>JAUMHR010000055.1:10505612-10518499 GCA_032361145.1 Enteromius fasciolatus
TCGCAATATATATCGTTATCGCAAGAGGCTGCAATGTATATCGCAATATGGATTTTAGGCCATATCGCCCATCCCTAGCTTTGTGTGCGCATTATGTGTGATATTTACAATAATATCACGTTATGTTTGTATCACATTGCTTACAGTATATTATCACAGTTGTTAAAATGTATTTAATTTTTATGAAAGATTTTCAGTTTATAACCGAGTTTGTGTAACTAGGACAACTGTGTATACAGCTCAATCTTATTGTCTTTATGGTTTTTTTCCTCATTCTAAACACATATTTAATAACTCAAAGTGTCATTTTGTTCTCGTATAAAAAAAAACCCAAATCAAAATCTTCAGTCAGCAAGCTTGCTGATGAGATAAACATTACAATATCCCTAATAACTGATGATACTAAACAAAAACATTGACATGGATAATTAGACATCAAAACGATAAAGAGAAGGCAGTTTTTCTCCAGAGCAATTGAGGGTTTCTGTGCGAGTGTACAGTATCTGCAAATACAAGTTGTATATATGTATGAGGCTGCGTGCATATGAAAGCGATTAGTCTATTCTTTTCAAGCTGACAAACCATGAAATAGAAGTAGCCCGATCTCATTTCCTTTGCATAATAGAGTTCGGGTAACGTTGAAACATGTAAGATAAATGATCTACTGCTGTGTTGAAAGCTCCTAGAGGCACGAGAGCTCCTCTGTCTCCAACTCTGGTGAGGTCCCTCAATTCTGAACTGACCAAACGCTGCACATTTCCCGCACACACCTAACCATTCAGTGTTATTGACTAGCTGTCTTGTTGGACCTAGGATAGAGCTCAATAATCAGAAGACCAAAGCTGACATCCACCCAGAGAAAGTCATTGAATAAATTAATATAATGAAGTATATAATAATTATAATTGCTTTATGAAAAGGTCAAGTCTATGAC
Organism: Enteromius fasciolatus; assembly: GCA_032361145.1. Classification (NCBI taxonomy): domain Eukaryota; kingdom Metazoa; phylum Chordata; class Actinopteri; order Cypriniformes; family Cyprinidae; genus Enteromius; species Enteromius fasciolatus. Next base: position 10,506,547 of record JAUMHR010000055.1, read on the forward strand.
AAAAAGCTTCAGGTTTAAGGCTTGATGTAGTTTTTAATTCACACACACACACACACACACACACACACACAAAAGACCTACTTCGAATAAAACACACAAGAGAATTTATTCTCAGCATTTGATTTCATTTTTTCTTTCTCAAAACACTATGATACTATACTCAAAATTTAATGAGTTAATTTAGTGAGCATTTTTATGTCAAAATTTTACACCCGCATTATAATGATTTTAATCTCAAGACGTTTTTTTATTGTTGTTATTGAATGGCCCTAATCATCTTCCATACATCTGCATCTGTATTATAATAAGATATATAGATACATATAGATTACATACTGGACCATTTTGGACCTGTGATTAACTGGAATACCTCAGGACAGCATACAAATAAAATGTTCCTGGTAAACGTATTCTGACAAACAGATATAACTTTAATTGGTTGTTAAATAAAAGTTGGAATGTGCAATGTCTCACACTAAAGTCAAAACCACACAGACCACAACATGACATTATTTAAATGGTGGTTGACTGGCCTATAATGAATTCCTATCCTCGTGGAGCTTTAATTGAACCCAGGAAATGACCAATGGGTTGTTTTATAAGCAGAAGGGTAAAATCTCCAGAGTTGTTGATATGTTATAGACGTGTAAGAGTAGCTCGTCTTTGCCTGGAGCCTCAGGGCCCTGCGGCAATTGTCAAGACTACTCACACCGCACGTCTGCACACTGACATGACAGCACCCCTCGAGGACTGACGGCTCACCTCGCTCATAGACAGCCCGTGTTTGTGGAAAACTATGAATGTAAAGTCCACTAATTTATAGAAAGTAAAGTCTGTTTAGTAGATATCTGCTTGCTGGGTCGATGAAGTAAATGTTAACTTGTTAAATGTGTTTTAGTTAGCGTTAGATGAAAACTGTAGCCAAGTTACATTTAAATGATTAGTTCACCCATAAACTGTGTTACATGTGAGCAACTCATGATCTGATGCTTTCAAGCATCTCAGAGTGGCTCGGTTTACATTGAATAACACAAAACTCACATAATTTCAAACATTTTTGTGGATGGATCAATTCATTCAGAGTTGTAAAGAGATGCATTTGCAAGATTTACAACCAAATAAAAACCTTAAGGTTTAACTCTGGTAATAGAAGAAATTAAATTAATGTAATTTTACTACATTAAATTAAATATATTACATGTATCATTAAATATTAATTTTTCATTAACATTTAACAACGCAGTTAACAACTCAGTGCAATTTAATTTATTATAGTCTTGGCGATAAAATAATAATAAGAATTATTATTATTGTATAAAATTATTAGTATTATTTTTACAATTCTTTGGCCAGTGTCAAAGGGGTTAAAAGTCAATGAAAAGACTTCAAACTCTGTTTAATTTTTGTCTCAGTTTTTCCCCAGTTTGATTAATTTAAATTTATAACATGCAATATTTTCTTCCAAGGTGCATCAAAGGAGTACAAAAGACTAATAACTTTCACAACATGAACATATCTTTTGTGTCCCCCAGAAGAAAGAAGGTCATACATGTCTGGAATGACATGAGGATCAATAAGTAATGACCGAATTTTCATGTTTGGGTGTACTATCCCTTTAACGCTGCACCATAAAAATGCTGCTCCTAAAGGAAGGAGCCAAAATTAAACACTCTCAAGAGACCCCCCCTAGAAAATAAACCCCAGTAGGCTGATGAAATGCTATAAAACGCCTCGGGTTTTACATCCTTATTGCTCTGTCACCATTTGAGACTCACCCTTGAGACGCGACAACATTTCGATGCCTGACACGTATGCGATGAAATGTGAAATACATTGAATTAATATCTACTCGGCCCTCACAGTTTGTTCCGTTTTCCATCGTTCAATAATATTTGCTCATCCTTCCTTCTCTGGATGGGTCAGCTGAGTGAAACCGATCTGGGTTTGATAAGTTAATATTAAACATGTAAACTTTATTTGGATTCCCTGTCACACGTACCTCTGAAGGAGAAGTAATAGTGTTTGGTGAGCGCGTGATTTGCCTCGTTTCAGCGGTCTCTGACTTCAATTTCCCATGGCACGCACGTAAATACATACACAAACACCCAAGCGAGTGGGCTTGGCGGGGAGCTCTCAGACATTTGAACAGCATGCTAATGGTCTGTCATCTCCACAACTTAAATATTTAAACTGTATCTGCTGAGCCTGTAGAGCCTGCAGGGGAGATATGACATGAGAGAGTGTGCCGCACATCGGCATTGGTGCTTAGACTACACCGGCTTCAATAAATACAATGAACAGATCAATGAATAAATAAGTACATAGTAAGGTCGGGCAGTATGAGAAAGTAAACAGCATGATGCAAAAAAAATCCATATGGATTATGAATGGGCTAAACTGTGTTACACTATTTGCATGCGATTTGAGAGAAACACGGAATGAAACTTGGACGTGTCCAAAACAGATAAGTTAGTATTAGATGCTTGTGCAATTCAAAACAAAAGGTATATACGTTACGCTTAATGGACACTGGGGTCCATACTATCTAGCTTTATATTGTAATTAAAATAATTTGATATTGTATTGTAATTTTAATAGAATCTTTTGTGAGAAAATAAAAAAATATATAAATAGAACATTTAAAAAAAATGCAAAATAGGAGCATTTTCACTTGTAATTTTATACTTTTAAATTTAATTTTCTGGCTAAATTATTACATTGTGATATAAAACTACTCATATGATGGATTTTTAGTTTTAGTTTAGTTATTAAGTTAAATTACTTATTAACAGTAAAATTACATTGTTGTATTACGCATTGCTTAATTTAATGGGTAATTAAAAATTAATTATTTTAATTAATTTTTAAGATTTTTTTTTTATTTAACTGGTCTCATTAATCATTTAAGAGAATGTTTGAGAAAAAATGTGACTAATATAATTTCCAATTTAAAAAACTGCAATTAAAAAAATTTAAGTAGACGCATTTTAGTTAGTAGCATTTACAGTTAATTATCTGCAAAAACAAATATTTAGTGATTTATGCCTTTACCATGGTATAAAACTATGCACACATATACATAATCATATTTATCTTCATGCGAAGTGCTGCACAGTAATAACTTTCTCCACCAGTGCTATGACGACAGAGGTGCATACTGTTCCATAATCAATGTCTTCAATGTAAATGTAATCAATCTGAGGACGGACAACAGGTAGGAGTTAAACCTAGATAAAATGCTTGGAAGATTTCATGCTGTCGTCCCCATTTCAGAACGGAGCATTTCGTAGCAAGCGACAGCAATCAAAATTCCAATCAGGTTGAAGGAAATGAAAATGATTTGTGGTTCGTCCTTCGCCTTGAACGTTCGAAGAAATCCCAAAAACACTTCTGTGATAATTTTCCTCTCTCTCCATCACCGACTGAACGTGTCCACTCCTCCGCCTGCTGATAAAGCCCTCATTCCATTTTCAGACTCCGATAATACCAACAAGAAAGCAGTCTCACCAACATCTGTCTGCATAAGCTGAATTCCAATAGCTACTGCTGACATCCGAGAGGCATATAAATATATTTTTACCACATTTAAGTTAAAACATTAAGGATGTGCAAAACTAAATGTTTTCAAGCAGTTTGACACAAATTTTAGATGTCTGTTGAGCACAAAAACCAACACATTAACTGAAGGAGACTCAGCAAATAAACAATAAACGTCTACTGATTTTTAACCTAATCTCTAGGTTAAGTCTCTACAAAAAAAAAAAAAAGATCATGCAAAATAAAAGGGACATTGCTCCCAGCTGGCTATCTGAGATCAGACAGTAACTGTCTTGAAATTTATTGTTGAAGGCAATGGATGTGTTACAACTGCTCTGCTCTGATGAGTATTGAAGCTGTGCTCTAATGGTAGGCAATTTAGAGCGCTCTCAGACAGGGTTTTACCATGTCGACAGTCTCTGTTAGCACACTATATCACGCCAATATCATCAGCTGGATAAATTCCCGTGAGAAATGTAGTCTTGAAATTAACCCCCCTTTAAGAGCCACCTCTAAAACAAAAATTACATAAGCTAATAAAACAACAGCTTGATGCTGGCAGTCATTCCATCAATGCATTTAACCTAAACATCTGAGTGTCCAATAAAAAAAGGAAACACTATTGAACAGCAAGATTGTACCCCGGGTGAAGTGTAGGACAGCAAGTGTCAAAAACCATAAAAGGTTCTCACAGTGCACATGCATTTGATTTTGAACTAAATGTTGCTAAGCTGCAGACTGCAGGGTGCGTTTGGTCACTGGTGCTGCTGATTAATGGTGCTGTTCATATGTTGGCATCTAATGATGGTCTCTCATTATTTACAGAGACACAATGTGGCTAATCAGAGTCCTCACGCGTTCCTAATTGGGGAAGACAATATTGATTTGAACCAGTGGGCGATTTGTCAAGACTTTCAATGCTAAGAAAGCAAGTCAATAATTGGTAATGCACATTGAAAATTCATGACTGCTCTTCTGCATAACATCACATCAGGGTTATTATCGTTACTAAAACTAAATAAATATAACATAAAATCTTTAAAATACAATATTTTAATATTATTAATATATTAGCTGAACTATAAAGCTAATATAAAATCGAAATATTAGACAAGAACATATAGAAATGTTGCCTTTGCTATTAACTGAAATAAGCTAAAGCACTAAAATTAATAATTGGAAAAATAAAAAGAAACTGAAAAATTTTTTTTTTATACTAAACGATAATATTTAAGAACAAAAATAAATACAAATTACTACACTGAAAATTGAAAAGTTTACAAAATATTAATTATAATATTTATTAATATACTACAATTATGATAAAGATAATGAATCATTTCAATATGAACAATAGTAAATTAATAATATCAAAATAACACTTAACTCACCAGCTTGCTTGGGGATTCTCACACTAAACATATTACTTAATCATGGAAATTATACAGAAAATATCATACAGAAAATAAAAAGGTGCTTAATTCTTTAATGGAAAACAAAAGTAGACACTAAACAATGTGCTTGTTGCTCTTTCCAATCTCATCCAATCACAATGAAAAGCGAAGCTTGAAATCTTGAAAAAGCTTGGTCAGGGAATCATTCAGACCAGGACCAATTATACATATGAATTGATTCTTCCAACTGAATAGAATCTATGATTCATAGACCAGAATTTGCTACCACTCTCGTGAACTTGGCAAGGACAGTTAGACCAGAATTAACATCATTGTCTGTTTCATGACACACATTGCGACTGCACGAAAAAGAAAGCCCAGCAGATTTGGAGTAAATAATTACAGAGTACTGGTGTTTTGGCCATCTCTTTAAGATACCTGGACATCCCGTAAGCTTCACTTACCACAAGGTCAGGGTCCTGCATGAGACTAAGGATGACCTCATACAGCAGGGGCCGCAGATCTGGCTTAAACTTCACTGAGATCCACTGTCCAATCAGCCAGATCACCCGCCTTCTGATCAACTTGTACCTAAATAAATAAAAAATATGCCAAATTAGCATTCTGTGCATTCTTCAAAAAGCTTCCCTTTATCTAAGAAGGAATTGTGGGTATACGCCCACATAGATATGACGTCCGCAAATTATCTTTTACTCTTCGAATCTTGAATTCAGAACACCTTAAACTTTTCTCATTTCCATGAATAATGCACAACTTTAAGCTTTGTTTTCCCAGGAGGAAAAATGACGTAAGGTTAGTATTCAAAAGGAGAAAAACTTTCTTTGCAATAACTATGTTCAGAAAAAAAGTCCAGAATAAAACACCGGGGGCTCTTTGTAAAGACAGGCGTATGATAATCCTAAATGAAAAAAAAAATCCAAACATTCCTATGAATGAATGAATGCTCCTTTAATAAGTGCATTTTTTCTTACAATTATGCACACATGAACAATCGAACGCACTCCACCTACGAATGCCCCCAGATAACTCTACACTCTGAGACTAAACAACTAAAGAGCATGTAGAAATTGATTTGAGCGTTACATCTCTTAGTAAAGCATATACAGCAGTGAATCCAAGGGCAACTTATATATAGTTAATGCCCACTCAATAACCTAATCAATGGTTCATTTTCATAATCACGGTTATATTTATTCATTGGCCACATTGAAATGCACATCATTTCTGTTTCAAGATATATATTCTCATTAAAGCTTCAAGAGGTTTAGGGCGTACAGCTTGTTGAATATTCATGTGTATATGGCAATATGCTATACTAAGACTTCCTGGCTATTCTTTCCCGCTCTCTTTGTTCAATTTCCACATTAAATCACTGAATTTTTATTCGTCTTCAACAATAGGTGACAAAAGTTTGAAGGATGAATTGTAAAATGTAGGTTAATAACTTTTAAATAACGAGTCTGCTGCTTTCACCCATCTGTACATTGATTTATGTTTGTCAATAACTCTCACTCTCCTCCTCGCTCCACGGTGCGTGCTAGACAGCTTACAGATGGATGTTAGCTTTCACGCCTCAAAATAACTTCATGGATGTTTGCAAATAAATATTAAGAATAAATATAGAGGACATTCAAAATAAGACTCTAGAAGTAATAAATAATAGCCTGATGAATATATCAGAAGCAGCGAATGAGGGAAAGAACCTGCACTTCCCACCGAAAACCAGTCCCGGTTTAGAAACGTTTTTTGCAGGATAAGTTCTCAAAGTAAAGCAGGCATGACTCTGAGCCCTGGGGATCTCTTAGGTCACTGGAGACAATAAAAGAGAGTCTGGGAGGGATCATTTCAAGGCTTTTTTTGGGGGGGGAAGAAAATATCTCTGGAGAAACAGGCTGCTGTGCCACTGGCGTTGATGAAAAGTAAGGGAGCGTGCCAGGGGTTTAGCCAGCTTTAGTCTGCTTGCCAGTGAGCGACAGAGTAATTAGAGCCGATGGTGATAAAAACTTCGTCGTCGCACTGGAAACCAACACAACTTATATCACCAGCACCTCATTACAATAACTATAAAGGTCACTCCGCAGAGAGATCAAACATATTAGCCAAGCTGCGAGTCATAATGAGTCCACTCTAAGGTAATGACGCATCAAAACATTGTGTTTGCTCTACAACACATCTGCTAAATGACATGTAGCCAATGATTACCCTCAACGGAGCACAGCAAAACATATAAACATGCAAATAAAGGTAAACAGGCCTGCTGCTGAAAGCACTTTACCTTCCTGTTCACTTATTAGTTTAAGGAGTCTCCAAAGAGACCTCCTTTTCCCATTAAATCATTTTAATTGAGTTTTAATAGGAATTTAATACACAGTGTGACAAGAAGGTTATGAGCTAAACAGGTACATGAGAGGACAGGAGGGGTACACAAAGAAAGAAATGAAATAAATACGCAATCAAATATATAAAATAAAATAATAAATAACCATAAATGCAAGACTTTTACACACACACACACACACACATGTTGGTTATTGTGATTTATGGGGACTCTCATTAGCCGTAATGGCTTTTATACAGTACAAACTGTATGTGCTATTGCCCTACACTGACCCTAAACCTACCCCTTACAGGAAACTGTGTACTTTTAGATTTTCAAAAAAAACCCCAAAAAAAACCATTTAGTATGTTTTTTAAGCCTTTTGAATTATGGGGACAATGAAAAGGTCCTCATAAATCACCTTCATATTGTAATACCTATGCCATTATACAAATTAGTGTCCTCATAAACATACACACAAAAATTCATATGTATGTGTATGTGTGTATATATATATATATATATATATATATACACACACAGACATTAAATAAGTATATTACAGCTGCATATGTCCTGCGTCATCCATCTGAAGTGAGAACTATTTATGATGTTTGAACCATGAATATTTGTCTTTTAAAAACGCATGGATTCACTACAGACCTTTATTCACCGCCCAGAGCAGTGTGAGAGATGTCTTATTATGTATGTGTGCACTTTATTTAATGCATTTTGGACCGTTAACCCACAGCAACGATAGAGCTTAGAAGTGCCAGGGCAATTTTTAATATAACTCTGATTGGATTAGTCTGGGGAAAAAAATAAATAACTACAAAAAAAAGTCACATATGCCTAGTATTCTTCCAAGTTAAGTCAAACACAGCCTAATTTTTATTAACTAAGCCTTTAATGTGAAAAAATAAACCCTATTCAGACCCTTGCAAATCCAATAATTCCTATAGGACAAAAACTTACATTCAGAAAGAAAATCCTCAGTTGTCGGAACTTGCTTACGTTTGTGTTGTTAGTTTGGTGATATGCATCATAAACTTTGTACTGTATGCATGCCTGAGGTAGCGTCTAAAAGTGGTTAACGATCAGACTTATGCAACGTTTTGCTCAGTCTTTCAAAAACATTTTATGCCAGTCCTAAAAAGAAAAGACTCAAGGGGTGTTCACAGCATGGTCCCCCAGGACAACCTTTATATTATTACTGTGAAAAACACATCTTACAAAAATGGGAAAAGAGGACAGTTCTTGCCGTTGTACGACCGGAGAAAGAACTATTAAATGTATCAGAGCGCTGTGACTCTGTCGCACTGAAAATTGAATTTTGTTATTTAGTTATGACCTCCGCTTGCATATATTCATATATGCGTGGTTGCCAGGGGATTCAAATTCTTCTACTTAGTATTTAAATCACTTCAAGAGGGGAAAAAAATAAGTATATTCTCAGTAGGCCTGAAGATGCTGACCATAAAAGTCTGCCTCTATTCACAGTGAATGACTGATTTTAAAGAGGGCTGCTGTCAAGTGGCTACAGCTCAGACATGTCAAAACAGACTATGGCAGGAGACGTCACTCAAAGACTGCCGATAACCTCAGTCTTGTCTGTGTCAAAAAGAAGGGTACGGAAGTGAAGCTTTATAAAAAGAGACTGAATCTTGTGGGCTGTCTCTCTTAAATTTGTCTTGAACACAAGCACTGAAAGGCTGAAAGTATCTGTATATGACAGCTTACTGTTTCAATGACAATTAGGCCTCCAGTAGAGGGACTTGTAATGAAAACATAGCTTTTAAGTGCCCTCCATTACCGTTTTCAAACAGCTGAGTCATCATACCAGCCCTGCCATGCTGTGCTCTTAAACACACACACACACACACACAAAGCATAGCAACGTTTCTTCAAATGACACAACTCTAATGAGCAACAAACCATTATAATAAAGCAAGCATGATGAGAAACAAAGGTTTCACTGTGACTCTTTTGCAAATGTGCATATTCGCTTTGAAAGCATATGAAGGAAGGATATTTATAACTGATGAAGTTGGTAGTAAAGTTTAAGTTTGGAACAATCTGCCACTCCAGACTTTTTTGATCAGCATCAAATCTGGTCCAGTCTGCAGTTTATTCTTGCCAAGAATCCCTCGTTCAGACAATAAGATGCCGCCTGATCAAAATGTATTCACGCATAACCAGACTATCAGCATAATTTGGTCCAGACTGCAACCTATTCTAGCCAAAAGACGCCTACTTAAACAGGATGGGGCAGCATCATTAGACTTTTGACATGTAGCAGAAAATCTGGAGAAGTCTAAAACTTATTCTAGCCAAAAATCATGGGAAGAGATCAAATAGTTGACCTGTATTGTAACCAGCCACAGTTTGTTTAATTTTTCATTGCTTTTTTAGGCCAGTGGAGGGAAGAAATACTACTAATAAAACATATGTAGCATCCACAATGCAGTACCAATAACACTGAAAAGCGTATCTGAATCTGTCTGTATATAAGTTACTAAATTAACAGATAGTCAACATTAGCTGGCTGCATATCATGGTTTTTTTAATGAGCTGATGAAACCATACTCCACATAAGATGAAAACAACAGATGCAAGGAGCATTCGGTGAAGCCTGTGTGCATGTTCACTCTAACTGCTAAGTTTTCCACAGAGGAAATTAACAAATACGATGCTATTTTTTTCTGAATTTGAAGCATAGTCCACTGCCGCTAAAACTCCATGCGATCACATAAATATGAGCTACTAGTTTTATTCAGGATTAAAAACTGTGGGTGCTACAGAAAGTGCGTTCTTGTCTTGATTAACAAACATTTTCACGTATATTTTTGTCCTATTCATTGCCCTTTCAAGAATGAATCCCACATATGCGTAAGTCAGTCCCTGAAAGGACTGTAGTGTGTGTATAAGAGTTTTTTTGTCTGTTAATTGTGACCCTAGACAACAAAACCAGTCGTAAGTGTTAATTTTCCGAAATTAAGATTTATGCATAATTTGAAAGCTGTATAAATAAGCTTCCCATTGATGTATCATTTGGATGGATAGGGCAATATTTGAAGGAGACACAACTATATGAAAATCTGAGGGTACAGAAAAATCGAAATGCTAAGAAAATCACCTTTAAAGTTGTCCAAATGAAGATCTTATCAATGCATATTACTAATCAAAAATTAAGTTAATATATTTTCGGTAAGAAATTGACTAAATACCTACATGATCTTTACTTACTATCCTAATGATTTTTGGCAAAAAGAAAAATCTAAAATTTTGACCCATACAATGTATTTTTGGCTATTGCTACAAATACACCCCATAGACGTAAGACTGGTTTTCTGGTCCAGGGTCACAATTGTGAATACACCTCTACAAACTTTCATCGTTAACTGACTTCCTAGAAATAAGTGGCCATTCAATAAAACTGAAATTAGTGCGCCTTGGTGGCTAAGCAAAATTAACCACGCTGCATAACAAACATAAGTAATGGCTCATATGACATCTATTAGTGAGACTTTGGAATGAGGTAACATCTGCGACTTAACACTCGGCACAGTTTAGTCTCCCTAAAGCTGAACTGGCACCACAGCTGCCACGCTGAAGCTCTGAGCTGAAAAGGTCATTTCACGCTGCTGTGAATCGCACGCTGACCATCACCATCACACATGCTGCTGCTCTCCGAGCTAGCCTGCAGTGAGGCTGCCGTGCTGTACTTGAAACGCAATAGAGTATGGCATGTGACGAGAGGCAGAGGGTCGCTGAGCATTGCCCTGATTCTCCACGTGCACCAAAGGACGCGACCCAACTAGAACAAAGAAAGGACGCCGGCCTTCAAGAACTCCTAGAGTGGAGACAGCAAAAAATCATCAGGATATTGCCAAAAAATCATCAGGATATTGAGTAAAGATCGTGTTCCAAAGATACTTTGTAAATTTCCTACCGAAAATATATTAAAACGTAATTTTTGATTAGTAATATGCCTTGCTAAGAACTTTATTTGTACAACTTAAAAGTGATTTTCTCAATATTTAGATTTCTTCTGCACCCTCCAGATATTCAAATTGTTGTATTGCGTCCAAATATTGTCCTATCATAAACCATACAGCAATAGAAAGCTTATTTATTCAGCTTATTTACTGTATTGTAAATCTCAATTTAAAAAAAATAAATAAATAATAATAATAATCACATACGACTGTTTTTGTGGTTGAGGCTCACAAATGATTCTCAAACTATGAGCCTTTTTTTGCTAACGAATCAAAAACAAATAGCACAACCAATATAGTCTTATTTACAAACAAATTACTCGTCGTTTTGTATATTTAGTAGGGCCAGGACTTTAATGCATTAATTTAGATTAATTATTTAAACAAAAATAACGCATTAAATTTTTTGACGCATTTTAATCGCACTTATTTTTGCACCACGGAGCGTTTCTCACTGGATGAGTATCAGCGGACCGATTATACTGGAGCACCAAGCACCGTTTACTTGAAAGTAGGGATGCACCGTTCTAGATTGGCCGGTATGTTTGCGCGTTTTGTCAGTAAACGGTCCTGTAATCAGCGGTAAATGCCATCAGGTGCGTGATTTGGCATTGAGCCGTATATACTACACACAGCCGTTGTTCACTGACGAGCTGCGCAAATCCACGCTGATAATGAACATGTTT
>JAUMHR010000055.1:10520889-10535230 GCA_032361145.1 Enteromius fasciolatus
TTTTTGTTTGAGCTTTACAGTTTTTCGTTGCTATCAATTAAGTTACGTATATCCATAATCTAATCCGTTCTTACATCGCCAATGGTGGCCGTGCTCTTACATTTCTTTGCTAATGGAAGCTTTCTGTGTCAGGGATGCAGAGTAAGTAAGGCCACTGTATGCACTGTATGTATTTAAAAAACAACAAAAAAAAGTTTCTAATCTCTGGGTTGGGCAACTCAGAGTTCAAGTTTAAACTCCGAGCTGTTTGAACCTCCTTTCTGAAATAGGCCCCAGGAGAAAGAAACAGGCAAACAAAAACAAACAGTGGTGAATGGAAGGAGACACTGGCAGTCAAGGTTTCAAATGCGATCATAATGAGATTTTCCAAAACAAAGGTCCGTTTCTCCTCTCTCGCTCTCTTTAAAGTCACAAATGATGATTGTGTAGAGTCACAGTCTCCATTACCACTTTTTTAATTCTGTATCTTTGTCTTGTCCTCCCACAGAACTGTGACCAAAACATAAAAACTACACAGCACTGTTGGGGCATAAATAACAAAAGGTAACTACAGTACAAGCTTTACAGCGAACTGACAGAATTCATGTCTAAATACTTCGAACGAGGAGTTTGACTGTAGTTTAACTATAAAAACTATGAGTAGCTTGTCAAGTCATCTTTCTTAACACTTCTGCACATACTTGTCTTTGCTTTGAAAATCGCTTTCTTTTTTAAATCTCAAGTTTCTTTTCTTAACCCTCATGGCCTTCAATGAATATTTCAACACCTTTCACCACAGGACGTTTATTTTACATATCTGATACCATCTTCCCAACTCTCATGACCTCATCAAATGCACCACCGGAGTCTCCCAGAAGAACGCTGTTTAACCAATCCATCAACCACAGCTGATATAATACTGCTATTGTAAGAAGGCAGTAAATGTCATTGAGGCGAAGTGTAAAGATTATCCAGGCTCCCGTCTGAGAGGTTTATCTAAATCTCGATATCTTTGTGCTGTTCTTCAAAAGACTTGTGAAAAAGAGAAAGATATCAGCTCTTTTCAGGGGCTGTCCTCATTCTGAATTTTGATGTTATCCTGCACAATATTTAAACTCCCGAGACCAAAAAAAAAAGCTATTAAATTATGCGTGTATACCTGTACAACTTTATGTAACCAACCTAGATTTCCAGAAATAATCATAGCAAAACAGCAAGAAACTTGAAGGTGCTGGGCTTCATCCCATATTCTTTTTGATAAAGTGCCTATCAGAGCTCACAGAGGAGTAATGCAATAAAAAAAAAACACTTCTGAGAGAAAGCTTTGGTCTTTTATCTATAGAAGGGTGAGACTCTATCACTGCAAAAGCTTCTTTGAACGCACCTGTGGAGTGACATCACTTCCTGGGAAAAACAATAACATGAGTGAATATGGTTTTATTTAAAGAAAACACTTTGACGTCATCCTGTGACTTTCTGGCTTCATTCACTAACACTGACTTGCAGGTGTTTTATGAAGGTTAAAATGGCTTTTGTGGGAATTTAATTGTGTTTATTAAATCGTACCTGTTATGGCTGACTTGTAGCTCTCCAAGGAGTTGGTTCTTGAACCACTGATCGAAGTCCACATTGTCAAACAATTCATATGCAGCTAAACCCACAGCATTGTATACTGCAAAGAAAAAGAAAATAGACAATTAAAACATTTTTAATTAAAAACATATTTAATGTCAACAGAGAAAAAAAAGCATGGAAATGTAATGCATTTAACGAACCTAGAGCTATACGTTATCTTAAATTTAAACAAACAAATAAATATAAAAATTTTAATAGAGTTACATTTTACAATAAGTAATATATATAAGAGGTCAGTAAGATATTTAATGGTTTTTAAAGATGTTTTTTCTGCACATCACTGCTGCATTTATTAGATTAAAAATCCAGAAAAAATGTAATATTGTGTAATATTATTTCAATTTAAAATAACCATTTTCTGTGTGAATATATTTTAAAATGTAATTTATTCCTGTGATACAAAGCATTTAAGACATTTTAGAAATCATTCTAATATGCTGATTTTGTATTATCAGTGTTGGAAACAGTTGAGCTGCTTAATAGTTTTTTGGATAATAATGTTAAAAATGACTTACAGTAGTTTACTGTTTCACTACTGTTCAAACGTTTGGGATCAGTACATTTTTATTCTTTCTTCTTTGAAAGAAATGAATACTTTTAGTAACCAAGGATTTATTAAATGAACAATAAAAAAGAAAGCATAGATTTACGTTTTAGAAATGTTTTATATTTGGTAAAAAATTATGTTGTTTTTTTACTTTTTATTCATCGAAGAATCCTGAGAGAAAAAAAAAAATCACAAAATATATTTGACTGCACAACTGTTTCCAACATTGATAATTCTAGAAATAAATCAGCAAATTAGAATGATTTCTGAAAGGATCATGTGACAATGAAGACTGGAGTAATGATGCTTTGTATCACAGGAATAAATTACATTTTAAATGCAGAAAACTGAAATTATATTTCACAATATTACTGTTTTTTCTGGATTTTTTATCTAACAAATGCAGCCTTGAGCACAAGAAACATCTTTAAAAACCATTAAATATCTTACTGACCCCAAACTTTTAAACAGTATCAAATCACAACGCTATTGAAAAGTTTATCAAAGCTGTATATATTTGATCAAAAACATAATAGTAGAACAGAAATATACAACATACGGAAATACAGAAAAAATATTAGTGTACTGTAATACAGAATGTCTATTATGAATAAACATAATAAACATATCATTTAACTTAAAAAAAAAAAAAAAAAAAAACTATCACGTGTTCACAAAAAATAAAAAGCACAAATCAGCATATTAGAATGATTTCTGAAGGATCATGAGACATTGAAGACTCGAGTAGTCATCGTGAAAATTAAGCGTTGCTTAATATGTGTAAATTATATTTCAAAGTATATTAGTATGTTACTTTTAAAAAATAATATTTCACAAAATCACAGCAATAATACTTCAAAAATGAACAGTTTTGCTGTATTTTTGATCAAACAAATACAGCATTGATGAGCATCTTCTTTGAAAAACATTAAACACACACTGTATATAAACATGATAACATATGTATTATTTAAACTATTTTTATATTACTAATAGTGCACTTTTTTAATTTATATTTCAAAATTAGGTTGAGCAAGATTTTTAGTCTCATTTAGTGTCATTTTAGTGACATTTGTTAAATGACATGTTAAGTGTGTGAGAGAGTAACCAGTAATGCATGATAGTACCTGCATCCTTCATGAGCATCTGCACCGGGTCGTCCACATTACTGGGCCCTGAGAGAAAGAAAGCAGACGATGTGTTTTTAACATTTCATTTTTTTCTCTCCTTTCACATCCTGCACACAATGTGCTTCAGCCCAGTAGAGAACATCTAGAACTTTCGCACATCTGTAATAATTGTGACTTAACCACTTTCCAAACAAGCACTTTGAAAACAGTAGTAAAAGCGGTAGAGCGTGTGATAAAATAACATAAGCGACTAAAAATTTTGTCTCAATTCCCCTAAACAATCACGATTAGCCTTCCCAAATCGACAATGAGGCGGCAACGCTCCTTATTGTCCAAGTATAATTAGAACACATGAAATGCTAAAGAGAAAAAGACAATGACACTACTAGGAAATTAACTGAGGGGCCATTATCAGAATCGTCGTCTAAATGTGTGCTTTTATAATGATATTGTGACTTCACACTATAATGACACATGACTTGCAAAAAATAGCACTTGCGGGGGGTGCCATCACCATTTTAATAAAACATGAACTTTTTAAGTCCATGTCAAAACACTCCGAGATCCTTATGAATGTCCATAAGAATATTTTCCTAATTTAATCATGATAGTAAATTTCAAATTTGCACGGAAAGCTCATTTAAATCATTCATCGATTAATTAGCGAGCCAGATCAAAAGCAATAAGAGCGTAACGCTCGTCAGACGGTCCTTGTATGTGGCTGAGAGTGCGAGCTTAATTGCTTCATGCAGCTGTAAGCGGAGCACTAGTGCTTTATAAAGGTGACATTTGCCCTGCAAGGCTGCAATCAAAAGTTCCACATATAAAGTAGAACCCTGGCTGACTGTGTCAGTTTTTCCCTCACAAAAAAGGTAGAGAAAATCCCTCATTTGAAAATAAAAAGAGCTAACTGATGGCGTGTGATTTGGTGTCAACCCAGCCACTCGAAGCTGATGTCAGCCGGAAGCTAAAATTGACAGTACTTCCATGCTGAAACACTTCTAAAAGGGGTTCTCTAAAAACCATGTGGCATCCGGGCACATTTTCAGCACTGCCCTTTTGTTGGCTTTTCAAAATATTTGACGTAAGAAGCTAACATGTTAATTACTATAGATAAAAAGGGACCTGAATGAACTTTCAGTTCAATACCTTTTTCACCGTTTTCTCATCTACTCCTGCTCCAGTTGTGACATTTCTTTTATCACAACATAATGACAGTTCATTTTACCAGTGAGTTTGGTTTTATCAGCGAGTCTTTAATCAGCACATTAAAAGCTTTGCCTTGTCTAATTCATTCACTGTGTCCTTGAATGCCAGGAGTCGCTGCTCGCTTTTTCTTTTTAATAAAGTGTAATAAAGCCATCCCTGAAGGAAAAAAGCAACAACTTAAACCAGGAAAAACTGTGTCGTAGCTGGTTTAAGTTGGTCTGCCTGGTTAGAGCAACTCTACAAAATTTAAAACAGACCAGCCTGACCATCTTGGTAAGACTTGGAAGCCAAGCAACAACCCTGTTTAAGCTGTTTATCCAGCAGGGATTTTGTTAGGAGTGGAAATCAATAACCATTAATGTACATCAAATATTACATTTTATAATCTAAATATAGAAAAATAAATAGATGTTTTAAAAACTAATAGTCCACAAAAGAAAATAATAATTGAATTTATAAAAACGACCCAGTGCAAAAGTTAACATACACTTGATTTGTAATACTGTGGATGCCTAAATGATCTACAGCTGTGGTTTTAGTTAAGTGACAGTTACTTGCATTAAGAGCCGAGGGGGGTGAAAAATTATGAACACAATGGGATGTGTCCATTTTTCTTATTTTGCCTAAGTATCTTTTTTTCCATTTAGTTCTGCCGTTAAAAAGCTACAGAAGATGATTCATGTTTCCCAGAAGACCAAATAATTTACATTTACCCTCGCCTTTACAATCAAAACATTTTCACTCCCCAGCTCTTAATGCATTTAATAAACCTTTTGTAATAGAATAGTCCTCTCGGTTGACCACAGCGTGAAAAGATGGATCTTAAAACCATATAGTCATTGTTGGAAAGGGTTTAAATACACACAAATGCTGGAAAACCAAAGAAGTTTGTGGGAGGTGAAGAATTATTTCTGAAGAACAGCACACGGTTTAATTGTTCAGGACAATGGGGTCATTCTATAATTTTTCTCTTGTGGACTACATGTTAAAATCTTTTATGTGAAATATCTTTTTCAGGTCAGGACTAACAATAACATGCAATTTTTTAATGATCCCTCTTGTTATGGTAAAAAAAAATTAACATTTCGCAGATTCTGAAAGAGGGTGTAAACTTTTGACCTCAACTGTGACTGATTAATTGAATTTGATACAATTTCTATCCCTATATAATATACATATTTCGATCGTAATGTTTATTAAAAAAATCTGATAAATCCAACCTTGAAGATTCTGCACCATCTCTAGAAGCACTGGTGTCAACGTTTGACTGTAGTTGTGAAAAATGTCCAAGAAAAGCACTTCTGTGCATGGCTGTAAAGATATTGAGTAAAACAAAGAGAACAGGATGTGACAAGGAAGCATTCAATACAGGAACAACATTTAAACACAAACATTTACCTACAAACACCAACAACTGAAAGTAAAACCGTTGGGTCTTTCCGTGTTATCCATTGCTATCCAACACAATCAATAGTTTGCATTGAAGGATGGGCCAGGGTGCGAGACCTGACTCTGTGGCCTTCAGCATCTATTATTACATGCTGGGACACTGTCTTCACGAGGGAATAAAGGAGGTCAAATATCACACCTTTGCAAAGTGTGGCAAGCTCAACAATCACCACACATGTCAAATCATATGCTCTATGCCTTCAGGAAATCTGACATGATCAATACAGTTCAGAACTCAATCTATAAGGGCAGGTGCCTGGACTGACTATGGATGATCACAAAAGAAATGACTTTATTCTGGCTTGGAGGTTTGGAAGGCTTTAAAGATTTAGCTTCTATCAAACAGGGGTTGCACAATTAATCAACCAAAATTGCGGTATGGCTTAGTGCGATTATTAAATCGGAAAGGTTGCGATATAATTAATTCAACATATGCACATAATGATTCAGAGTGAGGCACGGCACAGCAGCTGATGATTGAGCATCTGGAGCGGCTCGGATCACAGTAAATGCTGCTCTATAACAACTCCTCTCTACTTCTGCTCTGAGTTTGGGTCGCTTAGAATTGCACTGGGAATGCAACAAGCACCAACCACCTTTCCAATCTTGTAATGAGAAACACTTATAAACCAATTATTGTCAACAAAAGAGAACCTTTGGGACCCCCATGTATTTTCCCACCTAAATAAAAGCCTGACAGCATAAAACTTAAATTAAACATTTAAAAACCACAAAGAGTAGTATTATAATAGAGTTGTAATAACAAATACATTATTATTATTATTATCACCATCATCTATAACAACTACTATTACTACTACTACTTATGGAAGCCTGTTTCCGCCACTAAATAAAAAAAGTTATTTTTTCACTTACAATTCTGACTTATTTTCTCGCAATTGGGAGAAATAAAGTCAGAATTGCGAGTTATAGTCAGAATCTCGTAATTGCATTGTCGCAATTCTTAGAACATATCAGTCTTTTTCTCCATTCAAAGTTGTACTTTATAACTCGCAATTACGACTTTATATCACACAATTTGGAGTTATAAAGTCATAATTCTAAGATATAAAGTCGAATTTCTGACTTTATGACTCACAATTGCGTGTTTATATCACGCAATTCTGACTTTTTTTTCTCTCAATTGGAAGATATAAAGTTAGAATTGTGCGATATAAAGTCAGAATTGCCAGCTATATTTAGAATCTCTCATTTTGTATCACGTAATCACAAAAAAAGTCCGAATTGTGAGATAAAAAGTCTCACAATTCTGTATACGTTTTTTAAATGTTCTATTTAGTGGTGGAAACGGGCTTCCCTAACTACTACTACATTTTACTTATGGGCTACTTTCAGGGAACTCAAGAAAATTTGACTACCTTCTACTACATTTATTTTCAAATACAGTAAATGTATGCCAAATTATTGTAATTGAACTGAACACAAACATTTTTGACATGAATGACAAGCGTCTTCTTCTTCTTTTGAAAACAAAACAAAACAATTAAACAAAAAACCTTTGCTAACCTAAATTCCTAAGGCCCTATTATATGGTTAACAGCAAATTAATTCTTTGCATTTAGCACTGTGTTTCCTGCTATCCGTAACACAAGCAGAACAGACATGCCACATATTTTAGGTTTGCAACTAATGATTTGAGATCCACTGCTTTTGTCTGATGTGCAATATTTACACTGCTCACAAATATTTGCAATCAGAGGACAAGAAAGACAATTTAAGCCTAGTACATAATTAAGACATTCCCTTTCGAAATTACCTGAAGGTTAACTGACTCCACAGTGGCGCAGTGGAGTAAATGACGAATGTGATGTAAAACGCTACTCTCAATTGAAGTTATAAGTTTAGTCAGCCAATGTCATTTTAAAGCCAGGACATAAAAGCCACATTAAGTAAGCACCCAGATGTAATGCAAATCAAGTCGCATAAGGGCAGTAGCAAATGACCCTGCAGAGTCACGGCCCCCCCTATGCTAATTCCACAGAAATGAGGCCGATTCATTTAAACTCAGTCGCTTTGGATTTACTGACACTTCCTCTGACCTTGGAATACATCTCTCTTTAAGGTGGTTTACCAAAAGACGAGCAAATGGAAATGTTCCACAGGCATAAAAACAGCTTTGAACATTATAGCAATTATAAAATCAGCATTTTATGGAAGAGAGGTCGCTTACCCGCAAGCTATACTTCCAGGAGTCGCCGCCTGTCTCTTCCACAGCTGAAGAAAGACACAGCGTTAAACACAACTTGTCACAACATATATCATGCAGGGATAGTTCACCCAAAAATAAAAATTCTGCCAGTTATTCATCTTTATGTCATTACGAACCGTACAACTGTGTTGAAGAATGTCCTGTCCACTCTGTTTAATATAATGAGACTGAAGGAGGACTGAGGCTGCCAAGCTTCAAAACCAAAAAAATCATCATACTCCTGCAGAACATTACAGTACTTTGTGGCAAACCAATCATCATTCATTCGTCATTCCTCCACTCCAGCAGGATGTTAGCGAGCATAGTGACTGAATTATAGAGTCAGTGAGATTAATTTTCATGATTCTTTTCGGTGCTTGGCTGTCATTTTAGAGTTTGTCAGTAACAGTCCTCGTTCATTTTGATCATATTAACAAGAACAGGAAGGACATTCCATGTAAGAAAAAAAAAAACAGTGGATAACTATTCTTTTAAGCTTTAACCACAGCTTCTAACATTCAAGCAGTATCCTGGTTGTTACACTTCACCTCAGATTCTCTCTATCCATGATCCAATCATGGTCCGGTCGTTAAAAGTGATAATGTCACCTCCTCTATCATCTCTAGACACCTTTTATTCCTAAGGGTTGCTCATCAACAGGCCAGAACCATTCCGTCTGCTGCTGAGTCACTGAATTAATCGCAATTACGCTACCTTGACAGCAGGACCCCTGGACGAATCACAAACTGGCATTCCCAACGCCAGAGACAAATCACTGGACCATGGCAAAATAGATTAGAAAATGACACCAGCAAAGTACACCAAGAGATTTTAAATTACGGGCCAACTGTACTTTGCAAAGCCCATTTCCTTAAGAGGAATTTCATGTGTTAAATTACTGCGGCAGGTACAGCGCATCTCTGGGCATAACACAAGCAGGGCTCAGTTAACTGACAGGAACAGGCATCTTATTGACTTCAAGTTCAGGGGCAGTACATCTGTTGGCATAGCTGCTTTCACCTCACTAATTCATGCGTTCAGGTTATGCTGTGCTCTTCCTTTCTGACAGGTTAAGCCATATATGGTCATCATTAAAGAACACCTGAAACAATACGGTTCAGGCTGTTGTTCTAAAACCTAGACAAGAACATCCTGTGAGATTTTATCATTTTTGTATATTATATTAAGGTCTGTGGTAGATAATGTTTTTAAGCAAAAATGATAAAGAACATACCTTTTAATTGTACAACAACCCATTTATCAATTGTCCTCGTAAATTTTAATTACCAAATAGTTTTAATGAAATATTTGAATTGACAGCCCTAGTAAAATACTAAGTAAAATACATGTGAAAATAATATTTAATGTAAATAAGTTTATAATACTAATATTATACTGTTTTACATTTGGTATTTATATTATTATTTACACACATAGGTGTGTAAATATATATATATATATATATATATATATAAATAAAAATGATATGTACATTCGTTTTTTTTTTTTTATTTAGTACTGGACTTCAGAACCTACATAAGTACAATTTACCCTGATTATGCAATTTGAAAAGTTTACACCCAATGTCTCTTAATGCATTGTGTGGCTTTCTTAAACATCAGTATGTGTCACCTTTTGTAATAGTTCTAATATATATATATATATATATGTATATGTGTATGTATGCATGTATATTTTTTTTTATATATATATGTGACCCAGTAATTGGTGCACATGCTCCTGCCAATGTACAGCTGTGGCTCTCAACTGGGATTCGAGATTCTGTCTCATGTATCAATTCTACTCCCCATCTCTACGATTAAACATGGCAAAGAGCCCAGAAAATGCAAACCAAAAGCTTCACAGCTTCAGATATGTTATTCAGTTCATAATTCACATTTACCAAAACTCTCTGGGTCTTCTTCCCACATGGTTAGCTCTTCCTCTGTCAGCAGAAAGTATTTGGACACCAATCTTCTGCCAATCTCCGTCAGTGTTTGGTGTGTAAAGAATGCGGTCTTAATTTTATGTGCCTCCAGGCTCTCTGGCTTACTGTCTGCAATGCATATTGCAACATGACTTTAATACACAATAATGCATATAGTAACAGTCAAGATATTACATAATTCATTAAAACATCTCATTTGCTCCTACAGTCCATCAGTAAGGCAATAAAACATAGAAACTGGAGGCATTTTATATCAGTTTACTTCAATCTCCATCTAGAGAACCTCAGTCATGACCGACCAGCCAGATTTCATTATGAACATCTCATCGATTCACTCTTGCCCTCTACCAACCCAGAAATGTCCTTGATCTGTTTAAAGGCTGTTATCCATTTCCTATTCGAATAAGCTAGAACTTTAAAATGGAGGCACGCCATGCCAAAGTCATTACGCTGCCTACCTTCAATGTTCTTGGCCGGTTTGTAGGCATCATTTTTGACGATCATCTTGATGAGGTTCATGCACTGTACAATAAAACGCTCGAAAACAACTCCCTCGCCAGCCTCAGTGAACACGTAGCTGACAGCGAATTCCAGCGAACGCTGAATGAGAGGGATGAAAGGCCACGGGTGATATTCCAAGAAGTCCAGAAGCTAGGAGAGAGCATAATAGGTGATGTTACACCACAGTTCAGGAGTACAACATCTTAAGTATAAGTGGCCAGATTATTTCCAATGTCCTCTAAATGAGTAAACTTTTAGACTTACAACTTTGGTGAACAAAATGATAGTCTTCTCAAGCTTTTCCCTGCAAAGACTGCCTGGTCCAACTTGCCGGCCTGCAAATAAGTATTTAAAAAAAAAAAATCAATTCTCTCATTATTACTCACCTGCATGTTGTTTAAAATCATTTGGAGCTGCCGAGCTGGAAAAATCACAAAAATCACCATCATAAAAGCAGTTTTCTAAACACCAAACCATTCAAAACTCAAGCTGTAACACACTGAAAATCCAATCCAGCTAATTTTAACAAGGTTCAAAATCTGTCTGAATGATTTGTTCACAAGTTTGTCTGATCCGGTTCCGGATTACCATTCACTGACTCATGAGACTTACAGACTTTGGGTCTACCCTGCACATTAAGTTTCTGGTTTGCTTTAAAAGCCTTCACGGGCAAGGCATAAAAATTACTTTTTATAATGCATTTATGGTGATTTTTGGTCATTTTGAAGCTTAACAGTCTCAGCCCTCAGTAGGGGCTTTTGCACTGGACCCCTTTTCATAGATTTTTGGCCTGTTCGCGCCAGAATGGTTTTAGTTCAAGGAACTCCATTTGGGGGAACTAAATTGGCTCCTACTTCCGAACACAGTCTAAAACAGGAACTACCAGCGACCTAGTCGGTGTGAAAGCAACCAGGAAAATGGCCTGAGAGGGAAATTGGTTCACTAGGAACAACCCTGCTGGTTTCCTAGAATTACAATGTGAGAAAGCCCCTATTCACATTCATTATATGACAAAGAGTGGGCCAAAATTCACTTTTTTTGTGCATCACAGAATAAGTAATTCATTGAGGATTGGAACAGCATCAGGGTGAGAGAATGAAGTCAAGGTGAACTGTGTATTTAAAGCGGCGTATTTATCGCTTGTTATTGATCACACTGGCTAAATCAGTTAAATGAAAGCCAAAAATTACAAAACCAAAAAAGCAGGCCCAAACGGCAAAGACTAATCTGTTTCCTTACAAATCAGCACTCAAGACAGCATGATACAGTGTAATAGAGCAGGGTAACCTTTCGAGGGGATTGGGCATCAATTTCTCGGTGCGCAGAGAAATGAAGAAATGAATAGAACCAAAAAAGCCTGGATTATTTGGGGGACCTTATCTGGCCCAGAGTTGATATTTCACATTCTGTTTGCTCATAAGCTAAGTCTCTCATCCACGCTGAAATACCAACAGGCCGAATGGAACCTGACCTGCGGCCCAGCCAGGAGAACATATTGCCTGTGATTTCACCAGTAGATAACAGCTTGCTTCTGTCTCATCTGATGATATATAACTCATGCAACGACGAGGCTGGGAAAAGCAGGGCACAGTGTCTCCAGGTGAAACCATGCAGATATGGCATTATTGTCTTTTGCTTGAGCAGAAATTTAGTTTGAGCCTTTGAAGTGGTGATCTTTCAGAAATAAATTAGTTCGGCCTTTGACTATGCACTCTATATTCAAGCAATAAAGAATTTCAGCCCGTCAGAATTAACCTTGTGCTCTCAATCAGACATATCTAAAAGTTTTTTTTCACACAAATCTTTTTTGCCATAGAATATTATTTTCGATTTAGCTGGAGAAAAGATAATATTAAAGTATGAGGATATTACAATATTAATATAATATTACAAAATACACAGCTTTTTATATAAATGTCCTTAATAGTCTTAAAAAACTGTAGTTGGGTAAACGACTTAAACTGGCATACAAAAATGAACAGGGAAATGTGTATTTCTTCACTCAATTTCACATAACAGAACTCTTTAACCTGAACAAATGGCTGTTATATTTGGACTAAAAACATTCTTAAATCAAATGTTTATTTCTCCTAAATGGCTGTTCCTTCAAATCCAATTCTGCTATAGTACAATAGCACTTTATTTCCCAAATGGGAATAGCTTTGAATAAAATTTAACTGGAAAAAAGTCTCGCGGTACATTGTGAAGGGGGAAAAGTCCTTAAAGGGGTTCTTAGTTATTTGTCCTCATTAAGAAAAGTTTTCCACAAAAAAATTAATAGTACTAAAAATACTTAACTGTCCCAATTGTTGTACATGGAGTCGGTTGCCTCATGGGAGGAAACAGGTTGATATCACATGCTACCCGTTTTATCTCAGTAACCTCCTGTTAGTGGATACTTGGTGACAGAATGAATCATTGCTGAATGCATATCAACAAATTTTTACAATGGCATCAACTGAAAACTTAAACTAAGCGCAACATAAAAACTTCCTCAGTCCACCTTTGTTATGTTACTAAGCTACGAGAATACTTTTGAACAGATAGAAATCAAAAATAACTTTATTCAACGATTCTGCACCGGAACATCACCATAGAATTTTGGACAGCACCCTGTAAACGCATATATTGATGTTTGTTTGGTTGTAACTAAAAAACCAAGCCCCGCCCCGCGACTGACAAAAAAAAAACCCTGCTAGTAATTAATGTTAATTTTGGGCTTAAACAGCCCTTTAAAATCGAATTAATCCATGTACTGTTCAAAAGTTTGGGGTCCGTAGTTTTTACTTTTTGAGAAATTAATGTTTTTTTTTTTTATAGCAGGCGATTTACTGCGCCATAAAAAGTTGTTTAAAAGTTTGTTGTTGGAAAAAAAACACCATTGAAATTCGAAAAGGAGAAAAGCGTGTAATACTCACAGCATTCTAGAAACTGCTTTAGCCGCTCAAAGACAGCATTGAGGAAGCCCTAGGGAAGCAGACAGAGATAGTAAATGAAACATCGGTATCAGGTGTGGTTAGCGACCACGGTGCTATTGCTGCTGACAACATCTAGGCTTTCTTAGGTCATGTTGAAGGCAGATTTGGCAGGAAGCCCCAGGCAATCTTAACTCAGGTTGGGGAAGGACAGGCTGTTTACGTGGTGTGTCGGAGGAGAGATTTAGAGAGCGCCTGCCGTGCCAGGATACAATCCTAGAATGGTCGTTAAATATATGGAACCAGTTTGATCAACACAGGGCACAAGTAACGCTGAGCTGACAGATGGTAATTTCTGCACCACAAACAGTAAATTACAGCAGTAAATTTGCTCTTAACACTAAAACTTTGGAGTCAATAAACAAAGGGCTAACTGACTGTCATTGTCGCAGTATAGCAAAGTGAAAATGCTACTGTGCGTATATTAATATTATATTTATATTTATTTATATATTATATTACAGTCAATATCTTTATGTCTAAAAGGATTAGTTTACGCAAAATGAAAATTCTGTCATTAATTACCCTCATGTTGTTGAAATTAAATGATCCATGTCCAGAAACTTAGTAAATGTACATACTTTGTGTTCTGGAAATGAACAAAGGCCTTAAGGTTTGGAACAAAATGAAGGTGAGTAATTAATGACAGAATTTTCATTTAGGGGTGAACTAACCCTTTATGATTAAAGGAGAAGTTCACTTTTAAAAAAACTTTTGCTGATAATTTACTCACCCCCATGTCATCCAAGATGTCCATGT
>JAUMHR010000055.1:10549556-10562877 GCA_032361145.1 Enteromius fasciolatus
GTAAATGATTAGTTCATCATTAACTAATCACTTATAAATGCCTTACAACTGAACGTTATTATAAAGTGTTACCAAAAAAATCAATAAAATAATAAAAATAACTTACAGTAAAAATGTATTTAAAAAATAATTAATTAAAATTTAAAAACAAATAAATAAATAAATATATATTTTTGCCAAAGCAGGAATAAATTGCATTTGAAATATATTTAAATAGAAAACTTTTTTTTTAATTGCAATAATATTTCACAATACTGTTTTTATTTTTGATCCAGCATTTAGGTGTCCTAGAACTATCCCTAAACTAAAACTAATTTAATTCAGTTGAAATCAATCACAAGAACAATTATTATTCCTTTAAAAAAAATAAACTAATATTTAGAAATTTTCTATCTAAACCTCTCATTTAACTGCAACATCATAGAAAAAGAAAATCTCCAAGAGCCTCCTCATTTAAGACACCATCACACACCGCTGATTTATTATCCATGCTTTTAAAAACAGCTTTTTCAGAAGCAACAAAAGCCCAGAGTTCTTCTACCTCAATCAGCAGACTGCCATTTGATATACTGCAAATGTTCTTTTTCTGAAAGACGTCAACATCCTCATTTTACAGATGAAAGACCATCTGTACAATATGCAAGAGGTGTCCAATTTGTGCATCTGCAAAGACTCCACTTTCGGCACAATTAGTATTGAAATTTTGATCTACACTGCAAATGCGGTTTACATTTGCCAAAAGGCTGAAAACAGTTATTTGCCATTTGTAGTGCAAATGTAGCAACTGTTAGAAAGACCAGGTGGCAAATGATAGTTATCATGAGAGCAAATGATGTGCAGACAGTGAAACACATTTGAAAAAAAACCCCTCCAACAGCATTAGGGTTTTTGTTATTTGTGCATTTATGTGGTATGACACGGACTTGCTAACACAGCCTAGTAGCAACAGGTGAAATGATCAGCAATTACCAAATGCCAGAACGAAAATACAGCAGCAATAACCACCCAAGAGTGCACATATTTAAATTATGTTCATTAATAGAAGCATATCAATCACTTAAGAATGTATAGTAATTGCTAAATAGAGTTCGTATTCTTATAACCTTAAGATATAACAATGTCATAATGAATTCTGCATAATCCAATCATTACTGACCACATTGAGGACGCAGCACAAAACATGACCATTAACAGTAATGCTACAGGTCAAACAGAGAGGTCAGCACAAACTAATTATTTCCTTCTGCTCCAACTAATCGGGCATAGTAAAATAAGTTAACTTTAAAACTAAGCGAAACCTATCAGTAGAAACTTGAACATTTCACCTTTACTTTGAATTTATAGTCAAGCAATGAATTCGCAGCATTTTTTCCCCAACAAATGTGTGTGGCTGACATCAACTTCTGCGTCAACTTCCGAAAACCGACAGAGAAAATAATCAGAATTGAAGATGAGCAGTGAGGATGGGGAGCTCTTTCGGTGCAAACTGCCCTCACCCAAAATTGAGGTCAGGGAAAGTTTTTAAATTGTTGGTCTAACTTGAATGGTGTAAATGTTCACGCTTGACAGTGTCCTGCTCCTGCTGCCATGATGATTAGCCTTCAGATCATTAGACTGAATATGCACTTGATATTACATCATTTATTTTGGGTGATCCAAAGTGTGCTTGTAAAGAACAGTCCCTGTTTGTTCCACGCAAGTGGGACATCAAGGGCAAAACGACAACCATTGGGACTGATGCCGGTTTCACACTAGGGGTGGGACAATACAGGTAACTCACGATTCAATTCAGTGGTGATATGTGGCCCACGATAATGATTATACCACAATTTGCGATATCTACTATATTCAATATATTGGAAGAAATTTCATCTACGATATATCACGATATATGTGACTGAAAAAGAAAAATAAGGAATATGGAAATCTTATGCATTTATTAATGCCAACATTTCCAACGTTGCGCAAAGAAATATACCTTTGCATATTAACTCACTGCCTCCTGGTCTTAAACGTAAACACTGTACAGCTAGACAGATAAAAGTGCATGAACATTAAAAAACACGCAGTAGTGATTGTCGGCTGATTGGTTTGCCCTCATTATCACCTGAGAGTAGTTCAACGTGATAGCGAACGAGGTGCACTTGCAGATTCGTAGTGTTGCTGTTATATTTTATCTTTGCACAGCAGTTCTTGCAGATTGCATAGTCTTTATTTAGTGCCTTTCCGTCAACTGTCTCGTAAAAACTGAAGTGTCTCAGAGTGGAAACCTGTCGGGTGGGTCTTTTTATTATTTTCCGCCATTCTCTGCGCTTCCTCGCTGCTGTTGTTAGTTAAGTTGCATTCTTCACCAGCCACTCTTGCGCCACTTTACCCCTATTTACTCGAACAGCACCCCAGCGCCACAGAATGGTAGATATTGGGTAGTGACAGTAACACTGACAACGGGTAAATTAATCATTTTGTGTTGTACTAAAATATCGATATTGGCCGTTAGTGTATCGATTATTTATTGCGACAGAGGGTACAACAAAATATTGCAATATCGATTTTTTTCCCACCCCTATTTCACGCTGCACGCGTCTGCAGGGCGTGAGCGGCGCGTATGCCAAGTAGAAGCAAATATGAAAATTATTTATTTGTGTCCTGTTATTTATCTTTTGGTATGCTTTTCAGAAAAAAAAGGTTAGGATTCAGGTGTAGTTGCAAATAGTGAATAATCCTGATTAATCCACTGAAAATTCTGATTAATTTGATGAAAAAATTTAATCATTTGACAGCCCTAATATAAATATATATAAAATATTGGTGATGGAAAAACTTACATATACATTAAAGATGAAAAAACAATGCTTTCGGAATGGACTGGGAAAAATGGATAAAATTAAGAATATAAGTTCTTAAAAAAAAAATAGTGAAACAAACTAAAGTTGAATAAAACAAACCCTCAAACCAAACCAACAGTCTTGTCAAGACAAAAACAAACAAAAGAAAAAACAAAACAGTCCTGTCAAGCCAAGACAAATCTAAACAAAAGTCTTGTGATAACGAAACCAAACTAAGAAACAAAGACAAGTCACCAAAAGATCTTGTCAAGACAAAACTAAACTAAACAAAAACAAATTTCAAACGAAACAAAAGCAAGGCATACAGCATGGTCCTGTTAGCCACCATCTGACTGGAAAGTGCAGCATTCTCCAATGAACAGCCATTCAAAAGTGTTTTCGAATGAAAATCATTTTGTAAACAGCTCAATATTACTAATATGACTATATAATATAGTAGATGTGCTGGTACTGAGATGAATTAGAATGCCAACGGATGCTTTTCAGAAGGTATTACAGACATCCTTACCTGACATGGCTGTTTAATACCAGCTGTAAACAGGGCCCAGGTTGAATGAAGTGCCTGATAAAGCCGAACAACACTTTTGGCCTCTGCACGTCAATGCTTTTTTGACATGAAATACTAAAAGCGTGGCTGTTATAGCACAGTCATTAAAGCGCGCATCCCAGCTTCACAGTGCTCAAGGTTGGTCCAATTTCTCCCATTGATGACGATTTATTTCATCTATTCTTCATGTAGGTTGTGAATTCGCTCTAGCACTCAATAAACGTGGACTAATTTACAACACAAGACAGAAAAAATACTAGAAAAACGCTTCGAAAAGAAACTGAATGGAAAAAAAGTGCACACGCCATTTTTCAAAATCCTCTTTGAGCTCCGCTTATCTTTACAGCAAAGAGGCAGATTTCACTTTTTAAAATTTATTAGCAAATAAATCCTCAAAGTGACTCAAAACTACCTGAAACAAATTACTGCCACTGATGCGATGAGCAAAGCCAATCCGTCATCTTTATATCCAAGTAGACTTCATTTTATTTGGAACACAGTCAATTTGAAAAACCACTTTCATACAAAGACGGGTGGGAAAATTTGTGCTAATTTCTCACAACACACAGCGGCTCATATCACTGTTTAACAGAAGACGGTTGTTCTGTGCCGTTTCATTAGCTAGAAGAAAGATTACAAGCAACTTCGCTCCCAAGTTGCTAAATACTGAGGAATACAGCATGCAGCTGCGGTTTACATACAATCCCCACCTCCAGATGAAGATTGTCACACGTGCACACAATTAAAAATGCCTATGGCAGGTGTTCGCTGCCTAGCCTAAATAAGAAATATCAGTTGTGGAACTTTGAGGTGTATTGGGCCTCTAGACTTGGGAGTTATCAACAGCAAAGCACCTGGCATGTCTCATTACAATACAACCACTGGAGAATTTTAGTGAGCTCCAGGAGCCTCCAAAAGCAAGTGAACGCTTGTTGAATACTGAATATGACGCTGAGGGGTTCAGAACCCACAACGTGTATGCATAAGCTCTCTGAGCTCGACTGTGATGTATCTCTTACCAGATGAGAAGCATAATGAAAACATGCCACATAACTGTACCTGCGAACTACTTTAAAACACGGACTCACTTTAAAGGTCTAAAAGGACAAAAGGAAAAACTCAATAGTTTTTATTCACTCAAATGCAAAACAGGGTCAGAAATGTATGCAATGAAGGTATTTTTAACATTTTCATATTCAATTTACGTGTTGTCTATTGTTAATAAAATTTTACTATATTTGTAGCAATTACTCAACTATTTCAAAACACTCAGAATACAAGTTTTTTATATATATTTTATATTTATTTAGTACATATCCTGTGGTATCTGGAAACAAGACACTAAATAAAAACTTGCAAGTTGCAAGGTGGGACCTCCATGGATTGGATTTGAGATCCAACTTTGATGACCAAGGTAGAACCTTGAACTCCTGTCATGTCCCTCAAAGCATTCCAAAGCAATGTGGCTGGGTGAAGTGAAAAAGACCACTGAGTGCAAAAAATACCACTACAATAAAGGAGTATATGTGGTGTGCAACAATCTTTAGGAAAGTGGTATATGCACATGAATGCCAGGACCTAAGGTTCCCCAAGCAGAACATAGCACAGAGCATAACACTGCTTCAATCTGCCGGCCTGCCTTCTTCCCATTCACCGCAAACCCTGATGGACTATGTGTTCGAACACCTTTCTGTCCTCGCCAGCTTTAGGTTTTTCAGCAATTCGAGCATCCCTTCTGTTTGACCCGAGCAGACGAGCTAGCCTTTGCTCCCCACGTGCATCAGTGAGCCTTGGGCCACCTGACCCCGGTTCACTGGCTGTTCTTCCTTGCACCACGTTTTAGGTACTAACCGTTGCACACCGGAAACACCCTGCAAGATTTACCATTTTGGAGTTGCTCTGACCCAAATCATCTATTCTACCCATCACTATTTGTCCCATTTTTCCTGCTTCCAACAAATAAAATCCAATACCTGTGGCTGTTTAGAGTGTTTAGTTGTCGTCTAATATATTCAACCCTCTTGACAGGTGCCACTGTAATGATATAATCAATTATTCACTTCGTCTGTCAGTAGATTTAATGTTGTGGCTGTTCAGTGTATTGCAGACTAATAAAAACAGGTCATGGTAGAGATTAGGTTTCCCCCCCGGTAACACTGTATACAAAGCACCACATTTATATCTAAACATTGTCACGATATTCAAATAAAATATTTCTCTTCATAGTCTTGCATTGTTTACAAATAATCTGTATAAATCAGCTCAACCATTTGAGACCATAACAGAACCGCTCATGCAACATACATACTGATCACCAACACTCATAGAAGATCCCATGTGACAAACACCTGGATGAGAGGAGCTTGTGTATGTGTGTGTGTGTGTGTGTGACACCCTTAGATGCATCATGTCATGAATTTGAAATGAACTTGTGGTGCATTCATAAACGCCACACGCTGTGCAGCTCTACTGATATCCTGAAGCGCACTTCTGCTTTGAATTAGTGAGTCACGGATTTCCTCTCTGAAAACCTCAAGGCTAATGTGACGCCGGCGGTGAGCCTTATGCCAACACAATAAAATCAGATCTGTTTATGACTATGGCTGATGAGTATAGTTCCCATATGGACACTCAATTCAGTCTTGTTAGCCTGCCCACACCCACTACTCATTAATTCAGTTTTATTACAGTGAGCCTGGACAGTGCTTTATGAGCCTATATGAAAAGTAACGTGTCCTCTGGAAGTCTTTTATGTCTTTTAAAGGGAGAAAGCTAAACAAAAAATAAAAATTTGGTCAACGATGTTATTTCCAACCTGTATTTAATTGTTTTTGTGGAACATAGTAAATATTTAGTTGAAAATCAAGCCAAACGAAAAGTGACTTTCATTTATATGATCAAAACCACATTTGAGACATGAATGTCCTTTTAAATATTTACATCTTTTGGGTGAAATAAGCAAACAGCTATATAATTATGTATTGTTGCTGCCAAGCATTTTGTATTCATTTTATTCTTTTCAAACTGAGAAATATGTTTGTAAAAATCCTTATTAAATTATTATTTGCCGTTTATTGTTTCAAGCTAGTGTTTTTTGTCTCACGTACCTCCAAACACATATTTATCAACACCGAATCCCTTATTCTGGATGTTATTCATCATTACCATAATAACCCAATTAATATTACCATAATTGACTTTAACAGACTTCCCATGTATTTTTTCCTTTAATAAGACGCATGAGATTCAGGAGGAACTCATGCACAAATTGACTTAATTGGCTCTCCTTTAAAAACATCATCGCTAAGTCTTGATTTATGTTTTGCAGGTTTAACAAAGCTAAAGTAAAATTGTTTTGGGGTTGGAAATCACTGTTCTAAGGAGGCTCTTCACATTGTGATGTTAAGAAAAGAGTTTTTAAAGGTTAAATGAATATCATTTCTTAGTGGAGAAGAAAGGACCTGCATTAACATGAAGAAATGCTGGTGATAAATCACTTGTCAAAATCACGAGTCTCGCTACAACATGGGAAGGTACAGGTGTCTTATCTCCGCAGTTCTAGCGGCTAGTCAGAGCGTAAGTGAAATGTAGAGGAGGGGGAAATGTGATGCAGCTCCAAGTCAAAACATCTGCTGATATTTTACACAGGAGTGCTCATACATCTCCCGGGATGCTCGTGAATTGGGACAGAGGGTGTGTGCGTGTGTGCAGCTGAACAGTGCCTCCTAGAGGTGTTGAAAAAAACGATGAATGATGGTCCACGTCAAAGAAAGCTGCTCTCTGAGATGCTCTCTAATCAAAAAAGAATTCAATAAAGGTCCATGGAACAGCAAATAAAAACTAAAATAATTATGATAAATAAATATACTCATGTGCTGTATGTATGCATTCTCACACACATGCCATATTATTGTATTTAACGTAAAGATATTTAGCGGTTATTTGAATGCACACAATAGTGATGCACACATATTCTGCACCCAATAAAATTTCAGCAGAAACAGCTATTTTATGCAAGCGTCATAAATATGCAGGTGACAGGTAAACATATGTGGGCCCTTGTACCAGATTTGCAACACTGAGTTCATTTTTAATCGATAGTGATATACATTCTTGAATCTCTAGTCAATCTTTCAGTTTTTGCTTGTAAGATTTGTGCTTTCTTACCTTTTATTGGATACAATGTCTCAGCTTTCAATTTCTATCAATTTTAACATAAAATACAATAAATGTGTTTTTGATGCTGTTTAATGTGGCATAAATTTAAGCGGCAGTGCAGAGATTAACAGATTCTCTTTACTAGTAGTTGTAACAAGAAAAAAGGTCAATAAAACCACTTAAAAACGATATGGCATGTAATACTTACCATTAGGGCTGCATGATACATCGTTTCAGCATCGTCATCGCAATATACGCATGCACGATAGTCACATCACGGCAGTCATGATGCAGGGCAAAATTGTAAAAAAAATTGTGTGTTTCTGATTTAAAAATGTACTTTCTATATTTCTAAACTTTCTATTCACGGATCTATATTTGTAGTTTTTAAAGAACCCTTAATTATATTAGACAAAGCACAGGTTGCTTCACCTATTCATGCATGCAGTCTCTGCGTGCGCATGGCAAAATGAGCGCCGGATGGGAGAAAAGTGCCGAAATGAAAGATTTGGTCGAGAAAAGAAACGCACCGTCGGTCATATGGAAGTATTTTGGATAGGGATGCACGATCATCATCGATATGCACAATATGTATTGCGCATCTTGTCAGTAAAGCCGGTTCTGTAATCAGCTGTAAATTACGCAGAGCAGTTGTTCACCGACGAGCTGCGCAAATTCGGATTCATTATCAAATAATAATATAAATAATTCCTATACCTATATAATAATTATTTAAATAAGCTTGCTCTGATAGCACCATACTGGAGAGTATCAACTGGTCGCAAACTCTGTATGCTTTTCTGTGTCATCCGCTTCAGAAATTTCAGATTGAACCGCTGATTGAGTGGTTGAGCATAAAATAAGACAGTTGAGGGTAAAGGGGCTCTACTCACATCCTGAAAGAGTCTCCTGTCAGTGGCGAGGCGTTTGGAGGCCAGAGTCTTGGTGACGTGGTAGAAGGTGAGCAGAGCTCTGTGCTGCTGAAGGCTGTCCTGAACTTTCACAGACTCCAGCAGAATAGGGATCAGCTCGGGCCACTGCCGAGGACAGTCCAGACGTGCCACTTTAGCGATCAGCACTGCTATCTGTGTGGCGATCTGCAAATCAAAAGCTACATTTCAAGGACAAATCCAGCAGCAGATTTCACAGCTGGCCGTGCATGCATCAATATCCATTTAAATATGAAATGAATGACTGCTGAAGTAGCAGTCATCACTTCCTGTGGGCGTTTAGCCCTTTCAAACACGTCTTAAATGGTTATGAAATTTTAATTAACCATCTTAATTAAATTAATTAATCCAATATGCATAAACGCAGAAGTGTTACCACCGTTAAAGCAGCAATTACAGCAATTAAATCTCTTTGACATTGTGGCTGTAATGAAGAAGGAGACTTATAATTTAGCATATTTGGCTTTTTACACCATTTTTACATATAACCAGATATTCATCCCCCTCTAATAATTTCACTGGAAAAACTCTGCATGTATATGTATGTGACAAATGTTTTCATGTGCGTGTTTTGCTTGGCTCAGTTTTTTGGCAGTAATCTGTTCTGATTATCTAACACTCAATGCAAATTACACAGCACTGTTCTAACTAAGATTACAATTGCAAATTAGACCAAAGTTCAAAAATATTCCATTCAAGTGATCCGTTTTGTAATAATATGAATAATTAGTGCTACATTCTGTACATCTCCAAATATATTTTCTCATTTACATTGACGCTTTTAACACACACTTTGATTCAAAGCGACTTCCAGCGCATTTAATGTATGCAATTCACTCTTTTGTGCGTTTCCTGAGAAATGAACTTGCAATGACCTTGGTTTTGCCACCAGTCTACTCTTCCAGCTAAGCCCCTAAATAAACGCATATATACAATATATTAATATTATTGCAATTTTTGCAAAACCCTTCACTATTTATTCCTGTAATTTATTTTTCATTTACTTTTTGTATTGTCAGTCCTGCATCCAATATGGAAATAATAGTGCAGTGTTTGTGTACTACATCTACTTCATTCACTAATGTATGCAAGTCTCTAGCTATTTGTGCAGTGTCAGCCCCGGTCTATAATAAGAAAGCACATTTAAGCCTACAATTAATATTCATGTAACTGTGACGTTACTCCACAACAAGAATTGAGTACAGTCATTAGCAAATAATAAACCAATAGTGTGTAATACCAACCAAAAACTGTACAGAACACAGAAACAAATGCATTGAAAAATGCAGTCACAAATAAGAAAAATATTACGATAAATGGATTTTCAAAAGTAATGCTTTTCTGTTTTTAAATTGCCAATTTAATTGCTTGTGTTATTGTCCACAGTCCCTCAAAATCAACATCTTCCCATAATCAAAAGTGTTGCATTCTACTTAATTTAAGCTTATCGATTACTACCACGGTTAAAACTGTATCTAAAAATTAAACATCTGTTATTATAAAAGCAATGGATTTCACACCTCTTTATTATAATGGATTTCCTTAGAATGTTTTAGACTTTATTCAAACTCAAGGGTCAAATTAATGCACTGTATAAAACTGCCCCCCCACCCAAAAATCAATGTCTCCAGGATTACTCGACAACACATTACAGCACAGACTTTAAGTGCTTTTCGACTCCAGGCCCATTGATCTTTCACTAGAATCACAGATCAGAGTCTTACCCACTAAACAGAGAAGTTTAATGGTACTCAATCATGTCTGATAGTTCATTTTATTGGATGATTGATCATAAACAGGACGGGTAGAGCATATGGTGAGGGAATGAACTGCATTTCTCTTCGTGTGGCAAGTGCGCGTGCGTGGGTGTATAACTGTATGTGCACACTAACCTGGTTGACCGGCTCGTTAAAATTTGTGATGAGACCAGCCCGGAGAGATGACTTCTCTTCTTCTGAGAGAGCACTTGAGAAGAAAGAGAGAGACAGAAAGAGATTTTCAATATTCCTAAAAGTATCTGGTCACTCAGGCTACTTTTAAAAATGTATGAATGTCATCGCATTAGGGAAAAAAATATCAATACAACTGACATTTATTTTTCATAAGCACATTTTTCAAGCAAAACGTTAAAATAAAAAAAAAAATTTAAAGTGCCAAACAGATTACCTGCTCAATAACAATACAGTGCAAAAGTTCAGCAAGGTCTCTTAATTAAATCGACAGCAAAGGCATTTATGATTTCCATTTAAAATAAATTCTACACAAAATATTAAGCAGTACAACATTTTCAACACTGATAATAACTAAATGAAATTACATTTTAAAATATAAAATATTTTTCGAAATTTAACTGGAATATATCTCATATTAAGGTTTACAATATTTTTGGTAAAAAAAAAAATAGCCTTTGAGTGCATAAACTTCTTTACATTTTCTTTCAATTAAAAAAATAAAACCTTACAGACCTCAAGCTTTTGAACTGAAGTATTAAAAGCTCTGTTTTTTCATGTAAAATTCTGTACATGATCTACATCATATCGCCTGAGGCTCTGTTAACACACCAAAAACAGAACGCACACTGTCCACAGACGTTAGCCAGTCATAAAACTTGAAAGTCGTCTGACAACAGCATAAAATGTGAGATTATTCAGAGTTTTGAATGTTTGAGAAAACTTTTATGAAATTTATTGTTTTTGCAATTCCATCTCGTGCTGCGAATGAAGCAAAAATAGCATTTAACAGCTTTAAATACTCTGTAATTTAGATCATTTCAATCAAATCAATACCTGTTTTAGCTTGATTAAATGTCAGTTAAAATTAATGAGAAAACTAGGACAGGATGAAGCAAACAACTCTACTATTTTCAACTTCTAAGTTTTTCATGTAAAATTCTGTACAGTGACAATGGCATTAAAACACAAGTACAGATTGTTCTGAGCTGGCTGAGAGACAAATCACACACTTTTAACCTAGTACACAACTGAGCACTTTTGTTCGGCAGAGCCAAAATCTCCAGCGGGTCACTGACTAACCAGAATTTGACTGAAGAGTTTCTGTGAATTACAGCAGGGCAACAGCCTCAAATTAATTACGTGTTCACTGGAGGCCACAGGTGACAGAAACACTAAAGTAAGAGTCTCTCTAAATCGGCTGGTCTGTCACCTCTGAGGGCTGGAAGACAAAACCACAGAACAACCAGACAGAGTTTTTTTTAAAGGGGTCATACGGTGGTACATGCGCTTTTTCAAGCAGTTTGGACTGAAATGTGTGTTGGAGGTGTGTGTACACAACCATCCTACAATGATAAAGATACACCAGTTTTCTCTTAATTTAATAAAAATAGGTTGCCCCTTCTGAAATCAAGCCATTCTCAAATGCAAGCCACTCCCATAATAGTTGATTGACAGCAGCGAATCACACAGACACACAGCAGTGAGTATAATGTCTTTTAATGAATCTTTGCAAATCGCCTTTCCAAATAATGTGCTAATTAGTAAGTTTCACTATGAATACGGCTAAAAAAAAGATCCTCTAAGAGTGACTCTGAAAAGAGGGGCGTGGTCAGCAGAGCTCGTAAAGATTTAAAGGGGAAGTACACAGAACAGAGTGATTTCTAAAGAGCCGTTTATGACCGGGTAAAATTAGCGTTTTTTAAACCATCTTTGAGAAATTTTAAAGCAATCTATATTACAAACTTTCCATTAAGATCCTAAAGAATCATATTAGCTTGTGGAAAATTGCCTTTGTATGACCCCTTTAAGAGCTGCAGTTAGCTACTCTCGACCCTTGATACCGGGACTGTCCTGTCTGAAACAATATTATATTGTAAATCCATTTCTCACAATACTGCATCGACACTTCAAGTCCTTGTATTGATGTTTTTTATGTGCTCATGCATGCATATAATTTTCAACAATTAATTTAATGGATCTAATGGCATGAGAGACAGAAACCAATATCTCACGTTTCAGTTGTGATTTAATTATGATAGCAATGCATCAATCGTTATGGATTTGTGTATAGTACACATAAAAACAATACTGTATAGTGAGATTTCTGTGCTGTATTTCATACAAAACCCATTAATACCACACAAATGTAACTTTGTATATGCTGTAAGCAGTATTTCCGAAGAACTAGAACATACGCAACATTTGACCTAGGGGTGGGCGATATGACGATTTTTATCGTGGACGAAAAAAAAATTCTCCACGATCTGCTTTTTAAGGAATATTGTAGTATTGTGCTATTTGATCATCTCCATCTCAATTTGCTGTACAACACAACATACATTCACATCAGTAGCCAAGTTTCCATCCAGTTTTTACGCTGTTTTGTTACCGACAAAGAGAATTTGCAAAAACTTTTTTTTTTTTGCGAAATTTGCTGTCTCCAGCCTGTTTCCATCTAACTGGCCTTTGACCGATAAAATGGTGTGCGTGATTACGTCATCCTTTAAAAAAAACGAATTGTCGCATAAGTTTTGGTGTAAAAGAAAAAAAGGCCCATATGCCAAATATATATTTTTTGTAAATAAATAATAGATTAACAAAACGAAAGAAAAAACAAGCGACAAGTAGCAGCCTATGCAGAATTTCAGTTAATTCTTGTGATGCGCTCTTGAAAGCAGCATCCAATTCTTTACAGAAGCACAACTGTTTTTTTAGTGAATGTACACAAATAAAATAAATAGGGTTGCAAAATTCCCAGAATTTTCAAAGATGGAAACTTTCCATGGGAATTAACGGGAATTAATGGGAATAAACGGGAATTAACGGGAATTTATGGGAATAAACTGGGAATTTTCAAAATTGAAGGTT
>JAUMHR010000055.1:10573723-10584903 GCA_032361145.1 Enteromius fasciolatus
ACATGCATGTACCGAACCGAGACAAGCGTACCGAACGGTTCGGTTTTTTTTCATGAACCGTGCCACCCCTAGTGTTCTGGCCAAAAATAACTCAGAATCTTATTATTATTAATCAGTCTTTGTATATAGGCCTACTATTCCATATATTTATCATGTATTGGTTTTTAACCAATTTAAGATGTTTGACAAAGTTAAGATAAATATGTTGCATTTTGGCGTGGTTTTTGACTTATTTATGAACTATTTATGGACATAAATTTACACAATTAAATAAAAAATATCCTGGATTTGAAGAATATTGTGCCCTGGCCTTCACTGAGCTCAAGTAATAGTTCAATGTACAAAAAATGTGAATAAACTTGGCTGTTGATGTCTTAAATAAAAATGTCAAATAACCAACATTTCTCAAAATGGATATATCTCGTTTTGCAATGAAACTCTTCAGATATTTTTGACATGCCAAGAGCCCCAGCTGACATGTATCATGGAAGAAAAAATAAAATACGATTCTCACTTGTACTTTGTACTATTGCACCACTAAACTGCTCAT
Source organism: Enteromius fasciolatus (assembly GCA_032361145.1). Taxonomy (NCBI): domain Eukaryota; kingdom Metazoa; phylum Chordata; class Actinopteri; order Cypriniformes; family Cyprinidae; genus Enteromius; species Enteromius fasciolatus. The sequence goes on from JAUMHR010000055.1 coordinate 10,574,274, forward strand.
ATTGTGGCTGTATGTAGCAGATTCTCACCAGCAGCACTGAGTAGAAGCCAGGCTGGGTCTCCCATTGGCGAAGCTGCTCCTCTGCAGGCTTCAGCACAGCTGTGTCCTGACTGGTGGCCTGGGTCAAAGCCTGCAGCACCACTGAGCTGGCGCTCTGGATGTCCATTAGGTAAAGCTGCAGACACAAACAGAGCACACAATACAGCTCATTTATTATCTTAATAGACAGGAATCCTGACAAATCATTGCTACCCACCAGAGTCCTGCGCTCTTATGAAACATTTAGAATAACACTGGAGCTATATATAGTACCACACATTAACTACACACCCGTACTAACTCAATATACAAATACATACATATAGATATTTCCAGTACAACATGTGAAATAGCAAGGTCAGTATACAGGGATGTATTTAATGAGTTTTATTTATACCAGCATATTACAATACCACAGAATATTACAGAAAATTATAATCTTCCATTCAAATATTTGGGGTTAATCAGATTTCCTAATGTTTTTGAAAGACGTCTCTTATGCTCACCAAGCCTGTGTTTATTTAATCAGAAAAGGTCATATAATTACAATTTAAAGTAATTGATTTGAAAATGTAACACGCAGAAACACGCAGCAAACATATTTTGCTTGTTATCAAGAAAATAAACTGCTCTAGTATGATTTAGCTGTTGTTATTGATTCTAGAAAATCATAAACCATCATCAAAACATACCTAACCAGCATATGCATTGTTTTTCAGTAAGGTTAAAATAAGCGGCACATGGATTTACGCAGGTATTTAGTTCTGCTGAGCTAAATAAGACGAAGGTGAAGAAGGGACAGCCAAAGAAAAGCAGACTACCACAAAGTGGAAAAGTTCTGAAAAATCAGACTATGAGGCAAAAAGGAGATGATATGCCCTCACCGTCGAGTGGCATTTTCTCATCCGCAACTTCAGTTGAAAGATTCAGAATCTGACACGTTCAGACTGATTCATGTTCTACACGGTTTTTACAAGTGCATAGAAATTTCTGTTCAGTTAGAACCAAATATTTTAGTTTATGTTTGTAATTTTACTATTTTATACAGTTGTTGTAATTTACATTTCAACGTTTATTTTGATTGATGTTTTGTTTCCTTTACAATATTGTACATTAAAAATAATCGGGGTTTTTTCGGGCTACTTACATTTATTTTGGGCTACCAAAAACTGAAGAGTGCCTGCCCGAAGGGCTACCAGGAATTGAAAATTTAAGATCCCTGCATAAAGCTATTTTACACACTTCTGGACAAACACACTGGCTAGTGCTGGAGTCTTGTTGGTTCACTGACGTTGATGAGATTAACCCCTTTAGGTATCAAAATTGGAACGACCAGATGTTTTTCGATAATCTGTTGTATCAGAGCAATTTGGTCAGTACCTAAAAACTATCAAACTCGATAACGTTACCCAGCCCTAGATAGAAAAGATTTTATTCATCAAAGAACTCACAGGTTTTTTTTTTTCTTTTTTCTTTTTTTACAAAACCTTGTCAGCTAGATAATATTACCACAATAAGCAGAAATCACATCCACAATGAATCAAAAACCAAACGTTTAAGCAATGTGTAAAGACAAAGGGGGATCTGAACTGATAGGTCAAAGATAGTTCTGTCAACTGTTCCTAAAATCATGGGAAAAAAAAAATCTTACTAAAATCAGCGTAAGCGGTTACTTACCTAGTCTGTTTCATCCAACCAAGTTGTAAATCTTTGCTGTGCAACTGTGCCCCCTATTTGTGCAAAACATAAACTGATACTGTTTTTTTTAGTGACCTGCCTTGAATGATGCCAAAAACGTCCCCGTAACGTAACCTTGGTTCCCTGAGAAGGGAACGAGACGTTGCGTACACCTTTCTCCTTAGAATACTGAAGCCTGATTGTCTTAACACCATTGCATCCCATTGCAATGGCCAATGGTGCTCAAGTGCGTGAAATTTAGGGGGTGTGGCGCCCCTTATAACCCTGTGCTTGGCGCCATTTTCCTCAGAATCTTTTGACTGAATACAATAAGACCTGAGCAAAGTTCACACGGCATGAACGCAACATCTCGTTCCCTTCTCAGGGAACCAAGGTTATGTTGAGTAACCTGGTAAGTTCCCTTTCAAAGTGTCTCTCGACATTGTTGATGCAGTGGGGAATGTATACCGTCTCACCATGTCTACTGTGAAGGTCTTTCGGCTAAAAAACAAAGCAGTTACATGTCGCTCAAACAGGAAAACCTTTGACCTAGTTTACTAGAGCCAATTAGAACCAAGTGAAAAGGGTGTCTGTATTTGCATGTCCGCAGACCTGGTTGAAAAATCCCATGCTCTGGAACAGAGGGTGGAGCCCAGCCACTGAGTAATAATAGTGTTCACTGGAATGATAGAAGCGGTGGTAGTCAGCGCTTACTAAACAAGAACGCACTGATATGAAACACGAGTGGCACAGTGCATTGGATCATATCGAAACAGTCACATAGTAATTGCACATACTGAAAGCGTGTCTTAGGCAAGCAATTGGGATTCAAGGGCTATAGAACCAGTGTTAGACGATACATTGCATTAATACAGTGAGCACCCAACTCAATGCGACATAGGATGTAGTAAAACGGGTTCGACAGCAGTAACCAAGATGAAAAAGCAGAGATGAAACCGGCAGTACCGGCACCATCATACTCTGACGTAAAAGGCTATCGGACCTAGTGGAAACCAGCACCTTGATTTAGGGGGCGGGGCTACCTTCTGCTGTTGCACAGCAAGTTATAGTAGTGGTAAATAGATCTTACCTTGCTTAGCTGTCTTGCACTGAAAATTCTTGATAGGCCAGCAAGGAAACGTTCAAATTATAAAATCTGGCAAAAGTGTTCCTCCATTGAAATACCCCTTACCCACACCCAGGAGGAAGCGATGCTGCTTGTGCGGTGGGTGCACACCCCGATGAGGCAGTCTGTATTTTGCGTGTCATAAGCCAGGCCTATCGCATCCACAATCGGTCACATTTGCAGCAGTCCCAAGTGGCACACTGTTGAGGCATTCCCATAGTTCTCTGAAGGCACTTTAGGGGGTGTAAATTTGCTACTTGTATTCCCATTAGTTGAGGAGGGGAAAGGACTCTGTTCATGCACTTGGAAAAAAGTGCGTTGAGCCAGTGCCAAATGGGAGGGGCTGAAAATTAATAAGCCACCCCTTCAAAGGCAAATATCAGAAAACGCCTATGAAGAGGGATTATCTGAATATGTAAATAAGCATCCTTCAGATCCACTGAAATAAAAAAAGTCCCCGGGCTGAACGACCGATAGAATTCATTTCAGAGCTATCATTTTGAATGAGCGTTTTGCAGGAGTGCGATTTAAATGACGCAATTCCAGAATAGAACAGAGACCGCCATCCTTTTTGGGAACTACAAAATAACGGCTGTAAAAACCTCTCTCACGTACCTCTGGAGGCACAATATCCACGGCTCCTTTGGCGAGGAGATTGTGTATTTCCACTCTTAAAACCAGAGCGTTTGATGTCCGACGTCACCACGCCATTGAACTTGGGTGGTCTGCGTGAGAACTGAAGTGTGTAACTGTTTACTATTGTGCTCAACACCCACTCTGAAATACCTGGTAGCATTCTCCATGCTTCCTCGAACTGTGAGGGAGGCTTTAGAGTGGCAGATGAGGAGTGCAACGCACGGGTGGTGGTTGACTGGTGCATTTTGCCATAAAATGTTTCATCTCCCTGGACTGCTTTTGAGCCTCTGAAAATCGCTCCACGATGGATTCTACCGAGCCACCAAAAAGCCCTGAAGGACTGGTGGGGGCGTTCAATAGCCCGGCCTTCTCAGCATCCTTCATATCTGTTAGCGTCAACCACAGATGTCTGTCCAGCACGACTAGGATCCCCATTGCGTGGCCGACAGACTGTGGATGTGGGGAAGATGCATCACCGAGAATGAGGGCTATCCGCCTACGGAGAATCATGACACTCACGGCGTCACAGTGAGGGCAATTGGGCTCCTTGATGCGCAGCCCAGTCAGAAGACACACTTGTCATGATCATCATGGAGCTCTAGAGGTCCTGAGCACGATGAACATGTTTTAAAAGATGTCGCAACTTCGCCGGAACGCTGAACAGGAGGGAATATATCCACTTTGGTGATGATTCAACGACGAAGGAGAGGCTTCTAAACTATTGAGGCAATAGAGAAAGATTCTGAGGAAAATGGCGCCAAGCACTGGGTTATAAGGCCCCCCAAATTTTGGGCGCTTGAGTGTTCCAAGAAGAAATGTGTTTCCCCACTGCGTCAGCAAAGCTGTACGCAATGTCAAGAGACAATTTGAAAGGGAACAAGACTAGTACAGCAGATGGCTTTAGAGGTTACCTATCTCATGGACAAACAGAAAGTTGCCAGTTAAATGGCATCCATGCTGTGATGGAAACCAGTCCCATTTTTTTTCATCACTGGTAAACACAGCACAGTTGCTTCGCATTTCCAATTATGAGCTCAAGCCTTGTGTGCTGCAGAAAGCATACACAGTTATTAGCAATGCTTGATGTACAAACTCATAGTTATTAGAGCGATAAGCGCATCTACACTGCAAGCATGTACAAAGGCGTTTCAAGCGGAAGGGGGCAGCTGTGATTTTTTAGTTCCAGGCAATCTTGTAAGCCCTACATCTTTGGTGCACAAATCTAATCTGAATTCAAATAAAAGGTATAAAAAACAAAAAAAAAAACCCACAGGGATAATTTTTAACCTTAGTGCCTCCATGTATACAGCAGATGCTAGATCACACGGGAACTAAAGGAGAATTCAATAGAGTAGGGCTGGGCGAAGGTATCGCGACTTTTACAAAACGCCAGATGACATTGGCGGTATCATTTTCCAATTCCGTTCCATAACGCACCCCGATGGAAACAAATGACAGATGCTGTGGCATTTCATATCGCTAAGGACATGGTTCCCATATACACCATCGAAAAGCAAGGGTTCATAAAAATGCTACACACTGCTGATCCAAGATACAAGTTGCCAAGCCGCAAATATTTTAAAGACGTAGCTATTCCCCGAATGTACACTGAAACACGTGAAAAAGTAGCGGAGCAGCTTGAAAAGGCATCTTTTTCGTAATCTTCAGCCTTACATGAGCCTTACAGCCCATTACGTTACAGCCGATCACTTGGACAGCCAACAAAATTTGTTTAACTTTTTGAGTTCACTGATGTAATGTTTACATTGGTTAAAATGGTTATTTTCTAACTGTATATTCAGTAGTATTTAATTTTTAATTCAAATTGCACAATATTTATTTTCATATTTCATTCAAATCTACTGCAAATATATTTGTTTTACATTTATTTACACCTTGTTGACCAAATTATGTATGGCATGGCTATTAAAAATTCAATGTTCATTAACCTGTTTACTTATAAAGAGAATGTTACTTCAGTCATGTTGTTGTAATGTTTTAAGTTGACTAGGTACACATATAAAAAAAATAAAAAAAATTGAAATTGTGAATTTCAATTCACAATTAGAATTGAATTTTCATAAACAATTCACAAAGAATTGTGAAACTTTATGAAAAAAACTTTTTTTTTGCCATATCGCCCAGTCCTACAATAGAGGTTCAGATCTGGGAAGAACACGGAAAACGATCGTTTACTCCAATAAAAAAAAGGTCAAAGGATCTTGCTTTAAGTTAAGGTGCTTGAGCAGAATGTCATGGGGATTTGAAGTAGTGCAGCATATATTTCATTGGCCTTCAAAACATGATATTTAAGCTGTGATTAGACGTAGCCTATATATGTCAAACATTACAAAGCCACAGAAGTCGAATCTGACATGAGGTCAAGTCTCAGTTCGCCCCTGCTGGCAGATGTCATAAGCAAATGATTCTGGCAGACAAAAGCATGTTTCTACAGATACATAAAACTCATTGCAAGAAACATGAATCACTAATATAAACAAACAACTATAACTACCAAATTAAATGTTTCCAGAAAAATTACTAGAAAAATGTAGCCTAACATTTTTCCTTTAGGTTTGGAAATTACCATTTTAAAATCTATTACTTGCAGGTTTTCGAGTAACAGTACATGGAGGGTTACTCCACCCCAAAATGAAAATTCTGTCATAAATCACTTACCCCACATCATTCCAAACCCCACATTGTTTGTCTTTGGAACAAAATGCAAGCTATTTTAAATGAAAAGTATGAAGGACGAATGAAGTTCTTAAGGGCTTTGTTTGTGATTAATAACAAAATGTTCATTTTGGGGTGGAGTAACCCTTTATATAACAGAACTTAACAACTGAACACTACCGTTTAAACGCCTGGGTTGAGCAAAGCTTTTTTTATTAACCGTTTTACTTAGCTTACTTATTCTTTACTTAAGAATAAAAGAAAGCTAAGTAAACTGATCAAATATGAAAGCATTTCCAATCCAAATAAATGTTTTTATTTTGACTTTCTATTTATCAAAAAATCCTGAAAAATGTATATTCAACAAAAAAGATTCAGCAGCCCAACTGGTATCAATATGTGTAATAATAATATAAACGTAATACAATCAATAATAACAAATGTTTCTTGAGCAGCAAATTAGCATTAAAATTATTTCTTAAGGATGATATAACACTAACACTGGAATAATAACTGCTAAAATTCAGTTTTGCCATCTCAAGAACAAATTACAGACAAAAAAAGGTCACATTATTAGTGTTTTTATTGTGTTTTTGATCACATAAATGCAGTCTATAAGAGTTCAGAAAACACTTAAAATAATGCCAGCCTTAACTTTTAAAGGGATTCACAAATTGTTCATATTAAATGTATATATTTACACATGCTATAACTTCATTAAAAAAAAAAAAATCTTTGAATGCTTATTAGGCTTTGACAAAGCAATTGGTAGATTTTGAAACTCAAGCAAGAGAAACTACCACTATTGTGAAGTCCCAAACAGGCATGGATATCATCCAATGCTAATCAAATAGTAATACATCAAATGATTAACCAACCTGGCTGAAATATCAATCTGCAAGTATACTTTTAGGCAGGGGTGTCGTAGTTGGGTGAAAAGAGTGGGGGGAGGGTCCCTGAGGAGTGAAATTTTATTTTCCTTTAAATATAAAATTTTAAGATCACAATAAATGTTGTTAACTAATGTAAAAGCTAATATTTTTGGTTAATGCATCAGTTGATTGATGAATTAAATGGTATCGTGACTAGCTGTGAACCTCGAGTTTAGAGCCCAGAGTTTGGTGTTACGCCCCTGCTTTTAGGGAAAAAGCCAACGATGAACACAAGCAATCAACACATTCCCCGCGTGTGCTCTTAAAACACATCCCAACATCTGAAGAGAGTTCAGGGTCACATCTCTGAAGCCATGTCAGATTTAAATGACCGAGCGATTACATGTGGAATGACAACTTTGTAAACATGAAACAGACTTTTATGTTTTTGTTGCTCTATAATTAGCCTCAAAATCTAAACTTACTCTGCAGTATAATCAAGTACCATCAACCTTCAAGAGCAGGTCAACACAACAGCACTAGTGGACAGATCTGGAACAATACATGCCCACGTGCACTTGAATATATCTGTATTACGCATTCATAAATGTAGCAGCATAATTATGAACGTCTCAGATGTTCTCCTGGGCCTGCTTTTGTATGAAACCCTTGAGCTGTAAACATTATACATGCTCTATGAAACAGAGTGCGCAACTCGTTACGGTATCATAAGAACGGAATAAGATTATATGTAAACATGTCAATCATTCTTATCATCATAATGCAAAAATTTGTCAGCTGCCATCTGCTAAAAATAACGTCTCGATAAAGCGAATTTGATCAGTCTCCCGGAAAGTGAATTCATCCCAGTAATCTGAAATATCCAAACTCGAACAAAAGCAGAGAAACATCTAGTATGTAGCTGGGTGGCTAAAGATACTCTACTGTCACGCATGTTGGCCTACGGAGCAAAGAGAAGTATTTAACATCACAAATCACTTCAGCTGGAGGTGTTATGAGGCACCAAAACATTCTCTAAAGCTGCAGTTCTTGTTGACGTACCTTCCGCAAATATGTCAATGCCGGGTGAGATCAAAACAGTTCGCAGTCGGCTCTAAACACACCGCGCACGTTGTGAGGATGGCGCCATCCACGGTGCCCACTGTCGCGCTAAAATGACGTAATCACATATCCAAACATTCTTCAAGATTTTAGTTTTTTCGTGTTGTGTCTATGCTCCTGTAATAATGTTGGGCAAGATTGTCATTTCAATGACATTTGGTTGTAATATCTTAGGTTTTAAAATAAAGTGGAGGACATCTGAAGAAAAGGTTGGTATTTTGAACGTCATTTTGGGAAACATAAAGAAAGATAATGTAAATAAAATGTTTTTTTACTGGCTAGGAATTTTTCCACAATTTCTTTTTTCTATTATTATAATATCTGTCAAATACCCCGTGATCATTTTGTAGATATGGCTGATTCTGTGTTTACCTGCTCTTTTAAAGTTATATAAGTAATATGTTATATAAATAAAAACATTTACGTTTTTCTTGTACTTTTATTTATTTATTTATTTACTTATAATATATGTATGTATGTATATATATATATATATATATATATATGTGTGTGTGTGTTTTCTTAATAATATGCTAATAATCACAATAATAACAATAACAGGTTCTTTCATAGTGAATATGTTTTGTATTTTAAAGGTTGCATGTCTATTGTTCACCGTACTGACAAAGATGTATTAATACTAAGAATGATTCTTGAAACGCTATTTGTATCAGAATAATTTAATCATACATGATTGTAATTGCAATTATTGTCCAGCAGGTGACGCACAACTACCACAATACTACAATAGCACAACTACAGGCTGCCTGTAGTAATGAGGTTACTTTCCTTAAACCAGACACTGAACCCACATGCATCTGCTGTGTGTGGTTAGGGTTTGGGTAGTTTTGCATAGTCATACTATAGACTAACAGGCTGTGTGTAGTCTGTTCTGTGTCAAAAACAGTTTCCCAATTACTGTAGCCTACTTTGCGAAGAACATCAGATATTAGTGAAAAGTAAAGTGGGCCACACAGACAAGGAAACAATGTAGCTTCTGTTGTAAAGAGACAACATTGGCATCCTGGAATAGACCTTAAGTGAAGAATAGTTTTGCTTATATATTAATTATATTATTAGTTTGAAGAATGTAGGTCTAGATCAAAACTAAGTGTAACCAACATGTTTAATTTATTAAGCTCTAAGATTTCTACCATTACAGAATTTTCTCATATTGTTTTTGGAACTATAACAATTGTTTCTGACACAGATTGAAATGGAAAATGATAAAGCCGCAACCTGTTTATGTTTTTAACATAAAATCGGGGAAGTCCAACCACTTTCTGTGGGAGGACAAGTGTGCAAAACTAAAATCACAGCTTCACACCAAAGACTTTCTGTTTGAATCAAGGTTCAGTGCTCAGAATTCTTTTGGTTACAAGACTTTATACACTTTGTTATAGAATTTCTGAAAGACGCAGGGGGAACATACAGATGTGGGCGAAGGAAAGACATATCAAATGTCAAATGTCATGTGGTTTAAAAGCACCAGAGAGTAGCCAGCACTAACTTATAAATGTACATGATGCTATTAATTATATTGAAAAATCGAAGCATTCTTTATTCTCATAAAGAGTGTGCAAACGTTTCTTCTTTTGTCATGAGACCTTGTGCTGTCTTTATTTTAAAAAACTGGATTATAGAGACTCAGCAGTTCCTCGCCAGATGTTCTACACATGTGCCAGCGCGCTGTTTTATGAGCTGGTTTGTGGGTTTTTCCAGCTTTAGTGGTCAGCGTGGAGCTCGCGAATACGTAGGTGACCGGTCTGAGGACGGCCCATAGCAACTGCGCGAGAATGTCCAAGTTCAGCAGAATTTACTACGAGAAAGCAAACGCTGCCCAGCAGACTGAGAACTGATGAGATCAAATTCGGCTCGGCAAAAATCTAACTCGTTATAGAGACGCCAGCCTCTGGTGACAGGAGACACGTGTTTCTCCGAAGAAAATCCTTCCATAAACAGACCGGCTGGTAAAGCAAAGCCACGCACACCACAGTAGTTGAATGTCAGTGAACTCAAGTAACCCAGTTTAAGGTGAGACCATGTCACTCGCAGCCAATCAAAAGCAGGGAGTATCATGCTGCCGCTGTGGACCAATCAACAGCCTGCATTTATTTATTATCTTGTAAATAGTATTTTAGTTGTTCACACCCACATAAACGGTTAAAATTGAAGGCGCTTTGTTAAACCGCTTCTCATTTTTTTTTCTTTTATTGTTTAACTTTTTTTTCTTCTCACTCAGACTACTACAGAGGTGTACATGCATTGACTATACAAAGCAACACGTGTCATCAATTAATCAACCAATTAATCAAACTATCTATCTATCTATCTATCTATCTATCTATCTATCTATCTATCTATCTGTCTGTCTGTCTGTCTGTGTCAGCACTTCATAATAGGCGACATTGTATTCTGTTCTGGAATGAAATCTTCTCTTAAAACAATAAAACACTTGTATGTTTTCACGCATTCCAACAAG
>JAUMHR010000055.1:10597531-10624652 GCA_032361145.1 Enteromius fasciolatus
CACACCCCAATACAATAATGGCAATATCATTACCCAATATTTGAATCCAAATCTGTGCGTGGATCACAGCTAAACCGTGACAAAAAACGTAACAGTCATACAATTTAATGGCCGTTATTGTAACCCCTCTACGTTTTGCACTTTGGACCAACGTAGTCAAGGTAGGTTTTTATATGAGACTGGGTTGCAACATACTGTAATACATTTTGAGCAACATGATATTAGCATATGAAAATTTACAGTAGGAAACTGCAGACAAATGTACATAATCAGTTGCATGAATGTAAAGCAATCACATTTTTTTAAAAAAAGCAAGAAACTGCACAAGTGACTATGATGTGGAGGTTGAACAATTAGTTTAGACTAGTTCATTTCTGATCTGAGAAATGCTCCAAAGCCAGTGAGAAAAACTGTCAATTAAGAATTCTCACACCCTACTGACATTCCTGTTCTTGTTCACACCCACATTCCATATTTTTCTATTCTTGTGAACAATGTATTGTATGTAAAAAATGTAATTACTATACTTTTACCTGGTCGGTTTTTATTTGCAAAATAATAATAACAATTGTAATGTGATGGATATACATTTCAATTAACCAATTCTATTTATTTATTTACTTAACTTTTAAGTAAATAAATAACATTAAATAAAATGATCTCAAAAAAGCACCGAAAAAGCTGTAGTTTTAAATAAACGGTGCAATGTAAATCATGTGCGGAATTCATGTGAATGATGTAATGTATCATTCTTATCAAAAAGGTAAAACCATGGTGTGAGATAATAGCCATTTCCTTGGTCTTATCTGCTCGTTCACAACTGAATGAGCTGATAAGCAACATCTCACCTGATTAAATGTTGTGCTACTGTTTGAAAGGTCTGTGAGAGAAGTTTTGGCCACACTTTATATTAAGTGGCTGCTATGTACTTGAGTTTCTGCATACACATTGAGGGGTTTGAACAACAATGTGTTTCCACTGATATTTTTGGCAGGTCAGTTTTGCTTCACACAGCCGTAGAACACCTTCTCATGGCTGGGTTTGCACAACAGCCTGCTGAGTGACGTAACAAAGGATTCGTAGAAGGTGGAATGGAACATTCTGCACAGTTCAGAGTCACTGTTCTGCTCACAGGCTATATATAATCACAATAGGAAGTTCAAGCTTTATTTTAAGGGTGCTGGAAATTGTTTGACAGTTGACGTATTTGACATGTGCACTGCTTTATGAGCCATAGTGAGTTGTGTGTTTGCCAATATAGATATATGTAGGCATGCCTGGGGAGAGTCACCTGACAGTGTCCCTTTAAGTCTATGTGTGTTTGTAAACAGATAGACCATGTGACGTTTTGTTTAACTGATTAAGGAAAAGATCATATGTAAAAGCCATCCATTTGTATAAAAAGGGACTGGCAGATATACTATATGAGCAAGACAGGGAAAATTAATTAACGATTAAATGAATTAGCATAGGAAAAGCCATAGAAGAATTGGTAAGAATGTACTAACGTAACCCACTGGAACCACTGCGTCAGATAAATGCTATTTCCTGCCTCTTATCATTTTATTCTGTTTGACGCCTCTTTAGTAACTGACAAAACTTCTGGAAAGATTTCAACATTTTTGAAAGGTTTGTCACCAGAAGTACTTAAATGGGCATACGAAGCTTCATTGTTTACATACATTCCTTTAACAACACATGTACACAGAGGACACACACACAGATTCTAGATTAGGGTGTTTTTTTAGTAAAACGCTAGACTATTTATAGTTTTCTTCTATATTTTTTACTCTATTTTTTTTGACTGGTTCGAAGGAAAATTTTGACACCACTTACTCATCCTGATGTTTTTCCAAATCTGTATGACATACTTTCCTGAACAGTAAATCTTTTCCCATTCATTTTCAATGAATCAAGCTGTCATGGTCCAAAAATGGATGCTAAAGCATCATACAAAGCATAAATGCAATGCTTGATTCATAAACCATTCATTGGAGCTGGAGCTGTTCAGGACTGCTTGCTCCTCATCCTTAAGAAACTTTGCTTATGTTTGAAATCGCACACTCTCTAAGCAGGTATAAGTCATTACTTAGAGACTGTCAATAAAGCATGTTCTATAAGGTACAAAAGTATTCCAGACGTACAGTACATTTGTTCTCATGGTATCCACCTTTTCCTGATGCAAAAATGGGCCATTTGCAAACTTTATGGGTATAGCTTTAGGTCTCATTCGCGTCCAGTTTATTTTAGCTCTACAAAACACCAATATGCTGGTTAGGTAGGTTTTAAAGCTGGGATGCTGGGTTATGCTGATCACGTGCTGGCAACAAAGGACCAGCATAAACCAGCAAAGTAACCAGCTTAAACCACCAAAGGACCAACTTAAACCAGCATCCCAGCTTCATATGCTGTTTTTTTCAGCAGGGTGGTGTCTAGTACAAACAGTTTTACTGTTTACTACACAATGCTATCTTCCCCGTTATTTCCCTATAGCGTCTAACGAACCAGAAGCCTCACCCATAGGCTTACTTCCACGTTCAAGAAAAAGGTAGATGGTAAAGTCTAATCCATTGGGCTCAAACTCAGTTCCTGGAGGGCCAGTTTTGCTCTAACCAGCTTCTAATTACACCTGCTTGGAAGTGTCTAGTGATCCTAAAGACCTTGATGGATAAGTTGGATCAGATGTGTTTGATTGGAGTTAGAGCAAAGCAAAACTGTGGCCAAAACGGAGTTTGAGACCAATGATCTAATCCAGGCCTGTCCAAACTCGGTCCTGGAGGGCCGGTAGCATGCAGTTTTTAGCTCCAGCCCTAATTAAACAGTTAGAAACGTCCATGCAGATGTGTTGAGGAAATTTGGAGCTAAACTCTGCAGGACACATGGCCCTTCAGGACTGGGTTTGGACAGCCCTATAATAAACAGGATGTCTTTGAACATAAAGAAAATCAAATTTAAATCATTTTGAGATACTTTTATGTAAGCTTTTATGTAATGCTTTTGTATCTTTGTGAAAGCTTAAATCCATATTCACTGTAATTGCAAAGTGGAACTAGTAAAGCTAATTTATCCTTTTGTGTTCCAAAGCAGAGAGTCGGTCATACCGGTTTGGAATGACATGAGATGATTTACAGCTTAAATTGCTAAGACACGTTTCACTGTCGTTTCCTTAAACAAACTTGTATTTGAAGAATTTTTTTAAAGACATCCACTCACGTCACACGAATACAAATCAGGTAAAGTTATGTTAAAATCAGGATTAAGATTCTCAAACTTAAGAGTATTAATACTACACGTTTTCTCGTAAAGTCAAACACATTTGTCAATAAGATAAATAATACCATCTTTAATGACGTGATTGAATCCAAAGTAATTTTATTACAAATTTTATTCACATTATATACATAAAACAACACAAAGCACAAGGTGTGCAACTTTTCATGAAGACAGAGCGGTCCTCTCCAATCCTTTGACCTTAAATAATACTGTGAATTCACATAAAATTCTTCCTGTTGAAATCCACAGACACATACACACGTAAAAGTGGTCACCAGGTAACTTGGGAGAGAATTAATTTATGCCTTGGTACAAGGTGTGCATTAGGTTGATAAATAAGCTTGGTTTTACAGTGCTTTTTTTTCCTTCATAAATTAAAAACGTACAAAAATATAACGAGTACTGCGTTGTTAAGGAACGGTCTGAGATCCACAAAACGGACATTCTGTATTCAACAGTAGAAAACATACAAATAGTATCAAAAGAATCTCAAACAATTCAGAACTTCCCAACGGTAGAAAAAAAATGCCCTGAGCAAGTCCAGTAACCAGTCATCCACCATCCGAGCTGGCCATTTGAGCAGCACAAGTTGTGTTCTACCCACCCAAAGAAATATGGTGCTCTATCCCACCAAATGTGTACCAAAAACAAAAGTGCTCAGGCCCTTCACCGCCTTGGGTCCCTAGGTATCAGCTCTTTCTTTCAGTAGTGCAATCTGCAAATACGCAAAAAAAAGCAAATTAATAAATGGAACATAATAGATAAAATACAGAAATACTAGCTACCCATACATACCGTTTTCTAGGTTTCACTTCCCAGCCATCACGGCATTTAACAAATGTAACTTCTTGCCCAGGCGATATCTCAGTTGCTTCAGCACAGAAGGTGAACCTGTGAATAAAATATTGGGACATTAACCATCAGTCAACGAAAAGTGGATTCAATTTACAAAATTTGTAACCAATAAAGCACTTACTTCTTCTGCGTTTCTCCTGCTTTGACTCGGATCCTTCGAACCTCCAGAACTTTGTTTTGTGGACTTGACCATGACCAGATCGATGACTTGAGGTGTTTCAACACAGATGACCAGGAATCAGAAGGGCCTTCCCAGCGAAGAGAAATCTTCAGCAGATCACCAATGTCCTCTTCAGTGAAGACGAGAAATGTGTTTGTGAGATTTAGACCAACTCCATCAGCACTGTGAAAACAGAGAAGCCAGGTCAGGTCTTCAAACATTTATTAAAATCTTCAAAAGAACCCACATAAAATGATGTTTAGCAGCAAACATCAAAATATACCGTCAATCTTAATCAAGAGGTGCTTACAGGTCTACGCTGAGGTCAGTGGTATCATTATGGGATCCGTGTAGTTTGACATAGAAAGAAGGATCGGCATCATCTGCGTTCTTTCTGTCGAACACATGCATCTTCATCTGATAGTGGTAACCTGTAGAGGATTGATCAAACAACCACATTTTAGGTGACTCATCATGACAGGATGTGCTTTCAGAACAAAAGAGGCTATAATTACTTACCACCAAAAGGTGTGTCTGCGCGAGTCTTCAGGTACATTTTGATGTTTCTCCTCTTACGCATTTTCTTGGCGTTGTAACCGATGCTGTTGCAGCGGTTCTTTCTGCAGCTCAGGCAAATGCCCTTCTTGAAGCGATCCGGTCCGGTACATTGAAAAGCGTAGCTCACGTGGT
This sequence comes from Enteromius fasciolatus, assembly GCA_032361145.1. Lineage (NCBI taxonomy): Eukaryota > Metazoa > Chordata > Actinopteri > Cypriniformes > Cyprinidae > Enteromius > Enteromius fasciolatus. The sequence continues at coordinate 10,602,510 of JAUMHR010000055.1, forward strand.
CCTTGCTCATGAGGGAGTCCACGAAGAGATGCACTGCCCGCTCATGTTCACATTTCATGACTTCCACGAAGTCTGTGTGGTGACATTACAGATTTGGTAAAAATGGAAAATGCTAAAGATTTGCTAAAACAATAAATAAATTGATGAACTCACTTCCTGCAGCAGCAGTGGACAGGACATCTCCCAAGGAACAACCTGGCTGTACATCTCCACCATTGGGATAAATATCAATGTGCCCAATAGGTTCCTGGATCCCAATACTGACGCCCAAAGCTCCCCGTGTGTATGTGTGCAGGACGTCAACAAAGTCTGCGTCATCTGGAGAAAGTCTCTTGTGGGACTCTGCCCCCTCAAACATGGGGCCAGCTGGGTCTAAACCTATTGAAAAACAACAGATAGTTAGAGGTGGCCTCCATGTGCACAAAGACAAAGCCATTTCTTGGTTTCAACGATTAGTGTCCAAAATAAATCCAAATCTCACCTGTTATACGTCCAATTCCTTTAACAAAAGTTCCAGCATATCCAGCAACATGAGCACCAAGACTGTATCCAATCATATGTACGTCCTCAAGTTGTAGCTGCTCTTCTTCCTATCAAAAACAGACACATTAGATTAATAATTCATGCAATGTCTATTTAAATTCAAAAGGAAACATTAACCAGGAGAACATCAACTTTATTTGGTAGATCCAGCAAAATATATGGTAATTATTGTCCTCCTGCTACTACTAATTATCATTATAAATGTTAATAAATATTTAGTTGAGCAAAGTCCACAAAAACCCCCCCCCAAAAAAACCAAATTATAATACTATTAACCAAAAAGGCTCAATTTCATTTTACATCCCTGATAATATAAGCTTTATGATGTTTAATAAAAAAAAAAAAAAAAAAAAAAAAAAAAAAAAAAAAGATAAATTATGCTTCATGCACATCATTGCTTTTACATGCTCAGTGCCAGCTGGGGCATCCATGTGCGAATGTGAGAGGCTAATATGCTCAGCTGCTCATTTACACTGCTTGCATCTTTCCTGTATAAAAAGAAGTTCAGGGTCTAAGGAACCCAGCTACGATGCATGAATATTTATTGTTCCATGAGAATACCCACAATGCCTTGGGCAAACTCCTGACATCTCAAACAACGAAAAAACAAATTGTACTTCGCCAGGACATCTGCCGTACTGAGAAAAGATGAATAACACCAACAAAGACCCAATGTCCAAGGCCACAAGTAGAGTTTTCACGGTTGCCAGTTCTCTGAAATGCTTACAAAGAGAAACAAACATACCCAGTGGGATGTATAATGTAGACGTACCTGGAGCCAGTCCAAAAGGGTTGCGATGCTCTGCCCAACCCGCCGGGTATGGTTAACAGCATCAGGGTAAAGCTGGTGGGCCAGGTCCAGCCAGTCGACCACTACCACATTAGCGTCGGATTCTCGTCTCTGAACAGCAGCCACCAGCTTGTGCATCCAGCGCTCAAACATCCCACTCATCTGTGAAAGATACCACACCCTTTACCAAACCCAGCCAGCAAAGTTCCAGCAATCACGTGTGAAACCCTAATATTTGCTTCTAAGCAGCAAATGTATTGTCACACTGAAGAATGAATATTTCAGCTGTGTTACATTATTTCTGGATAACCTCCAGCACTGCGTTAAAGATTAAATGTGAGAAAGCTTCTAAAGATTCAAAGGCTATGGGTGTTAAAATATATATATATAAAAATAGTAGTAGTTACTACATCTAGCCACATGACTATCTCGATAATCTCACCGTCCAGCCATGGATGATCAGAATGGTCTTGACTGTGGTATTAAAGCCACACTCCACAATGCTTTCCTTTTTCCCAGGTTGGAGGTAACAGCCTTCGTCTTCAAGATCCAAAGACTTTCGCATGTTGTACTTGATTTTATCATGAAGTAGCACTGGATCCATTGAGAAGCTGTACTCTGCATCATCTAGAATTGTAAAATCATGAATACATGTAAAAATCTCAAAGCTCTACCATAGAGTACTGGTAAAGAGCAGGTGCTTGAGGGAATTCAAAGTGCTCAACTGTTTTATAAGGTGCTGAGTTTATTCATGGAAAGCCTTGTGACAACATGTCGTTTTAATGAGCTTAGACAATTGAGCTACTGTAGAGAGTGGGAAAAATGCAGAACACTTTTTCTAAGGAACCAGTTAACATTACAGGAATGCCAAAGTCTTAATTTAAGTTCACAAACAGTCTGCACACTTTCATGTGGAGGAATCCTGCGACCCTTCAGCCAAGTAAGGAAAAACTTGTGGTATAAGCGGGTTAACCAATCAGAACAGGCAAAAAATATATATCCTGATAAATTTTAGTTATTTGTAAAAGCATTTAACTTACAGGATTCATGCATACGGACATCGAATTGTTTTTAAAGAGCTTTTTTGTCTATAGTTTATTTCAATTGCTTGTTTTCGGTTAAACATATGTTTGCCATTTAATAGTGTTCACTTAGCTGACGTTACATCACGCGATGGGAGATGGAAATTGATTACCAATGAAAATGAATGCGTAAACGGGCAGGTTTCAACCGAGGATTTTGATTTCTAAACTAAGGTTAGGAAAAAAATGTGTGTCAATATTATAAAATTGAGCGAAGCACAAAATAACAAATGTATTACCACACTCTGTTACAGCAGTGCCCGGTATTTCAAACGTTTTGTTTATTGCTTTAAAAAAAAAATCTCCTTAAAAGTCAAAAAGTCATACAAAAGCCAAACAATTTTCACCACAAAGTCACTGCGGTCGACAACGCGGCAATCCAGATCCGTGATAAAACGTGGACTTCTCTGGGCGGTAGTTTAAAAAGCGCATCCGAGACAAAGTGGATTGTCCAGGTTTTACTTTTGTGAGTCACGGACACGTCAAGAAAGCGGACATTTTAATTTTCAAGTCACTAATTTGAGCCATTTTTTATGACAGGTTCACTCACTTAGCCCCATAGTCAGGACGTGAGACTTTACGCGTTTCTCAGTTTGAATGAAATCGGAGTTATTGTTAGCCATTGTCCGTGAAAGGAGTGATTGTAAACAGAAATGAGTAAAAGTATAAATGATTTAGGCATTTTGCAGATTAAAGTAACCACTTGCTTTATATAAAAGCATTAAACAGCAGTTAGCTAACAAACTTAACGTCATTTTTCTTACCTTTCAGTTGCGCGTTCTCGGGTGCAGCGGCTAATGCACTGAATGAATGGCACAGGATAAAACATAACAAGCAAAGTGCAAGTCTTATTGATTTTTCTACCATAATGTTCGGGGCTTTAAAAATAGTTTCCTTGTTCTTTTGAGAACTTGAGTAACTGATGAAGTTTTACGTATTAATCCTTCACTAAAAGGTACCAAGCAAGTGTATGAACCTGTATCAGGTTGCTCATTAGAGTTTTAAATAGTTTTTTTCAGTCATCTGACCCATCGGCAGATATCTACGACGAAATTCTTTCTTTCTAATTGGTCAAGCCCCTGGAACTACGGTCGTGGGCGTGGCAATACACGTTTGAATGAGTTGTAGAATGCTGGCACAATTCTCACGCTACAATTAACCCTATACTCGCCGTGCCGAGCACGCTCGCTGACGCACGGAGCATACCAAAGGTTAACGAGCCTACAGCAGTGCACATGACTGTTTTTGTTTATAAATCACAAATACACAAACACTGGATGGCGAATGCATGGGTCTTCTGGGGTCACTGTTAACATTTTGCAATGCAGGGTAGATGGGGCTCCTAGGTTTTGAATGAATGCTCTATTGTTTACACTTTTTTTAACTCAAAAATTGTAATGAGTGTTGTGAATTGTAACCCCTATAGTGATTTTGAGAAGATGAAATGTTATCAATTAAAAATGTTCCACAGTAACAGCGCATAACACTATTTAATTTAATGCATAACGCTATATTTCATCTTTTTATGGGAATGGGACACTATCAATGTGTATTAACTTGATTCTCTCTCTTTTTCTCATTAGATTTTCATTATAATTTTTTAGATTTTTTTTTTATAATTTTCATTAAGTTTTTGGCAAAACTACATGGATTGTTTTATATAGAGATTTTCAATAGCAAACCTACTCTGAGAAATTACAACAGTTGCTTAACCAAAATAAAAGGTTTACACAAACAACTCAAGCTCTATAATATTTAGGCTAAAAGTAAGCTGTGAGGAATTTATTCTGTAGTTGGTACACATGTACCTAAAGTCAAATTCAATGACTAAACTGACTGCTAGGAAAAAAAGGGTGGATGCATTTATTTTAGTTTTATACATAAACGGAATATGCACATGAGCAATAGGCCTGTCTCTGAAATTTCCAAAATACAGTCAGTGGGCAATGACCTTTCCTCAGTTGTTTAGGCTAAAAGGTCCATTCCTTAATTAAGAACAAAGGATTTATGTCATAATAAAATAAATAAAAACTACATCAAATATTTTTTTTTACACAGCATTGGTCAGAAGTGTCAAGAAGACAAACTGTGTCTTAGAAAAATGTAAAATTCAAACAGACTATTGGGTGTTGGTGAAATCCAAGTGGGTCATATACAAAAACCTTGGCCGCCTCCTTCCATTTATATAGTGGATTCTCTTTTAGAAAACGCCCTGATGAACATGTGCATAGAAGACAAGGGCTGCATACTAAAGAGCTATTAGCTTAACAAAAACATTATTTATCAGCCACCTTCTCTGTCATAGAAGAACATTTGGACATCAAAAACATTGCCTAGTAACTTACTTTTAGTCTTACTTTTTAATCAAATGATCAGGACTTGAAATAAATCACACACATGCACATATACACTGATATAATTTTCTGCCACAGGTATCCAGTAGACTTATTTCATAATGTGTCAAATGTGTATCTGGGCACAGCACGTTTCAGGGCAGTATATTGCAAGAATAGATAGATTAGGTACGGATATTTGGGGTAATTTTATAGGTCACGGAATGACAATTACAAAACTCATTTGTTCCATTTTTCACCTTCTTTAAAGTCTTGTGTATTTGGCACTGCTGTGTTTTAAAGGTTCTAATCCTTTTGTTCCAGGATGTTACACTTTGGTAAATGGCCTGGAAAGCGAACACTGTAGGCCTATTGAATTTCAACACATAATACAATACAGATTTGCATTTCCCGAAGGAAAAACTAGTTCTTACACAACAGCAATAGAAAAGTGTTCAAAGTTTAGGTAAAATGATACAGGTTTCCCGCGGTCATGGAAGCCCCTGGCAATAGGCTATAAAACAGTGGATTTCCATGTTACAGTAATCAATAAAATAATTAATAACTTAATAACTCTGAAGTCTTTTTTTAGTCTATAGTATAATAAATATTAATAAATCAATCTAAATAAGGCTGAAATTAGCTTCAAAACTACTGTGAACTGCATTCACGTCAAAACGGCAATAATTTGGGTTAGAATATATTCAGAGATTATATTTACATGATCTATATGTCATATACCTGGCTTTGGTCTGCTCATGCTGCTTTAAGATCTGTGCCGCTTTTAAATCAGTTTTTTTTTTGCGGAATTTCCTCCTACGTTTATAGATGTGTATTCATTAATGTTGATGTAAGAGTTGTATATTACATAGACACGACGAAATAAACTGTGCTTACAGATGTTTACGTCTGCTAAAGACAGAACCGGAAATAGTTTTGTTATGAGAGTGACGCGTCGAGACGCGCGAGCCGTGAGGAGCAGGTGATCAGTTACTATGGCAGCTTCCACTGCCTTAACAGTGAATTATACTAGAATACAGACATTAACCTCATATATCCAGCATTGTCGATCAAAACGATGGATTAATCTGAAAACAGTCAGCCGGAGAAGCCCTTTTTGTCAGTCAATGAAAAGGTTAGGACTGAATTTCCCCCCGATACAGATAAACAAAGCTTGCATGCGTTCATATGCAAAACACGCGTGTTTTCTTACCGGAGCAGCATATCATCCTGTTTGTAGAGTCTCTAGTATATATGTATAAACATGACATACAGGGCATATAGTCATTGCTCGATTCATTCAGCAAATACAATTTGTGTGTTTGAATATTCCGCCACCATGTGGGTGTCATCGATACTGTCAATGAGATGCTTAGTAGTGTTTTAAATACATTGCAGATAGATTATAACGGTTTTAATGAGGTTTCCATATGTCTGTCACTGTGTATTATTACATATATGTTATGTTTGACACATAGACATGCTGCCACAGTGGTCTCAGGGACAGAACTTGCTCGGCAGATCCATAAAGAAGTCCAGAGTGATATAGCGAGACTAGTGGCCCAAGGCAACAGGAGACCTCATCTGAGTGTCATACTGGTGGGAGATGATCATGCCAGCCACACTTACGTGAGAAACAAAACCCGGACAGCTTCACTACTAGGTGAGCAACAAGCGAAGTCAATATAAACCTCAGCGTTTACAATGGAAGCAAACGGGTTCTCAGCAAGTGGTCCACTAGGGGGCGTCTGCAAATTTCTTTGGGGGCTCCTAATAATCTAAAAAAAAAACATATTGATATCGTATTTTTAGTTTTTTTATTATTATTACAACAGATGTAAGGGTTAAATATCTACTTACACCCTTTTCCACTACAAAATGAAAAAATGAAAAGGTACTTTTTATCTGACTTTTTTATACTCAACATTCTGAGATGTAAAAATCACAAGATATAAATTCTGCAAAGTAGGGTTTTGAGATATAATATTGCAGGTGCAAGAAAATTAGCTTGGAATTGTGGAAAAAAAAAGAGTTTCTATTGCACAATCCTGTGTTTAGATTTGGCAAAGTTCCGAACTGTGATATAAAAAGAAATAATTAGCTTATTTATTTATTATATATTACATATTTGTTTGTTTTTATTCTGTGGTGGAAACAGGCTTCCATGCATATCGCATTAGAGAGGAAGGAAGGCCTTAAAATGTTGTCTCAGACAAATAAAAGTCAAATCAGTCAATTGAATCAAAAAGAGAACCACTTATAAAAAGATGTCAAGTTGCTTTTAAAAGCAAAGACATTTTTTTTAATGAAAATTTTACATAAAGATTTTACAGTATGATATGATTCATGTGTTCATCTCTTCTTCCAATGGTTCTTGTTTGAAAGGCATGTCAAGCAGCACAATCTTCAGGCCATCATCAGTATCTCAGGAAGAGATGTTGGAACTGATAGACAAATTCAACAGAGACAGAAGCATCAGTGGGCTGCTGGTACAACTCCCTCTTCCAGGTACTGTATTATTCTACTGGATCGCAATGTGAAACTGCTCATGTAAAATATGAATTGCGAATAAAAATAGGGCCAGACATTGGTAGGAGCTTTACTTTAGTGAAACAAGCTTAATCTAATGATGAATGCGCTGTAGTTTTCTATTTCCTTAGCTATAATAAAACCACAACAGGTTTGCAGTAGTGAAATTATATTTTGATTGCATCTCTGTCAGAGCACATCAACGAGAGAGCCATATGTAATGCTGTCGCCCCAGAAAAAGACGTTGATGGATTCCACATAGTAAACATTGGGAAACTCTGCTTGGACCAGAGGTGCATGGTGCCAGCCACAGCTGCGGCAGTGTGGGAAATCATCAGAAGAACGGGTCTGTGATAGCTTTCAGAGAACTGAGATTACATTTTCTTAAGAGTTGTCGAATAGTTTCTCAGCCATCTCATATTGCATCCCCTGCAGAGATGTGATTGAGTTGTCTATGCTTACATTAGTTACCAGCAGGTATAACAATAGTATCTGATGTCACTTTATAATACTTACACATTTAAAAACATTGCTTTGCAATCATATCTGTATTTTGGTGGTTTTTCCATGCCATGGGCATTTGTGAAATTGAGTGATAATGTTTACTCAAATTCTATATTAGCGGTCAAAAGGTGGGGATACCTAACATTTTTTTAATGTTTATGAAAAAAGACTCTTATGCTCACTAAGGCTGCTTTTTTTTTTCTTTCTTTTTTTTTTTTTTAAAAAAAACAACAACAATACTGATCGTATAATATTATCACAGTTTAAAATATTATTTATTTCTGATGATAAAGTAGAATTTTCAGCGACCGTTACTATAGTTCACTTGATCCTCAAGAATTCTAATATGCTGCTAAATATTATTGGCGATCAATTATTAATAATAGTTGTGTTTATTATCAGTATTTCGTTGATTAATATTTTTGTTGAAATTCCAATGCATTTTTTCTATTCTTTGATAGAAAGCTCAAAAGAACAGCATTTATTTGAAATCTTTTCTAACATAGCCTTTACTGCACTGTTCTTTACTGATCTGTTACTGATCAAATGAATGCATCCTTGCTGAAGAAGACTATATTTATCTATCTTTATTTATATTTATATATATAAGTCCTCCATTACATGAAATAAACATTTTAAAATATATTTGAATTTGATTTCAAAATGTAATAACATTTCACAATATTAGAGTTTTTGAACTGCAGACTTGATGAAAATAAGAGCCTTACTTTAAAAACATTGAAAAAAACAATTATTCCAAACGCTAGTGAATGTCCCTTTTTTCAGGCATTGAAACAGTTGGAAAAAATGTGCTTATTGTTGGGCGCTCCAAGAATGTAGGAATGCCTATCGCCATGCTGCTGCATTCGGATACAAACCATGAACGGCCAGGAGGTGAGATTTGATTCATTTTATTTTTAAATCCATTCCACAATACTCAGTTTTAACATTTTTTTATTTTCTTGTCACAATATTTATTAACATGTACATTTAAGAAATTACACCAACACTTAAATTTCCCAGAAACCTAGACAAAGAAACTGTGCTAAAAAGCCGAACAAAATTTGATTTTTTTTTTTAGATGACTGCAGTGGTGTTGTTTTTTCATCAACAGTGTTTGGTTTTAAAGTACAAGTAGTCACTGCTTGGAGAAACATTGCTTTCAGAAGGCACATTTAGAGAATTTCAATCAATAATCTACAAACCAGTCACCTTCTTTTTTGAAGGGGAGTGAGACCATTGCGAATGACAAGTTCACAGAATGAACTCTGGATGTTGCCGCTGATGACGCAAGCTGTCACAGCATTACTATAAAAAAAAACATTTTAACCTCTAATAACCTTCTCAAGCAATAACAGAAAACTGCTGAGAAAACAAACGAAAATAATACAAAAAAAACGAAACATGCAAAGTAAAAAAATCCCTGTTATTTTGCATTAAATTAAACAGTGATTCTTGGAATAAAGGAAAGGGAGAGACTGGATGTTTTTTCTTCTTCTTTTTCTGGAACCGCATTTTTATAGGATTTATTTACATAGATACTGGTGATTAGGAGTAGGTCTGTGCAAGATTTTGACGATTTTAACAGGTAAAATGCAAAACATGTTTGAAATGAGTTGTGAAATTTGATAGGTCTCCGCTCTAACATGAATAAAATTCCTTTCACAATGGAATGGGAGAAACAGCCCTGAATCATTTCTGCTTCCATTTTTTTGTGACTCATAGCCTTACAGTATAAAAAGTGAACCTGTTATTACATGAAAAAACTTCACGGTTTTGGCAAAACCTCTTAAATATGTCTAATGTTGCGGTTCTGTCACAGGATGAGTATTGCATTATAATTTATAATTCTGTCATTTTAGCTACTACACTCAAAGAGTAGCTATGTAAATTCCACAGAATGTACCCTGTTATCAGCCAAATTTGATAGCTTTTAGTTTATGGGGTGGTGTACAGTTACACTTTCTGGGAATTGCTACTTATGCATGTTATCGTCTTACTTGTGAACAGAAACCACAAACCATGAAAATATTTTTTAAAAAGAATGCGTGGAACGAACAGAACATGGGAGTTGGCATTTTAAAAATGCCATGAATTTCCTTGTGCCTGCAGATAATTAAATACTGTGAAATGTTTAAATGTTTTAACATTGATTTTCTGTAAATGCTATACTGGATGTACATGGCAATCAAATTTTAAAACTGAAACTGTTTAATTAACTAAAAACATATTACGTTACAAGGATGAAATAAACAAATAGGCTATATAAATACTCCTGATTAGTGTTATAACTTTCAGGTGATGCCACAGTTATCATGGCTCATAGATGCACTCCTCTACCACGGCTGAAGGAACTTGCCAGTCTGGCCGACATCGTGATTGCGGCTGCAGGTCAGCTCTTTGTGTCCTGGTCAGGTATTCTTTAACCAATATCATTCTGATTGGCCAATAATCACTGTGTGGCCGCATATCATTGTGTAATGATGGCTAAACGGTATAATTTATTATATCCGTATATTTATTTATTTAGTAAGTAGCCATAACGAGAAGGACAATGCACAGCCATGTACATTTTGTAATAATGATTAGCTGACTGTATTATCCTTTACTTAAACTTTGGTTATGCAACATGTTTGGTCAGATATTTTTTAATAAATACAAATCAAGTTTAAATGGTTTTGAACATTTAAACCTGTGTTCTGTTATTCTAGAATTGTATTCTATAGTACGTATAAATATGAATAATTTAATAAGATAAAGAAATGTTCTCAAGACAGTGTGTCTTTGTAATGGTTTTATTCTGTAACAACAGGTGTGCCTCACTTAATAACAGCAGATATGGTAAAAACTGGAGCTGCAGTTATTGATGTTGGCATCAACCGTATGCAGGACCCCGTCACGGGTAAACTTCGTCTTGTTGGAGATGTGGATTTTGAAGGTAAGTGACACAAGACTGCTTTAGTTTTCAGAGTAATTTTAGTATTATTTTAATACTATTGTAATATTTATTAATATATTCTTGTATTTTTATATTTTCAGTTTAAGTGTGATTTTTGTTCTTTTGTCATTTTTATTTATTATTATGCTGTAATTTATTATTTTATTGACTTATAACTTAGAAGTTTAATTAGTTTCAATTTAGTTTCATAATTTTTTTTCAGCTAATATTTATATTTTAATTCAACATTATTTTAGTTAGGTTTTAGTAAACAATAAAACGGAATTTGCAGTTCTTGGTAACACTTTAGTACAGAGACCAATTCTCACTAAGTACTCATTATGCCTATTATTAACATATTAGCTGTTTATTAGTACATATAAAGCACATATTCTGCATGACCATATTCTACATTCCTAATCAATAACTAAACTTAATATTTTACTAACTAATAATAAGCAGCATATTAGGAGTTTATTGAAGCAAAATGGTTTGTTAACCACCTTACAGTAGAGTTTGACCCAATTCAGTACTCATCCTCATGTCATTCAAAATCCATATGGTTCATCAAAAAAGGGTGAAAAATCACCATAAAAGGAACGAACAAACGGTTTTACAAGACTGCTGAAGTCATTTTTCACTAACATTTATTCCTCCACTGAGCTGTTAAGTCAGTAAGTCAGTGACTTTAACTTGAAAACCGAATCAGTGCAATTCATAAATTAACCATAAGATCCAGAAGATTTTCAGTTAATAATAATTTCTATTTTCGGTCTTGATAATAAAGGTAATTAGTAAATGGATTGGGAATACCAGAATTGTATTAGTTTTTGAGAGATCTGTTATAATAATTCTGCATGTGCGTCGGTCCGTGTACAACGTGTCTCAGTTCCTCTAGGGCTCTTTTTGGCTCATAGAGTGTTGGTTGGGAGTCGCTTAGCAACTCGATTTATAGTTTAATTTCTTTTCTCTTGGTAGTATAAAAGAAATACTTGGCTTTGGCAGAGCTCTTGGTGTGATTTAAGACACAGTTTGTTTTTGTCTCCCCAATCAGCTGTGAAGGAGAAGGCTGGATTCATCACTCCTGTGCCTGGAGGAGTCGGCCCAATGACCATCGCCATGGTAATGAAAAACACAGTCACTGCTGCCAAAAATGCTCCAACATACTGAACAAACACAAAACATGTCATTATGGGTGGACAAGATACAAGCACTTCGGTCTGGATTCTTTAATTGGCACCATTTGTCCATATCTTGATTATAAACGCAAGCCCCTGCAAGCTTCCTCTTCAACATCCTTCCCTGCCCATCGGCAAGCTGTAACAGGCCGTTCTAGCTGGCACGGCAGCCATGCATGGCTAGGACAGTGACTACACCCTAATTTGTTTCTTAACTCTGGAATAAGTAGAGAGATGCTTCCTCAATGATTCTAAGAAGCTTCTTTTCCTACAGTGTTATAATTTTGTCAGGCCGTGAAAATGAGAAGGCAAGTCTAACATTACCTCCCTGACAATGCATGAGTGAAGCCGGAAGTCTAAGTTGCATCATCCTCACAGAGAGTTTCGGTACGACTTGACTGGCTGCTCAACAGGTGGCTTCGTGGCAGGGTAATAGATGGTTCTCAAATATCCGACAGATGAATCTGTTGACACTGAGACATGCGGGACGTTAATACATTTTCTCAGGAAATTATTTCAAATATGTAGTTTGAATTCAGAACAACATAATGGCAAAAAAATACCACAAGGATGCTGCTGTATTTGATATTTATTTATATATTTATTTATTCACCTACCTGTTTAAGGTATTATTTATACATTTATGATGCATAAATGTGTTTTTGTATATTTTTATTTAGCTCCATGAAGATTTTTTTTGTGTGATTTATGGCATGTTCTTGACATTAAACACTTTGTTTTAGCATTTTGGGTCCTTTACATTCAAACTATTTTGCGCTATAAATGTGAAATATAAAAATGAAGTCACAGTACTTTATGCTACTTCCATGCTTCTGAAGTTCTAAAATATAATGTTTATGAATGAGGAACAGACCAGAAGTGCAATCACTATTCATCATTTATCGTTCTTTACTGCATAAAACTAAAGTATAGCGAGCAAAAACCATGATGTCTGGCGCCTTTGACGTCAGGTGTGAAGTGACATGTCTTGGCATGAAAATATATGTGAATCTGAGATTTGAGCGATATGGCAGGAGTCATACGGACTACTTTTATGATACTTTTTGTCATTTTTGGTCACCACACTCAGTATTTTAGGAAAGAGATAAGCTGTGGTATATTCTGACTAACTTTGAGTGGGAATAAATGATGACTGGACCTTCATTTTTGGCAAACTATCCCTCTTAAGACTAATATTGTTGACATTTTGATTTCAGGAATTAATATACCTGTTTCAGTCTGTGACTCTCTGAAAAGGGATTTGATTCTTGCTGTTCTCAAATTGTGGTGGTTTACCAGAAGAATCTGCAAATGAAAGAGTCTTAACTAATAAACTTGCTTATGGAAGATTAAAAGGCATAGTTTACTCAAAAACCAACAGTGTCATCATTCATTCGCACCTGCATGTCGTTCCAAACCTGTATAACTTCCTGAGAGGATTTTCAAAAGAAAACAGAATGAGAAGTAGGGAATCGGTTAGATCAATATCAATAACTTAAGAATATTGCTTGTTATGTGTTATACTTACTATATTTGTACGGTGAGATTTTTACTGTTGAGATAAATGCTCTGAATGGATCTTTCAAAATCATTACACTTTTCATTGCAAAATTATGTCTTCTCACATAAATGCCTAACAATATAGAATAGCTGATTTTTTTGTATAGACTGCAGAGTCATGAGAAAGTTATTTATTTTAATTTTAATTAATACCCCCAAAAAGAAAATGTGCAAAGCATCCAAAATAGGATGATTTTATTTATTTACTTTTGGAATACTTGCTTTCCTTATGTTACGGGAGTGTAAATGGGACATGATATCAGTAAAACATATTTAACAATTTAAATAATATTTAGTATCTGTAATTAGACTTTTCTATAATATCACTTAACTATGCCAATAATTATGTCAAAAGCTTGTTTTCGCAGCTGTAGGCAAATACTTTGGTTCCTAGAAAAAAAAATGTGGGGGCAAAAACACGTCTGTGCATGCTGCTTGCCTGTGGACCAGGAAGTGATGCGGAACATTGTACAGGTATGGGTAACAGACTCTGGAATCACTGCAGTTCCTGTCGCTGGTTAAAATGATTGGCTACCATTAGTGACGCAGAAAAAGGATATAACAGAATGGTATAAATTGTGGGGGAAAACTGCTTTCATTTAAAGAGCAGCAGAAGTTTGAGGAAAACCGGACAAACTCAGAATCTCCAGTCAAACTGAACCTGTTTTTGGGCCACAGCATGACACAACAAGTGGATAAAAGGTGTTTGCACTATCATGGTGAGTCATTATACTTTTCAGAAATACCTTACAACAAAATTAATACCTTAATACCTTAAAGACAAAGTATGTGACAAATGTAATCTTAAAACTCCATCAGTACTTGGATTGATGGTGGTTTTAGCCGTCTTCTCTGGACTTGGAGACACTAAGGAGAAGGCAGAGGATGTAATCCTATACAACACAACAAACAGCAACCGTAAGTACTTTAAAAAATCATATACAGTTAATTTAAAACACTGCAACTTTTTATTGTTTTTTTTTTTGTCTAACTAGGCTGCATTTATTTGAAAAAAAATACAGTAAAACAGATTTCTATCTTAATACAAATAATTCTCTCTCTTTTTCTCTGTAAATATATACTCTAATTATAGTTTGTTGACATGCAGTTGCTAAGGTACTTATAGTTAGTATAATATATAAAGTGGACTAGCTGCTGAAATAAAGTGTGACCCTTTGTTTTATATGAAAAGAGCAAACATGTAATTTCAAATATGCACTATGCTAAGAATGCAGATTCTCTGGCATGTGGACACAAGTCTGAATGCCTATCCATTAAAATCACAATCCTTCATGCTTAACTTTCTGGGTGTGTGTGGGTGTCTATCAACAGGAAGTGAAGAGAAACCACGTGTTTTGGCTATTCAAAGGCCCTGCGGTCCAAAACATGAGGGATACTGTGTCAACGGTGTGTGCACTTACTCCTCCGACCTGGACACCCCCATCTGCCGGTGAGACCAGCCACCAAAAACATCTCCATACAGAAAAAGCCCATTAATCATTTGACATCGATCAGGTCTTGATTATCTAGTTCATGTTTGTTTGATTAGCAGACCAGTGAGTTGCAAAGCTTGGGTTGTGGCTGTAATGTGAATAAAGCCTTGTGGATGTTTACAAAATGGGATGATCTCTAAGATATGTCACACCCAATGTTCCTGTTTCACAAGGAATCAACATATGGAAAAATAACTGCAGTCAACAGTCTCTTTCATTTGGTCTTTAAACAATGACCTTCTCTAACAAATGTGATTTCTACTGTCTTTAGGTGTGAGAAAATGTACAACGGTCAGCGCTGTGAACATGTTATGATGGACATCCAACAGCGGTCTAGTTCTGAAGAAGTCATTGGAATTAGCTGTGGTGTAGTTTTATTATTGGGAACCATCATCGGACTGACGTTCTGCTGTTTAAAGAAAAGGTAAAATCCTAAATACAGTAAAAAAAAGTAGCAACTGCTTTTTTATTGATTTTTTAATTGAAACTTCAAATGCAATATCATCAGGTAACTATTGTAAATCAATGAGAGTGAACGCATTCATTGAATGTTTATACATTTTCTGGTTTATTCTTCACAGGTGTCAGAAGTCACCACCACCCTACAAGAGCTGTGGCTCTAAAAACCCTGTTTAAGTTTGTAGGTCCAGATATAATTTATGCTCTTAAATAAAGTGCTTTTGGGCCTTAGACAAGGAGGAGGATAAAACATCAAGACTGATTCCACAAGCAAGACAGGCCAGACTGTGGAGAAGACACTACACCCTCTAGCTAACAGAACAAGAATTGCAAGGCAACACTTTGACGACCTCCATGTTTCACAACGAACACATTAATCAATGTAATTTATTTCAGAATGGGAAAATGCATGTTGTTTAATAGTCATTTTAGAAGTTATAATATAACTTAGGCACTGTAATGTAAAATCATGTACTGTCATTTAAAAACTGCATGTAGAACTGTCAATCACACGATTTTTTTGGTTATCCAAATGCCATACACTGCCTCCGTTGTGAATGTATTATGTAAGTGCACATAGGTATTTATTGCACAGCTATAAACATGATACTACTAAATATAAAAACCTAGACTGTGCTAATATATTTGTATCGGATATTTATTTATTGACGTATTTGCACTTAAAATAAATATAAAAAAAGTGAAAGCATCCTTTTGTTTGAAATTACTGTTGCATTGTTGCATTATGATCGTTATGATTTCAGCTTAAGCATTATTAAACTCAATAACTGCAAATATAAATAAATAACTTGCAGGGTTTCATGTTGGAAGGTGCTTGAAAAATGAAAAGCAGGTCCTATTTTAATAAATTTCAATATGTGGAATACAGTTTTTCCGAAAATAATGATTTTCAAATGGTAGATAGCAAGCACTCCTAATAATCACAATTAAAACATTTTTTTCATTTATGAATTTAATAGAGGAAGGACAAAGGTGTTGGTACACTAAACAGCGTTCAAACAGACAAACACACAATTTCTGTTTTCATTAAACTGTGTACACATATAAAGTTTAATTCAGTACAAACAGTAATTAGTCAATCTGAAAAACAGGAAATAGAAAACAGGAAAAAGTACTGAATATTCAAGTTATAGTCAAGCATTTAGAAAGACAGAACTCAGTTTTTCAGCATTAGCATTACAAAGACATTCTGACAGGAAATTAAGGTGCCCATCTGTCCTCCTAAGCGCTTAGAAAACTTTCTGATGGTCCAGAGTTGTGTGAGGAGTTTGCCCCAGCATCTGTAAAACAGAAGTCGCATTAAAAATTTAGGCAAAATGCTGAAGAAATCAAGACACAGTTCAGTGCAGTACTATACTTACGCCTCCCTCTTCTCATGAGGGTGTTGAAAATGTCTGTAAGAGTCGTTCTGTTGGAAGTACTGCTTGTGCCATAGAAATGGCCTCCAGAGCTCGAAGTCTACGATAGGAAAGATGCCATTGTAGTTTATGTAAACATTTTACGGAAAAAAAATAAAGGAGGGAAATGAGTTTACATGTGTGGCATGAGATCCAGTGCGTCTAGTGATTCTCAGTCTTCTTTTAAGTGTCTCGCGAACCTGAAGGAAAAAAACCCACAGGCATCTCAGTCACCAAATACCTAGAAAGGAATCTCAAGCACAGCTCATAAAGCAGAAAACTCAGCTCTTACCTTCTTTTCCATCAGTGCGCCAAAAACCAGTATGAAGAAGCCCTGAAAACAGTGAACAGCTCATGCAAGTTGTTCTTTATTTGATCAACTGTGATGATAGCATTTTTTGAGGAATATTCCAGGTTTAATAGTAGTAGTTAAGCATAACCAACAGCATTTATGGCCTAATATTAAAGGCTTATCTGGAACAAAATAGATTTCCCTCCACCGAAACAGTTGTTGATTGAATGTTTTAAACACATTTAGCTGTCATTATCTTGTCGAGACAATGTCTTATGGGTTTAGGACGACACGAGTGTGAGCAATTAATAACAAAACTTTAATTTCTAAGTGAATTAACCCTTTAACAATCATTTAAAAATAAACCTATGGTCAGTTTGTTCAGCACATTTGGGCAAAATCTCTGAAATTACATTGTACAACAAATTATGTTGATTAAGCCTAACCAAGAATATTCCCTTTTAAGTGATTGTTCATCTCAAGCATGAAAACTGTCACCCTTAAACCTGTATGAATTTCTTTCTTCTGCAGAGCACAAAAAAGATATTTTAAAGAACACTTGTATCCAAACGGTCACTGGTCATCAATAACTTAAATAGAAACAAACACTATGGTGTAGTATTTGAACCCCTCACCCAATGCAAAAACTGGGTGCCAGTATGTCTGTGCATGAACCCAGGCCCCCGGTTACCATGGTAAACTTTATGACCTAAAAGTATGTAGAAAGAATCTCGCTTCCTACGTAATTCTCTCTAAAACAGAGACATACTACAATAAGAAATTACTCTTTTCATTAAGTTCTAGACAATTTGTCCTATAATATGTCCTATAATGCATATCCCTAGGTCATTGTGCATGTTGTTATTGTATATTGTATTGTATTATGTTTTACGCATGTTTTTGATAGATTACTGGTTAATATCACCTCAATTATGCCGTGTTTGGTTTTGAATAATTCATTTTCACATGATCTGAAACCCACTGCCACCCTTAAGTTTCACGCCAGGCCTTGCGGCCTTGACTTTGCATTCAACCAAAGATTCTCGGATATTCTCAGCAGATCTTTCTTTCAGCTCTTCTACCTTCTATCTGGGAAGAAACTCCCAATCATCAGAGTCAGGATGGCATGAGTTTCTGGTTCAGCCTTGCAAATCAATGTCCTTTTACGATTTTGACCCTTGCTACATGCTCTAATGCATTGAAGGTATTTTCTATGACCATGAAAATATCCCTTCTTAGAGTTTATATGAGTTAATATAGAGTTTACACAACATTCGCTAAATGGACAGATTAGTTGATGGCAATGTAATTACTACTAGTTACTACTGGCAGCTAATATAAATAATTGGGATTAATCGTAAATAATTGTAATTATTTTTATACATTTCCTCTAATGAGCTGATTTGCTACAACTATACCAAAAACTATACAACTATCTTCAAAATGTTGTCTTTTGTGTTCAGCAGAAAAAAAAAATTCATACAGGTTTGAAACAAATGAGTAAATGATAAAGAAATTACCCCTTTTAAAATTGATATTGAAAGGTTAGGTGAACTAAGTGAACATTTTTACCTGAAAGGAGTTGAAGATTGCAAACAAGTAGTGGATGGCCAAAGCTTTAGGCTCTATCATGATGCCCAAGCCAAGACCCCAAGTGATGCCGAAGATGGGCGTCAAAATGGCCACACATCTGAGAATCATCACCAAGGTGCTCTTTTCATCTCTGTTCCTCTCTCCCACTCCGCTCCTAAGCATTTTCACCACAACTACTATCACAATAATTATATTGACAGCCACAATGAACAGAGCTGGAAGGACAAAAGCCAGAAGGGCCTTGGACTGATTCCAGTTCAGCCAGCATGCTTCATTCTGCGAGACGTATTGCTTATTTCCGGCCGTGGAGGCAACGGTAATAACCGATATGAGGAGAGGTGCGCCGTAGCCCAGAAGAAAGGCTAACGCCATCATAACCGATTTGGACATCTGAGAGAAGACCATTGTGGTACGGTAAAGGAGCAGAAGAGCTGAGACCAGCATCCAGAAGAACAGCGATAGGTAGAAGAAGTGGGTGAAGAACACTGCAGCGCTACATGAACTAGTAAAGTCCGTTCCAGGCTTTGCGACAGCAGCGCCGATAATGAAGCATATGTCAGCAACGAGGAGAGAAAGAGCAATATTGACCAAGGATACATGCCGAACATGCGATGTGGAGTTTCTAGATACTTCCTTCCAGATGATAATTTCGATGATCAGGCACACAACCAAGCTGGCTATTGAAATAGTAACACCAACGTACGTAATGACAGACAAAGCAAGATCATCAGGAGCAAAAGGGGACATCAGTATGGAAAACGAAGTGGTGTGATTACAGCGACATGTGACACTGCCGTTTACCTGAATGACCTCACATCCTGTGGAGTCCCACCCTCCGGATTTATTAAAAAGTTGAAAATCCCAGAAAACACATTGGGGGTTTCCTAGGTTTACTGAATTATTATTTAAATTTACCGTATTTGCGAGTTTTTCAAAGCTTAGCCGTATGTTGTTGATAGATACACTTGTATTCACTACAACAATCAGTCCGTTGATCCAATTTTCCGTTGTATTTTGGTTGTCGGTACGATTTCTTGCAGGCATAACGTTACCCAGAGAGGAGAAGGCCACTGCTGTGATTGTAACATTTTTACCACTAGAGCCAATATCCGGGATGACTATTTCAGCTGTTGTGTTGAGCTTTAATACTTCCTTGAAGTTCTCAGATGTGGTTACTTTTTTGAGCACGAATGAGTTGGTTGGACTGGTTATGTTGAAATTGGTATCTGATGTCGATTTTATAACAATTTCAATGGCATTCAGGAGTTGAGAGCTGTTGCCTTGGCTTTCACCATTTGAATTTAGCTGTTCCCATACAGGTTTCACATTCACTGATGAAATGACATCCACTATACTGAGGAAATTCTGTAAGATAGATGAAGTGATATGTTAAAAAGCATCACATTTAGACACTACTGCACTTTCTCAGCTTGATCAGCAACAAATTAATGAAAAAAAAGAAGTCTACATAGCGCCACTAAAGAATCAAGTCAACTAGTATGTGTGGTCAACATAATACTGTCACAATTCAATTCAGTTGTAGATGTAATTCAATCTAAACTTCACCTGTATAACATCTTGATCCAGAATAACAGTTTGACTGACATTTGCAATACTGTTAAGTATTTCCACCATTGTTGAAACTGTAGCTTCAGAATGAGCTATTGCTTCTTGATTCTCTATGGTGGCTGTGTTCACTTTCTCCACAAAAGTTATTAATATTTCAGCATATAAACCCTAAAAAATAAAACAAAGATAAGCAAAAAAGGTTTACTATTTGTGTCTTTGGCAATGCAATATACAGGATTGTGCAACAATTGGGTCGTCTCTATTCAATATGCAATATACGTATAAACAACAATTGTGTCGTCTCTATTCAATATGCAATATACGTATAAACAACTGGGAAGGCAGTAAAACTGAAAAGCAAACCTGTGATTCCTGTTTCAGCTGATCAATGACACGAGGCACACAGGTGTCCTTTACAGTTTTCCAAACGCCATCAGAACCACACACTCCTTCTTTAAAGCCAACTTTGTCTTTCTCACAGTCTCCTTTAGCAGTGTCACTAACATTTCCAAAACCATATTTGTCATTAAAACATGTGACAGCTATGAAAAAAGAGAAAATAATGTATAGTTACTGATTTTAAAAACATAATATTTGATATGTTTGAGTTTGATAACAGGTTGAAGGAATGAAAACAAGGTAAAAATGGTATTTGAACTTACGGCTGTTTGGGAGTTGCACTATAGGTTTAAAAACCTTCAGTTGCACAACCTTTGAGCTATATGAAAATCCAAGTAGTTCTGTGTTGTTTAGTTTGCAGGTGTATGTCATAGTTTTATCACATGAACTATCAGCTGTGATTTGAATGTTTTGTGTTAAACATCTCAAAGAATCTGTTTCTGGAAATACAAGATGCAGGTGAAGAACACAGATGTGGCTGGACTGTACTTCAAAATAACTGTCACATGGCTGTTTTAACGATAAATGTATAGAATTAGAATTATTTCTGATAAACACTTACTGCTGCTTTTTTTGTCCCCTTCCCAAAGTACATAGTAATCAGAATGCACACAGCATTCGAGTACAACCTGCTGATTTTCACATTTTAATGTCTTGCTACTAGGCAC
The DNA here is from genome assembly GCA_032361145.1 of Enteromius fasciolatus. Lineage (NCBI taxonomy): Eukaryota > Metazoa > Chordata > Actinopteri > Cypriniformes > Cyprinidae > Enteromius > Enteromius fasciolatus. The sequence continues at coordinate 10,623,858 of JAUMHR010000055.1, forward strand.
TTGCATGCTAGGATATGGCTTTATATTGTCAATTCTGTCCCAGATTATATGTTGCCCTGTGTTTGTATTGTATAAACATTCGTAACGCCCTACAAAAACAAAACAGACATACATAATTTCAGTTTTAAAGACATGAGAACAGTTAAAAGAGGTATTTCAATCTTCCAATGCATTTCCCCCCGCAGTTTCTATAAGGGCTGCAATTATTTAGATGGTCAACTATTTTGTTGATTATTTCTTTAATTAACTGATTCTTTGGATAAAAAAAATCTGTAATTGCTAATACTTTTAAAAGGAGTAATGAACTGATAAATTAAAATTACCTCGATCTTTGGACATGTAAGTGATCATTGTGCTAACATCTTGTAAGTTTAAGAACTTTATTTGATCAACTTGAAGTCCACCAATAAATCCTCCAAAAATAAAAAAAACTCGAGGATTTGTTAAAAAAAATTAAAACTCGAAAGTCAAGTGACAATTAACCAACATCAGAGAACCATGAAAATGCGAAGGTTTCACTAAATAAAATGTTAATTTAAAATCTTAGGAGTAGTTGAACTAAATATTTAGTGTCTTCGAAATCGCCCCTCATACCCTGATTCCCTATTGCCTACATTAGTCCACTCATTCAGTTCACTTGAAGAAGTGAATGAAAATGAGGGAGTAAATTCGGACACTGAGTGCACCTGTTCTGTCGGATTGTCCTACCTTGTCAGAGTTTCCTACCTCCCATTAAAAAATAGGTATTACAAATTAAAAACGACAAATTTTGTGTTTTATTAATGTGTATACCTA
>JAUMHR010000055.1:10641411-10659856 GCA_032361145.1 Enteromius fasciolatus
TGCAAGGTTGCCTAACATTATTGCAAGTCCTGTTCGACAGCACAAGTCACCTTCGTAACGCTACTCAACACACACACGCGCGCGTTTTCTGAGTAAAAAATAGTTTGAAAACATATTGTAGGTTGGTGTCTTGTAAAAACGGTGTCAGTGTTGGAATTGGCCTTGTAACAAGTAAAATGTTCCATATTTAGACGTACCTTAGTAACAACTGCATTTTGTGTGAATATATGTGTGTACCAAATAAAAACCTGCGCAATTCGTTTTTAAGAGTATACAAATGTAGGCAATGTGTACTACTATATGGCTATAGTTTAGTGATAAGTCGAGTAGCCTACTGGTACAGTATATACACATACACTCATGATGTAGCCTACACAAAGTTTCCCCGCTAAGATGCACATTTCTGCTCTATTTCTCTCAGCCACCGCCACACACACACACACACACATACCCCTTGCAGAGAAAGCAAGCCTTAGGAATTGGGGTTGAGCTGTGATAGGCTGACGAGTTACATAACTGACATGCCTGGTAAAAGGAAAACAGAGTGCTTACAGTTTATTTAGATTTTCCACTCAAGACATTCTACTAGCTACTAACTATATCAACTAACTCTTATTAGTTTGCACTGGTAAAGATGTGCAGAAGGAGTAGCACAGGTAAGTGGGCTGAATACTGTTTAAGACTGAATATGGGGTATATTTTCTAGTTTTAAATTAATTTTATGTATCACATTAGATGTTATTAGACCTATTCTATACTTCTTATGCCTTTAACAAATGTTTAAGGAATGCTGGTCTTCACAGCAGTAGAAGGAGTATGTGATTGGTTTTCAGTCAACTTTGAACCTTTTGACCCTTCAAGGGTGACGCCTAAAGAGCAGTAATGTTGTTTCACAAGCTTGAACTCCAAATGACTGAAGTTTTGTTTGAACAAACAATACTGTGTTAAACAAAACACTAAGATAATGTATGCATTTATTTTAAGTTGCGATAACTGTCTATATAGAATCAAGTAGTGTTCTATAAAACACATGTAATTAAACCAGCATGAATTGCATGCTTGATACTGATGGAAAGAAAATGACTTCCTGCTTTTCATCTTATTTTCTATTTTAACTGCAGGTCTTTTTTGGTCATTGGTGTTGCTATGGAATGTTATCTACTTGCTATTTTTAAGCATTCCTCCTGCCCTAATCACTTCTATTTACACACAGATTACAGACCCTTTTCTCTCATTCAAACACCTCCTTTCACTTCCATCCACGGACTCTCAATTTTCCTCAAATTTTTCAATGATACACTCCACTATAAGTTCAAGTCTCATCACTGTCAGTACTTCAATCAAATCCCTTACCAGCTCTGAGGACCTCTCTCCAGTTCACAGAATTCAAAACATCCATAAAAGACAAAAAAAGCATATATTGTGTTTATTCTTTATTAACAGAAAAAACAACAACATTATTTCGTTTTTCAATTTCTTGTGAAATAACTGCAAACAGGTACGAGCTACATTTATAATAATTTTCATTAAGAATGTAAAATAAATATGAATATGCCCAACTTGTTATAAACAAGAAGTAGTTTCCATGGGGACTGGATACAAAATTACATGTTAAAAGCATGTTAATTGTCTGATTTAGTAAATAAATTATTAATTATGATCAAATAAACATTTGTCTAATCATCGAAAATGTAGGTGGATTCAAATATAGACTCGAAAATTGATTTGGGACATGCAAGCTGGTTTTCAGTTGGTCTGAAATGATCATTAGTTTTCCAGCAGAGACAGATAAAAACAAAGACATTTGATGATCAGCTGACACCCTCATGTCTCTTCCTGTGAGGTCACTATGTTTTCTTTCAGGATGTGTCTATATTTCTCTGTCTGATAGTAGTCAGATTCGATTGGTCCTGGAGAGTCATTTAAGGTCAGGAACACTTCTTCATTAGACACCGTCACTGTGTGGACTCTCTGTTTAATGCCTTTAGAGCAAATGGTTGGTTTCAGGGGCTTCACAGAAGGGTCCACTGCTTGATAGAGACCCTCACCTTCTGCTAATGTAATTTTATACTTATGCCACGGGCACACTATGCATGGCCGTCCATCAAAGTCCTTCATTTTCAAAAGAGAAGGTCAAAGCGGATTTGTAGTATTCAATTTAAATTAAAAAATGCCTAATGAAAATATTCATAACAACCCACCTCGATATCTCCCTCCTGAAGTGGACCCCCAGAGTCTTCAACAAAAATATAGCATAAAAAAGCACAACAGTGTTATTTAAACATATTGTTTAATATATGTAAACAGATATATTTTATGAACATGCTAATAAAGGAGGACAGAAGAATGGCCTTTAATCTGTAAAATTCTAAACAGACAAAATAATTATATATGCCTAAAAAACATTATACTTTATATATAAATAAGATGGAATTTGAGTGATATGAGGGTGAGGAAATTATAAAAAGAGTAAATAATGAAAAATATTTTTTGGGTGAATTGTCACTTTAAGTCAACCATCTCTTAACTTACGATAGCAGCGCAAATCAATAGCATAGAAGTCCCCCTGGTGGTAAATCACCAGAACATCTCTTTCACCAACTGACTTCACCACTCGTCTGGCTTGAATTATATTCTCTTTCTTCCCTATGAAATGAGTATGTCTGGATGCTTCATCAGGGCTCATGTTTTTTCGACCAATCTTCTGACACTCTGAAATAGTCCAGAAAAGAAGAGATAATATCAGAACGGTCAAAAACATTAAACAGACAGACAAATAGATAGATGTGAGGTGTGCATGTAAAATCACGTATGTAACCATAAAGAGATGGACCTCTCTTTTTTAATGCTTTATTTATTCAGTTTACAGCATGGAGCAACGGATTTAGAAAGAACAGATAAAAAAGTAACAAGCAATAGTTAAAAAACAAACGACAAAAGTTGAAATATTAAAAAGGTCTGCAGCTGAAGACTTGCCATTGGCTGTTGTATTTGAATAATTAATGAGGTAGGTCTATTCAAGATTTGTGTCATTTATAAATACAATTACCTTACATTAAGTTAAATGTGTGTACTGTATTGTGCATTAACGCATTCATTTAAAAAGGTTTGTGAATCCCTGCAGCACAGTAAATACAAAATAACTTGAATTTGTGGATCTTAGTGTTTGAAAGACAAAAGCCCTCCAAAGACATAGTAATACACGGCTAAATAATCCATTGATGAATTAATGTGTCGCCTTTCTTTTTTGTCATAGCCGCTTGATATACTTATCTTTATGTGCATATCCACAAAATTAAAAGCACTTCCGAGAAAATATAACAAATTAGATATTTTAGAAATTAAAATTCAAAACATACAACAGAATTGTGAGGAAGAACTACTGCAACTGCAGTCTCCTTACCTGTGTTTGACATTTATTTCTCAACACGTGGTCTTCTTTGGCATCTGACTCATTTTGTTGCTATAAAAAACAACTGATTAGTAAATATTTACGACTTACATATAAAAGAGGAAACAACAAAATGAAACAGTCCACAGTAGTTGGGACCATTTCCGGTCATATTCAGATCTTGCGTTTCAAAATAAGAGTTCATAACGAAAATTAAGAGTTTCTACTAGAAGGATGGACCTTTCTGTTTATTATTATTATTATTATTGACGTTTTTGGTGTTTAATTGTAACACTTTAATTTCTCCATTTTTATTTATTTTTTATTTTTTTGCTCTTATTGCTTTTTTTTGAGTTACAAAGTGTCTGTATAAATACTGAATATAAAGAAAGAAACATTTCAAATTGGAGACCTATATAAAAGAGCGTATAGTAGGCTATGTAACGACGGAACATGTGATTTTTTGTTTTATTTAATAGAATAAACACGTTAAAACCCATAACAATATTAAACAAAGCTTAATGTAAGGCCTAGGTGGTGCTGTTGATACACAAACCAATTAGAGAAGTGGCCATGTCTGTGGTATAAGTTCAATGACTTACAAACATTTTTTCTGTCCAGTTATAAATCCACTTACATGCTTTTTGCGTCATGTTTTTTATGTTATGTGAGAAGTCGTTTTTATTTATTTATTTTTATTCAGCAGGCCGACATTAAGAATTAACACGTTTTAAAACAATAAATACAAAAAGAAATGCATGCAAAACAGACTCAGAATAGTGCATAGCCTAACGAATGCATTGCAAAGGACTTTTTTTTATATATATGAACGTCTATATTTTAGGTACTTGGAAACCTATAGGATTTCAGTCTGAATAAAAAGACTTACATTAATGTAAATAATTAATTTATTGACTTGGTGACTTATTTCTGAATCTCCAACACAGGCCAAAACAGATGTTAACTTAGGATGTTGGTAATGCATGTAGATATATAATTTTGGGAATCTTAGAGAGCAATGGAATCTTAATGGAATGCTAATTTACTTGCGAGTAAATTAGGGAGGCATCATTCTCTGTCATGCCTGCTTTTTTGTAACATCTTCATTTCTTTCCATTAATCATGGGATACATTTGCACCAAACATTCACAAAATGTCAATCTACTTTAAATAGCAGGTAGTCTAATGCTTTTGATGTGCCTCCTCCACCCCTCTATTTTCCTTCCTTTGCCTGACTGAGAATGCATTAACCCAGATTCTTCCAAAGGCCAAATGTTGCTTTTAACAGCTAGCATCATGGGAATTAAGAGCAGGATGTTTTATTTACATCAGAGAGCAGCAGAAGTGGAAAATAAGAGGAAACCTTGGTAGCCTACACTGTGTGCACCCATTCCATGAAAGGGATGAACTTTAAACATGGTAAATACAGTACAGGTATGGACAAATAATATTTTATTCTTCCACTGAAGTGTATTGCTTTGCATAACCCTTATATGCAACCCGATGGCAAACTTGAATAGCAATCAAAGGCTGAAACGAGGGTGCATTTGTAAATATAACTGCACAGCTAATTAATGCTTCTGGTTCATGTGAAACTGTGAGCTTGATATAGCCAATAACAGATGGCAAAGGGGCCGGAATCAACCGCGAGCGTGCCAAACATACAGTACACATCGCCTGGCAGTTGAAACTCCACAGGCTGTCTGCAACCCCCTTTAGTTAGTATTACTAGACTAAATGATTTTCCTCTAAACAGGGAGCCAAAAGGTACCATTCATTTTCAAGATTTTGAGTGTTATGAAATACCTTTAGTAAATCCATGTTCAATTGTAACATTCCATCCGCTGCTACATTATAATCATGTGGCTTAGAATTAAAGCCTAAATTGCTCTTTTCACTAATTAGTTTGCTTTTATTTTCTGGCTCATAGCTTCTGTGAAAAATATTAGTTTTTGTTATACTTAAGAATTAAAAACAATCTTAAGGAAAAAGCTTAGGTTTATGAGGCAACAAATCTGGTCCCTTGTGTGTTTTAACTGGCAAGAAATAAGTTATTATGGGATAATGAAATACATTATGGAATATTATGAATACTAAAAGGTACTTAAAGTAAAATTTTCTCTTCTCCCTCGCTCTCTCCTTTTAGTGTACTTTATGTTTAATTAGCATTCATTTGCTTTACATGGTAAATATTAGAAATAGAGGGTGAGAATGCCCAAATGCCCAATATTTTGTTGACATTTTATGCAAAATTTTTGTTTTGATCATATATCTACACCTAAACCTAATCACGAGTAATGCCTAAAATCATATTTAAGGATAGATAACTGACACTGGTGTACAAGCACTAAACACTGATTGTAAGCCTAAACTTCACAAAAACTATAAACTGGTTCTTCAGATATGATCTCATCTGTTGTTGCAGGGTCAACAAAGATGTCATGTTGAACTCAACAAAGTCAGGTTCTGCATAGAGGCATTGCAGTGTAATTTATGCTTAGTATGACATATTTATTCAAAACAGTGTCTTGCACAGAATTTTAGTGGATTTTACCTGTAAGACTGAACACTAAAATGGCATTAAACACACGGAAGGTTGCAGAAGCAATGAACTAACTTGATGTACTGTAAATACAGGTAGTGCCTGTAGTGGTCCTATATTGTGGTATGTCTAATAGGCTAAGTGAGGCACACGATGAGTTAAAAGTGAGACTTTTTTCTTTGTTCTGTATTAAATAGCAGATTAACCTGATTTCCTGGTGTGGATATGTATGTTATGTAGGTCTCTTTTTTAAAATCCAGGTTACAGACAGACAGTTGGTTCTCAGCAAGACGCAAGCAGCTATCCATACACATAAATATAAATAATGGTCCACATTGTATGTGGATAAATACAAATAATAGTACACAAAAAAACACAGAAATAACATGTGAAATATTTATCTTAATTCTAAATTAGATTAAATCAGAGTTACATTAGAGTTAAAATAACATGATATACATATAGGCTAGATATTGTAACATTAAGATAATCATATAATAATAATAGCCTATATTTTAACTTATTATAAACGAACATATAGGCTATATAGGTGTGTGTGTGCTCGTTTATAATAATAGTTATAATATATTATTATTAGGCTATCTTAATGTTATAATATCTAATAATTTAAATTTTACCATTGGAGTAGTGAAGTATTATCTAGGTAAGCTGTCTGCTCAAGAGTAAGTCAAGGGTTAATGGAGAGCGGTGAGTTTAGTTTGTCCAGCCTCTGGAGAGTCTGCGAGAACAGTCCCGTCTGAATGAAGGTTAGCGTACAGAAACTCGGAGGCAGAAGCAGAGTACCGCAGGAGGAAGCAAACACATTCTAACTGAAGGAGAGCGATCCGTGAAGAGCAAACAACTCGGTAAGTGTCACATGACGTTGACTTTCATTCAAAAGACAGCGTTTTCACAGTTAGACAGAGGACAAGGGTTTGTGTGACACGTAGCTTGATGGCAAGATGCCCTTAGTCTCCTAGCTAGTATGGATACAAGAAGTCGTCTATAGTTTCACAGCTGAAAAGTTTCAGTGAAAGATGTTTGTAAATAAAAGGTAGGCTTATTTAGTCCAGTTATGCTTTAGAGATAACAGTTAACGTCCTATGCTGTAGGCGTTCACTACGTGGCGGTTTCCTCTGATAGCGGTCACCTGTCAAATCGTGTCCCTTCAAGCTGTTTACGTTTTAAGGACCGTGATCGTGCAAACATATGTCGTCTCATCAACAACTTTATTACCTGAGCTGCTGTTCAGTCATATATCAGACTTCAGCGCTCCCCTTCTAACAAAATTGCCATGGTAACCTGCATTTCCGCCAAACTACAGTTATTGTTAGCCTATAAAGGATTATGTCCTTCAAACAATGTAAGCATATTTCTGTTGTTGCAGAATTGTCATTTGATCACTGCAGTTATGTCTGTATCATTCATGCAGAAGGCTAGGCTGTTATTGTAAAATATGTAATATGGTTTATGTGTGTGTGTAACCAACAGTCAGTGGAAATCCCATAATAATTTAAATTACCACTACCAATAATAATAATAAGATAGCAAAGTTTCCCAGTTTCACTAATTTTACCAATTGAAGACACAATATTTCCTTCATAAAGCAGTAGCTATTTATTTCCTCGTCAGTAAATAGGGTAAAGATGCATTTCTTGTTCCGGTATTTTATGGCTTGTGCAGGCAGTTAACACACACTCTATAGTGTTGAATATGAGTGCAGCAGATGTAAAGAGATTATTAGCTTTGGTGCTCAGTGTTGCATTGAGACTACAATGTAATATCTGATCTTGAGCTTGTTTTGAATGGTCTGTATAAGATGATTTTTTATGAGCTATTTTTGTGTTCTGTGCCTTAATTCAAAACATTTCCCCAGAGTTTTTTTTTCCCCAATTACTGATAACAAGATCAGAGGAAGATACCCATATCCCCTTTTTTATTTTGCAGCTTTTATGCTTATTTATTCATAGCTCCCATAACACGTTTTATAGTTTTTAAAAAAGGCTACTGTAGCTAAATCAGTAGAGTTGAACTCTACAACCCTTAACTAAATATAGAATCTTTCAGACTGCTTCTAACATAATTTGACTAATGCAGTTTGACCTGGGTTCAGGATATCGATGCACTTGCAGTGCTGGCAGAGGAACAGTGCATTGTGCCATCCTTACACAGGCTCAGGGAGAAAATCGTTCTCATGAAAGTCAAGTGTGAGAGTTTTCTGCATGGAGAGTGTTTGGTCAGCAATTTTCCCCTCATCTCTCAGTGGCTCAATCAAGATTGCTGGACTCATGACACTGTTATCTTCCAGTGTAGTCTGACCTTGTTGCTGTTTGTGTCCGCAGTGTTTAGAGGTTTCTCAGGACAACCAGACCTTGGCCAACAGGAGTTTCTGCTTTGAACTACTGAAGGTGTGAGGAAGAACAGGCCTGGAGATAAGCAAACAGCGGTTACTAGGAGAAGGTGAATGTCTTGTGTCACAGAGAGTGCCATCAGTAGACTGCGACACCGAAAAATTGGTTATCTACGGCTTCCATTCATTGTCTGACACGCTCAGCAGAGGTGAATCTGAGCAACCCTGTTGGCCATTGGATTTTGATTTATCCTTTTTATAACTTTTATCACAAAATGTGCACTCAATAATACATCAGTAATCACTTCCAGTGCTTTTTGATCCTGACGTCATCTACCAGAACATCTTCTACTAGAAAAGCTTCTACCAGAGTGTGAAAAGCTAAAATCAACCACTAATTTTTTTCTTCTCTTTTAAATTCTTCTGAACCCTCTCATCTCAGCTGCTAAGACAACTAGAGCAAGGCATCTCCTTTAAGAATCACTCAGCACTAACAAGACAGACATAGGGAGGGAGTAAAAAGAAGAAGAGAAGAGGGAGGGTGGGTGGAGAGCCAGAGAGAATTGATGCTCAAGTGTGAGCGAGAGAGAGCATGCAGAACACAGCGTGTGAGCGTCTCCTCTAACCATTGGCGCTTTGATACATTTCAAAGCCTCGCACCTCGCACTGAAGCATCTGACAGAACGTGGTTAGCATCTGAGACTTGTACCCGAGCAGACGGCCAAACGAATGGGCTTTCATTTGAGGAGCAACAGTTCAGAAGGGCTCGTCTGAGGTGGCTGTAATTGAGTTACTGGGTAAGAGGGATCCAAATAGTGACTTACAGCAGTCCAGAAAGCCAAAAAGAAGAGGGAAATTCAAAATGGACGAATATCTTTGGATTTGTTGATGGTGCTGATCTGTTTGTGAGTTTGATGGTACGCCTAGGTCTCTGAGAATCTGCTTTAAGAGAACGAGTTTGTAAGGAGTTCTGGTGCAGGTCAGTTCCACGCTGGACCACTCAAACTATCTGCAGGAGGTCTGGAGAGCATGGGGAAATCAAACAGCAAACTCAAACCTGAGGTGGTAGAGGAACTAACCAGGAAGACCTACTGTAAGTACTAAGTGCACTTTTAAAAATAAAGGTTCCATTGAAGAGCCACTTTGGGTTCCACAAGGAATCTTTTATGGAACAATTTTTCTTTGTGTATAAAACTTTTAATTATCCGTTTTCTACTAGAGAAATGTTTGTGCAAAAGAAACATTCAGTGCATGTTACAGGTTCTTCATGGAACCAAAAAATAACATTTTAAGAATGCATGTGATAAAAGCTGTTTTGTACCCTTGCTTTTCAATAGTGTTCATTTTTCTTTGTTGCTGTATCTCATTGATGTTTTTCCAGCCTTTGAGTAAAAAGGCCATGGTGGCTATTAAAACCTAATTTTTAATTTATCTGTTATCCTCTTGGGTCCAACCCATGCGCTAATTAATAGACTAGAAATATGAGCTAATTTGTTTGAAAACAACATTGTTAAACTGCGTTCAAGATCCTGCGGCTCATACCACATATATTTTGTCACAAGAAATCATAATTCTCAAGGCATCACAAATAGTGATTAGGAGAAGCCTGGAAGTGGGCCTAATCAGCATGTTTTAAAAGCCCTCCAATTGGGACTCGAGCTTTATGAATATGCAAATTGGTTGGTCTTGAGATCTGCAATCAGGCTGGTGGTTGCCCAGAGAGATATCTGAAAGTGGCTTGCTTTCTGCCAGTGAAGCAGATTGGGTTTTCATGTATGCATAGGCTATATATGTAAACACATTGAGCTAGATCTTCATTCTAAAACTGGTGCAGTGAAATGACGACTGCATGTGTCGGAAAAGGACACAATTCACTGTAGGCCTTCTTTTCATTCTCTATTAGTTTGCATTCTTTTTTAATAGAAATTATTATCAACAAACAGCTTTTGCTTTTTTCATATGCAAATCTATGGAAGTCTAAGTGCGTGCTTAGTTATTATAATTTATATATATATATATATATTATTATTATTATTATTTTCTTTTCTTTTTTTCTTTTTAGAAATATGGTAAAATGTTGCTGTTGTGGAAGTTATTTTATAGTGACTCAAATTACTAACCAGTGTTCCACATTTAATTTTTTGGTTAATTTAGTGCATTATGTATATATACAGTATATATACATATATATATTTATATTTTTTCAAATTGAAGACACAATGGCATAGAACAGGACAAAAGTACAAGGACTGACATGCACATACAAATAAATGTTTAGAATGCTGCATAGTCTTTACAAAGATTTACAGCAAAATGAATCTGTGTAACTTTATAAAACTCTATATTAGGTTACACTTTTTGGACCGACTGAGAACAAATAGCATATGCCTAACCTGACCATCCATTTATTAAAGGTGATTTAGCAAGCCTAATATAAAACAGACCTTTTTTTTATCAAACTTATGAAAAGAAGCCAAGACACTGTGAGTAAATAGTGTCTGTGTTAATAAGCAGTGAGCACGCTAAAGTAGGCAACGCTGGTTTGAAGTCATGCAGATATAGAATGGGAAGTGACAGCCAATGGCTTCCTAATAATGGTGTCTGCTGTGTTGAGCTCAGTGGTGGGCACTACATGGAAAGGCGCTGGGCAGGAAATTGCAGCATGCAGGAAAATGTGCCTCCGTGCTGGGATGGACTCCATGTCCCTCACATTCCTCCTTTCTTTCTTTCTTTCTTTCTTTCTTTCTTTCTTTCTTCTTTCTCTGTATGGATGTCTCTCTCCTGTTTAATTGCGTCTCTGTGAGCATGGAATGGAATACTGTAATTAAAGCTTTATCAGCTCTGCTTTGCAATGAAGGACATTGCATTTCTCTTTCTATCCATGTATCCCTCTTACCTACCCCCCTTTCTCCCCAGCAGTCCCTTATCTTTAGGCTCCTTTGTTATTTTTTTCTCCTCATCCCCATTTGTAACCTTTATCAGTTTCTCATTCTTTTGTTCCTGTACGTTTTTCAAGTCTCTTTAAGCTTGAGCCCATAGCTAGAAATTATATTTTTAATCGGAATGAAGTCTTCAATTGTGTATTTTTAGGTTTGCCTTATCTGTATTGTATGAGACTACTGTAAGAAGGGGAGGTAAGTGCTTTAAATACGTTGCAATGTAGGATACCCAGGAAGGAACAATCAGTTTATCATTAGAATGGACATTTGGCGCTCTAGCGGTTAATAAACAGAGCTGCATGCATGTTGCGGATGAATTTTGTAGCTGGAGGTACTTCTGTATGACGAATCACGCACATACTGGGCTACCTACTGTAACCAATGAGCAGGGAGGCAGTCGGATCCAATCGAGAGTTTATTGGGAAACGTACAGGAGTGTAAACAGGCTGAGGTCGACAAACGGCAGACAAGAATATAGGAGACAAACCGAGAAAGAGTCCAGTAAACAAGGCAATGAATCAGGCGATCAACAAACAGAGTCCGGGGGAAAGAAACGAGAATCGTAATCCAAAAAGGCAATCGAGGTTGGCAACAGGAATCCAGGTAAACAAAGTACATACAAAAGACAGGGGAAAACGCCTACAGAGGTGGTACAAGACACATGCAATGATGAGTAGGGAACACTGGGAATTCAGGGGTATAAATACAGGGGTTAATGACATGAAAGGGGCGGAGAACATATCAGTTACTGGGGCAACACATGAGATGGGTGAAGACAGGGAGCACAGGTGACAGAACATACATGGAGTGGAAAAATACAACATACAAGACAGCCAGAGGCAATGCCCTTCGAGATCTGACATGGAGAAAATACGCCCTTCGCGACCTTGCATGGAGAGAATGCGCCCTTCAGGACCAGACATAGAGAGAATGCATCTTTTGTGACCAGGCATGGAGAGTTTGCGCCCTTCGGGACCAACCTGACAATGGGTGCGCCTACAGTGACCCAACAGTCGAGGATCTCACCCTCAATGACGACTGACCCGAAGTTGCGCTCTGTGGGAACCGTTCGGCAATGAGCGTACTCCTCGTGACCTTGGGTGGTGCAGCCACCAGTGGAGGCTCTGAGGATTCTACGGCCGAAGCAGGCCTCCTCAGAGGTAGTGCAGCCTCTGGTGGACCCAATGGAATCTCCGGGCCGCTTACGGGTTCCGGTGGTTCTGGCCATGTGGCCTCACTGTCTTCGCAGGGCTCGAGCGCGTGCAGTGGTTGGAGGTCTGGACCGTAACCCGAGTCTGACGGGTCTGGCCAGGACAAGATCGGATCACAGACCGGGTCTGGCGGATCCGGTCACGACGAGTCCGGACCACAGACCGGGTCTGGCGGATCCGGTCAACCTGTGTCAGGGTCACGGGTTGAAGGTATCTCGAGGGATGGCCCTTTGTACTGCGCCTCGGGAGTGGGACCCGTTATAGACTGGCAGGGCATAGTGAGGGCCTTCAATCGCTCTTCAGATGGAGCTACCAGAACCGGCTGGACGTCATGTGTCACTCTGGGCAATGGCACGGGGTTAGGACCCGTCAACTGCGATTCTGATACTGCGAGAACTGGCACCTGATCTCCTGACAGGACAACCGGAATGCACTGATCCTCGCATGACTCCTCGCCTCAAGCTTCGGGATACCGACTGGCTGAGTCGTGGGGGCCTTCAGCAGCTTCTCCGGCTGTGTAACTGGGGCAACCCTGGTAACCCATCACTCCCGCCGTGGTGCGGAAGTGATGCCCCCAGTGAGGGGAGATGTCTGACAGCTCTCTTAGCTGTAACCCCGACCCGGACCGAACCTCACACAACCCCTCTCGCTGGGTGAGGTGATGACAGTTTTCTGGGGATGGCAAATAGTTCACGGAAAAGGCTGGCAGCTCCCCTGGCTGCAGCCCAGTTCCCAGCTGCACATCACTCAGTCCCTCACACTGAGTGATGGCACCGGCGCCCCTTGTGGGCAACAAGGGACTCGTCCACCCCGCTGCGGTAGTGCACCGGGTGGTACACATCTCAGCCCCTTGCACTGAGTGCCGAGAATAGCACCCTCTGGGGGTGTCACGGGGACCACCGGAGTGGCCGACAGCTCTCCTGGCTGTTGTTTGTTGGCTGGCTGGGTAGCCGGGCCAAACTGAATACCATCCAGCCCCTCTCGCTGGGTGATGATGTCAGGGACTGTGGCAAACCTTTCAGGGTTTACAGGGACGGATGACCGCTCCTCGAGCTGTGAAACCAGAATCAATTGGATTTGGAGCAGCACCCCTGGCTGTGTGACCGGGGCTGTCACGACGTGTAACAGTCTGCCAGATTGGGAAACCGACCCGTGATGTATCAGCCGCGGCCCCTTTAAGCCGCTTATCTGTGGGTCAAACACAGCCGAAATAAACAAACGCCCTTTAGACTGTGCTGCTGGCCCGGATTGAACTCCATACAGCCCCTGTCGCTGCGGAACGGAGTCAAAACCCACCCATGGTGGTGCAGGCATGACTGGAGAGGAAGACAACTCCTCTAGCGGGGATACCGGAACCGACTGGACCTTTAACAGTTCTTGGTGCGGAGGAATGGGCACAAATGGTGAAGTGCCGGCCGGCATTTTGGATTCTGCAGCATCCGCCATTTTGTAAGCAAGCATGAATATCGCGTGCACCTTCTCACTCGCGAAGCGATCACCGATCGCCGATCGTGCTGCCCAAAATCCTCGGCTTCAGCCTCTCCCACGGTCATGGGAGATCCGCAGGCGGTGAGCACTGCATCCACCAGCTCGGAGAAAGTCCATGCCGGGTCTTCATTCTTCCCCGCATCAACAAAGTCTAACACTTCGGGGTCGAGCCCCATCAGGAAACAGTCCTTCAGCTGCTCCTCCTTGCCGTGCACCAAGTGACTGAAAGGGATGAACTCCTCCACGTATTCCTCAATACCTCGTCCTCGTTGGAATATCGAGTTCAACTGTTTCCACGGAGCCCAATTGTGCGCAAAAGTTTCTGTGGCACACTCGCTGGATCCCGATCGACTCATAATTTCTGTAACGAATGAGCAGGGAGCCAGTTGGATCCAATCGCAGAGTGTTTATTGGGAAACGTACAGGAGTGTAAACAGGCTGAGGTCGACAAATGGCAGACAGGAATAGAGGAGACAAACCAAGAGAGAGTCCAGTATAAACAAGGCAATGAGTCAGGCGATCAACAAACAGAGTCCGGGGAGGAAGAAACGAGAATCAATCGAGGTCGGCAACAGGAATCCAGGTAAACAAAGTACATACAAAAGACAGGGGAAAATGCTTACAGAGGTGGTACAAGACACACGCAATGATGAGCAGGGAACACTGGGAATTCAGGGGTATAAATACAGGGGTTAATGACATGAAAAGGGGCGGAGAACATATCAGTTACTGGGGCAACACATGAGGTGGGTGGAGACAGGGAGCACAGGTGACAGAACATACATGGAGTGGAAAAATACAACATACAACAAGGAGGCTGGAAGTGCCATCCTCTAAGTAGACTGGCACTTCCAGCAGATCATTACACCTACCCAAACCAGTCTAAACAGTCCAAATATAAACACTTATTATAGGTGTACTGTAGTGATTCAGGACAAGCCAAAAACACGGTTTGGAAAATTGATTCATGACATACTTGCTTATTATATACATTTTGTGCATTTTGAACACAAAAAAGTTAAGGACTGCAGCTTTAACTTTAAATTTTTATATTTTTATCATATTGAAATTGTCTATCCTAAAATGTCTTTGAAGTCACAGTTTAATCTGAATATAAATTGGGCTACTTCACCATATATACCATAATTCATCAATTTAAATCTTGTAGTAAATAAACAAATATGATATGTAAATCATGTTTTAAAATGGCTGAAATCATAAGCGCCACATGCACTTTATAACATAATTTGACTTTTTGACTCTTGAGTTATTTTAAAAATGAACAGCTGGCTCCTGTCTCTCTCCCTCTCTCAACCTCTCTCAACTGCCATCCCAGATGTAACTGACTAATTCAATCTACACTTTCAGCCATTTCATGTCTGCATTTTGCACATGTTTATGGCAATTAAAGGACAGCTTAACTTGTTTTACAGCTGTGGATGCTTGCTGCTGCAAGTGTTTATTTCTCATGAGTGGGCTACATGATTGAGTTTTTTTGCGTGGTGAAGAGCATAGGGAAGCGTGCATGAATACAGACTAGATTTTAATGTAGGCAGAAGATTTTTCGTTCTGCCAGGAAGGCCTTGATCAAAAGCTTATCAATCAGAACACTGGCTTGCCTATTCAGTGTGGTGAAACAGATTTACCATGGCATTTAACTACAAATACGAGGCACTTCTCTTTTGTTCGGTTGTGTAACACTGGCTGATGGCATTTTCATAGCAATCATTAGATTATTTAATGGAGGACATATTTCTTGGTATTGATCGAATGTAAGCTACTAAAGCGGCTCTGTGGAGAATTGCAGCCTCAAAGAACTACAGCACTGGGCATAAGAGGCCTGAATGATTTAATGAGGCAAATTTTAACAAAGGCCTATATCACTGCCAGTTCAATGCCAGCTCACATCTCACTAAAATGCTACATGTTAGTCTCCAATGGTGTTTTCTATGGAGAGATCACTATGCGCTTAGAGCAGTGGAGCAACTACCCCATTAAGGCTTTGCTCTTTCAGTTAGCAGATTTGCATACAATTGACATTTTAGGCTCTCTTTAGAGTGTTAGTAGCTATATAGTCCAAATGAAATATGAGGGTGTGAACTCTTAAAGGACTAACGCACCAAAAATTGAACATTCTGTCATCATTTACTCACCCTCATGCCCTTGTATGACTTTTCTTCTTCTGTTGAACGTAAGAAATGTTCCATCATACACTATTCGCACCTTTCCATGCATTTACAATTGGAAAAGAGTTTTCAAGACTTCAAAAACACACAAAAGCAGCATCAATCTATTATAAAAGTAGTGTATACTTGTTTTCAGGTCTATTAAAGTAATAAGATTTGAATTAGCTGTTATGGACTACTTTTACAGTGTTTTATTGTGTGTGTTTTTTTCCAATTTGGAGCTTAACAGCCCTCTTCTCTTTCATTATATTGAAAAAGGGTGACGGTCACCTTTTATGTTTCATTGCAGTAAATCAGTAAATCACACAGGTTTGCAAAGCATTTCCATTGTTTGGGTGATCTGTTCCTTTAATTGCTCACAGCCATTGTGCTGTGACAGTGTGTCTGAAGGGGCCAGTCATTTCCTTCTCCGTCACGCTTTTCTAAATCTCTTTTTCCAGAGCTTGAAATACAAACTCTTTGTTTACCCCCAATGAAACAATCTGCCTCAACAATGATTTCCTGTGACTTTGCAAGGAGGCATCTGAAAAGATCTTGCTACTGTATGGTTTCCAAGTGATTAGTACAAAGAGAGCTTGACTAGAATGAGAAGGAGGGTTGTTTGAGTCATTTTGGAATGAAACAAGAAGCCAGCATGAGTTCACACAATTTACAAAATGTGTAACGTATCAGACATATAAATATTCAATAATGACAAAGAAGGGTCTGCACACACTGAGAACTGTGTAAAACACCTGAAAAATGTTGACTTCTTAGGGAGAATACAAAGGTAGGAAGGCATCAAGACATGTTTGAGTCCGGTGTTTGCATAACATCCTACAAAAATGCCTCCATCTGGTCGATTTTCTGAGGGCAGCATGAATGCATCATTTGTAGCCTACAGCAGTCCCAGCAGGATTTCTCCGAGCTCATTTCTAATCATGGCTGCCCAAAATTATAGAGTTGGCTGTGGCTTTTCTAAAGAAATTGCAATACTGTTGTTTGCTGCATTTTCGTGTTGTTTTATAACAAAAACTCATGAAAAATCATTATATAATTATGAAAAAAGGTTAATTTGTTACCTTCGTCTGAATTAGGTAGCACTATTGGCATAAAGCAAATAATGGCACAACAATTTACATTGAAACTTCTGAAAAGTTATTTCAATATTGTTTCCTTTGCAAACACTCCCAGTGCATGAGTCTTAACCTTTTAGATCCTAAAAGGAATTAGTGTGGTCCGACATCATTTGGCTGTGGTGCCAGTATTATTGCTTTAATATTTACATGCATGTGCCACCTATATACAGGTGCTGGTTATATAATTAGAATATCTTTAAAAAGCTGGTTTATTTCTTTTCATTTTGATGATTATAACTGACAACTGATATGAAAACCCCAAATTCAGTATCTCATAAAATTAGAATATTGTGAAAAGGTTCAGTATTGAAGACACCTGGTGCCACACTCTAATCAGCTAATTAACTCAAAACACCTGCAAAGGCCTTTAAATGATCTCTCAGTTTAGTTCTGTAGGCTACACAATCATGGGGAAGACTGATGATTTGATAGTTGTCCAAAAGACGACCATTGACACCTTGCACAAGGAGGGCAAGACATAAATGTCATTGCAAAAGAGGCTGGCTGTTCACAAAGCTCTGTGTCCAAGCACATTAATAGAGAGGTGATGCGGTAGAAAAAAAAGTGTACAAGCAATAGGGATAACC
Organism: Enteromius fasciolatus; assembly: GCA_032361145.1. Lineage (NCBI taxonomy): Eukaryota > Metazoa > Chordata > Actinopteri > Cypriniformes > Cyprinidae > Enteromius > Enteromius fasciolatus. The sequence continues at coordinate 10,659,224 of JAUMHR010000055.1, forward strand.
GCAACCTGGAGAGAATTGTGAAATGAAACCCAGAGATTTACAAAGAGTGGACTGTAGCTGCAGTCAGTGCTTTAAGAACCAGTATGTACAGATGTATGCAAGACATGGGTTTCAGCTGTCGCATTCCTTGTGTCAAGCCACTCTTGAACAACAGACAGTGCCAGAAGTGTCTCATTTGGGCTAAAGACAAAATGGACTGGACTGCTGCTGAGTGGTCCAAAGTTACTGTATGTTCTCTGATGAAAGTAAATGTTGCATTTCCTTTGGAAATCAGGGTCTCAGAGTATGGAGGAAGAGAGGAGAAGCACAGAATCCACGTTGCTTGAGGTCCAGTGTAAAGTTTCCACAGTCAGTGATGGTTTGGGGTGCCATGCCATCTGCTGGTGTAGGTCCACTGTGTTTTCTGAGGTCCAAGGTCAATGCAGTTGCATACCAAGACGTTTTAGAGCACTTCATGCTTCCTGCTGCTGACCTTTATGGAGATGCAGATTTCATTTTCCAACAGGACTTGGCACCAGTGCCAAAGCTACCTGTACCTGGTTTAAGGACCATGGTATCCCTGTTCTTAATTGGCCAGCAAACTCACCTGACCTGACCTATGGGGTTTCACGAGTTCGCGCTTCCTTAATAATC
>JAUMHR010000055.1:10676846-10689358 GCA_032361145.1 Enteromius fasciolatus
AAGAGGTAGGTAAAGTGAGATTCTTGGATACAGTGGTTACTTTTTTGAGGAAGGCTTCGAGGTTCACTGAATCATCAAAGATCGCCATTTGCGTGCAAATGTCAGGTCTGAGTCCCCGTCGAAACACTGCCAGTAGTGCGGGATCATTCCAACCGTGATATCTCGTGACTGATTGGTTGTATCGGGCTCAGTACAGCCCGATGGTGTGACAACTTAACTATCAGTTATATTTGTCAATGTTTTCATTTATTTTTTAAGTATTATAAGAGCCTTGAGGTATTTGGTTCAATTACATCTTTTCAAACCCTGTTTCTTTTTTTATATGGCTGAACATATTAAATTTCATGGTACAAAAAAATCTATATATGAAAGTACAAAGGTAGTAAATGCTTTTTGTAGACATTTATCTTTAGTGAGCCTTTTGTACATAGTCTAATTGCTAACAAGCATAATTACAGTTTTTTACATGCTATTTCTACTCTGTAGTTCAAGAACAGTTCAGTCTGAAATAATACATTGTAAAAATAAACAATTGCAAATTAGGGTCACCTGGGTGCAAAAGCTTCCCAGTGGAAAATTTCTTTGATTGGATAATTTTATTTACAGGAACTAAATGCTGTCTGTCATTGATATTGCCTCCTCAGAGCTTCCTGAAGCCCACTAGTTCAATTTGATGTGAAGATGACAGAAAACAGAGTGCATAGTCTGAAATTTCACATAATTTAAAAAGGTTTAAACAAGCAAGACGACCGTTTCCACTCCCTGAGGTTTTAAGACATATTTTGGAAGATTTGAAATCTGTGTACAAAATAACATGAAACTGCATTCATTTACCTCTCTTGCTCTAGAGAGGTTTCAATAGACAAATCATTAAATGTGTCATAACGTATCTGCTGGATATTTGGAAGCGGAAATGCATTTTGTAATGGCTGGTGGTGCCACACTGTAGCCCCAAGGAAGAGCAGGGGGTGGGACAGGAATAGCAGCCCACTGGCCCAGTTTACTCTGCCAATCAACAGAAGGCTTCTGAGTAACACTTTACAATAAGGAACCTTTTTAAACTTAGAAATTTGTTAGAGCTTTAGACATCATGAAAAAAACTTCACAATTTTTTTTACAACATTTAACAGGGTTCACTGTTAGTTAAATAATGTATTATCTAGCTTTTAGTATTATATTGTATTGGTAGGCTGTTTGTAGAAATTAATTTAAGTAAATAATATATATCTATTTTTTCCACAGGATGGACGGATTGAGTTCTCAGAGTTCATTCAGGCCCTGTCTGTAACCTCACGTGGGACTTTGGATGAAAAGCTCCGCTGTAAGCTAGTTTTTGATTAGTAAATAAATAATTAATAAAGTGAGAATCAATGAAAGAGTGAAGTACCTCTGTGAGATGCTTCATAAGTAAGCATTCTTGAAATAAAAAATCCCAGTAATGACATATAATCACATTTTAAAATCTATGTATTTCATTTACATATGAAATACCCTGGATCACAAAACCAGTCACAAGGGTCGCTGAATAAATATGTTTTCCATTGATGTATAGTTTGTTAGGATGTTAAACTAATTTAAAATCTAGAATCTGAGGTTATATACAGTATATTGAGACATATTGAGAAATTCGCCTTTAAAGTTGTCAAGATGAAATTCTTAGCGATGTATATTACTAATCGAAACTTAAGTTCTAATATTGCATATTTACAGTATGTAGAAAAATTTACAAAATGTATTCATGTAACATGATCTTTACTTAATATCCCAATGATTTTGTCATAAACAAAAAATCTAAATATGTATATTTGCTACAATTTATGTGTGTGTGTATATGTATATATATATATATATATATACACACACACATAAATACATTCATAGATTATTGGGTGAGGCTAAAGTGTCTGAATACTTTTGGGGAACTGTGCTTCGTAAAATCTCGGTGTATAACAACCAAAGCAATTTTCTCGCTGATTTTAAACAGACTCTCTTACATATACGGGTCATGTACCTCCTTTCTCTCTGTTGACTCTTCACCCCAGGCACTGACCTGTGTTTGCACTCTGCTGTGTGAGGTGTAGGATTGCCTTTTTGTTGTAGATGAGTGGAATGAAGTAGGGCTGTATGGGTGGAACGTCCTGGAGTCCTGGAGTGAAGAGAAAACTATAGATGGCGAGATGAAAGAGTCGCTCTTCACTGCTGTAATTGCAGGGCAATGATTTGGCTCATACAAAGCGTGCCTTTATCACCCAATCCTGCATTTATCATTCCTTGTAGTGCTACAGTACATGTTTGCACTCTGCTAACATTGTTTTTCAATTTCAATTTTTTCAATTTTTTTCATTGTTAAACTCGGTCTACCAAGATGCCTAATGGTGCTTTTTCAGCACCATATACAGTATATATATATATATATATATATATTAGTGTCAATGGATTAATCATGATTAATTACATCAAAATAAAAGTTTTTCTTTATATGATATATTTGTATGTACTGTGTATATTTATGAAGAATATATAAATACAAACACATGCGTGTATATATTTAATGAAAATATGTTATGTTTATATATTAAATATATTTAGATATAATATCAAATATAAGAAAATAAATATATAAATGCATTTACATGTAAATACATTCTAAATATATACTGTATGTGAGTGTTTTAATATAAACATAATAAATAAACACAGCATAAACACATATATTATACACACATATATATAATAAAGACTTTTATTTTGGATGTGATTAATCATGATTAATCATTTGACAACACTAATATATATATATATATATATAGCCTATATATAGCTTGATATTGCAAACTGGTATTTCTTACCATATTATTTGAATGTATTATCTTAATTATAAACACACCGGAGGTTTTGTACCGCATTTTACTACACAATATTCTTGCTAATTCACAGCTAATGAAGTCTTGCACATTCACAGAAAATTTTTATCAGCATAACATTTCTGCACACACTCACCATGACTTCTTGTTACACGCTTTAGGGGCCTTCAAGCTTTATGATCTTGATAACGATGGCTATATCACACGTGATGAAATGCTCAATATCGTAGACGCAATCTATCAGATGGTGGTAAGTCACCGTTCATTTCTGCTGTAATTACAGTCGGAACATATGGCATTCATTTTATCAGTAAAATGTCTCAGATGTCTTTAACATGACTGTTTTTGTAAAGGGAAATACAGTGGACCTTCCAGAAGAAGAAAACACACCGGAGAAGAGAGTGGATCGCATTTTTGCCATGATGGATAAAGTACGGATATGTCCTTTCTTCTTGACCCCAATCACACTGAACCGCTTAATAATCCATGTTATTATGCAGCGGGCTGTTTATTTTATTCAATTTGTGGATTTATTTTATTAAATCTGTGTCTGAAGTAGACTAATTGGAAAAAATTTTCTTGGCTCTGCAAAAGAAAGACATGTGCATAGCTTTGTAATGACATGATGGTGCATAAATAAGACATCAGTGGGTGGACTTTTCCTTAAAGACTAAGGATTTTTATGCAGCCCAAACTCAACAATAATGATTAGCGATCAACCATCTCTAAACCAGGTCAAGAAAATGGCTAATTTATAGCTTGGATTCAAACTGCATTCTTATCATACATCCAGTGCAGATCAAGGATACAGTAAGGAATAAGAGCTCATATCTGTGGTAAAGCTAGCGTCACTAACGCTGCCCTCGGGTCTATAAACGCCATTTTGGCATGCGCTACTGCTAACATTGGAGCCTAGCATTAATGCCCACTCAAGCCCTGAAAGATGAGATTGGGACTTGTTTGGGAATGTTGACAGAGACGGAATGCTTTCCAATACTGTAGCAAATCTCAGATGAGAACTGCACCCAATGAGGTTATTTTAAGTACCTAATGCTTCTTCAAACTGCAAATTTACACTGAGCCACTTAAGGTGAAAGAAACTTTTTCATTTTTCCTCAGTGGAGCAGCCTGTTAGCACTCGCCCCCTGCTGGGCATGTGGGACATCTTAAATGTGGGAGAGTGTTTTCCTCATGCATAATTGAAAATCCTCATGGCTGTTTTTTTTAGTATCCTCTAGTATGTAAACTGATATAACCTTAAAGTCTACTCCGAATTCGTTTGAAGTGTCATGCACTTCTACCACAAACAACCTTAAAATAACACACAGTTGTTTGTACTCTGCATTTGAGACAGTTGTGATTCTAAACAATGTTTGTTTGTTTACCCAGAATGCTGATGGGAAGCTGACCCTGCAGGAGTTCCAGGAGGGATCAAAGGCAGATCCCTCTATTGTCCAAGCTCTGTCACTCTATGATGGCCTTGTATAGTAGCAGCTTGTCTTAAGGATACAGGTATGTTGTGCTGAATAGAAATGCATCCAGCAGTTTCATTAAATCTGGATACATCCAATGTTGTATATTACAACTGTTTTAGTGTACTTTTATAGCCATAATCATTGCAATCTACTGATAACAGTGTAAAGAGTCGCACACTCCTTAGTAGCAGATAACAGGGCATTTGTCCAAATATGATGTACCTATGTCTCTCTTAAATTAGTTATTTAGGAGTTGTCTGCAAGTGAGTGCCAGGAAAAGGATATAGAAGGAAATATATCAAAATAGGGTGACTGTTTTTAGATTTATGTCTTTTTTACACTTTAGAGTTTTATAGCCTTTGCTGAATGACAGAGAAAACTATTAAGCCAGTGGTTGAATGACACTGTTATTGTTATTTATGGTTTTTCTGACATTAAGATTACATCAAGGTCAGCTGTGCATCCATTTGCTGGCCTTATCTTACCTCATGGAAGTCATATCATTACCTTGTGTACTAAAAAACTTTGAACAGCATTGATCAAGAGGTGTACATCTTTCAGAATTAAATTAAAAAAGAGATTCAGTTTCTAAATTTAAACTTGAATTTGAGTTGAGATGGCAAAAGACATGCCCATACTGACGACATAGAATTTTCTAAAACATTTTCGACATAAATAATATGTAATATATTATTATAAATAATAATAATAAGTTTGAAATATATATATTTTTTTGGTGGAAGAGCAGTTTTTCAATTAATGCCATACTTTATTCACACCGAAGCATTTAATACACTTGAGAATTAGCATTGTTTAATTATATTATTCTTTTTTTTTACATTTATAGAACTCAATTCAAACAGTTCAATGTATTTTTTGTGGTATTTTATTGCAAAATTTAGTTAACTAGACATTTTAGAGAAAAAAGTGGTTTCACTTTATTTTGATGGTCCCTTTAATGTATTCTGTTGATTATAAGTAACATTGCACCTACATATCTACTAACTCTCAATAGAGTGCTAGCAGAGTATTAGTAGATTGGTAGGGTTAGGGTTAGAATAAGTTGATATGTACTTGCAAACTTACTTATATACAGTAGAGCGTCTTTTGGGAGGTTATCACAATAAAGAGTTAGCAGATATTAATAAGAGATGGTACTTATATTCTAATGAGAGTTAGTTGACATGTACAGTAGGTGCAAAGCTACTTATTGTCAACAGATTGTTCAAAAGGGACCATCAAAATAAAGTGTAACCAAAAAAGTAGAATGTAAAAAAGTTCAGGAACAGTTTAAGGGATAAATGGAAATAAATAATGGATCATGGATTTCATGGATCATGGAGAAAATAATGGAGTTGTTGCACAACTTGTGTTGAACTAATGAAATAATTGAAACTACAATTGGGTAATTTCTTCTTCATTTTGTTTTAATTCAAAATCAGTTTTTAGCATGCTGGATTTGAACACCAACTCATGAATTGAAAGTGAGCTGTTTCTTAAAAGGTTATTTCGCCCAAAAATGAAAGTTATGTCAATAATTAATCATTCATGTGTTGTTCGAAACAAGGTTATAATAGTTTTGGATTTTTCATTAGTTTTAGTTTTTATTTCGTTTTGACTTTTTCTTTTCAAATTCAGTTAGTTTTAATAAGTTTTTAGAGGAAGTTTTGCTAGTTTTATTAGTTTTTATATTTTGAAATTGCTTAGTTTTAGTTTTTATTAGTTACAGTGTTATTTTTCTTTTCTTTTGTAAATTAAGGTATTTGTCAGGTGCATGAATCAAAATCACCAGAATATATGTATAATATAATATATGTATAATAAAAACTATAATATAATCGTTTTCACTGATATATTTAATGGTTTCTGTTGTCAGAAAAAATAGAATGAATATTAAATAGTGACTGAAATGCACCCCATTATTAGGCCTTCTATACTAGCTCTATTTTAAAAGATGTTAATCTTGATTTATAATCAAGCCGTTGTCTGATGAAGTCAAATACACATAAGATATAGACAGTGGCTATGTCACGATCAGGGAGCGAGGAGACGTACGGGATCATTTGCAAAAGCTACTTTTGCAAAACAGACAGGCTTTTACCGGCAGACATGGATAGTGGAGACAAGGCACAAGAATGGTCAGAGCCCAGGCGTGGGTCGGTACACAGTAAAACAATCCAAACAGACAAGGGAAACACGGGAATACGGAGTGGCAAACGATAGGGGTTGACAGTGCAATGGACCGTGGGAACTAGACAAAGACTTCCGGGTTAAATAGTAGAGGAAACTGGGTCAATGGGTGGAGCTAGACAATTAATAGCTATAGTAACAGATGAGCAAGGCGGAGACATGAATGAACATACGTGACAACACAGAAACATGAATGAGAGTCCGGGATGAAAACAAAACGAGTTTCTGAGTCCAGGCATGAAAACAGGGGAAAACACACATAAAAATTCTGATGCTGGAATGCCAGCCAGAGAGCTGGGCTGACACGTCCAGCTGAACATAACAGGCTATGCTGTGATTTTGGCTATATTTGCATGTAAAATAGAGTTAGAAGCAACATAGTATCTATTTTAACCAAAAGCTCTGCTCCTCTTAGCCGCTCGCTGAACAGAACAGACGCAGAGAGAGGTGTGTGCACGCTGGGGAAAACAAGAGCTCGCGCTCGCACGACCAAAGACGTGATGTTTGTCGCTTTTTTGGGGGAGATTTTAATCAGAGAACCGGCTTTACTGACGAGATGCGCATAATATATTGTTCGATATATATTGCCCAGCCCTTGGACTCATAATCAAAGAAATCCCAAATAGGACTGCTGTTCTTCAGACTTTCGCTGCAGCCATCACGCTAGCCGGCGGCATCGCGGACAGACTGTGGACACGTGACGTAACAGATTAAGTGGTGCCTTTCGGGTCAAACACTTGGCTTAAAACTGGCAGCGTGAAGTAAATACATTTTAATTCAACCCAAAAGGCTTACTACAAAGACGAAAACGAAGGACGTTTTTGCTATAATATTAATTTAAGTTAGTTTTGTATTCACACAAAACAGTTTCAGTTAATTTTCGTTTTTTTTAAACTCTCGTTTTTATTTTTATTTCAGTTAACGAAAATGCTTTTTAAATTCTAGTTTTAGTTTTTTCGTTCATTTTCGTTAACTATAATAACCTTGGTTCGAAAGGCTGTTGTCATCTTCAGAACACTTCAGATGAAATCCGAGAGCTCTCTGACACTGCATAGAAAGCCCATTTATTGTTGAATAACGTCAATATTTTTGTTATTATTATAGCTTCATTAAATGAAAGTTGAATCACTGATGTCACATGGACTATTTTAACAATGTCCTTACTACGTTTCTTGGCTTTGAAAGTGTCCGTTGCTTTGCTGTCTATGCAAGGTCAGAAAGCTCTGGGATTTCATAAAAAATATCTTTATTTGTGTTCCAAAGATGAACCATGCTCTTACATGTTTGGAACAGGGGTGAGTAATGAATGACAGAATTTTCATTTCTGAGTGAACTATCATTTAAGTAAAATTATCCATTCCCTTACTCATTGTACAGGTACAGCAAAGAATCCAGTGCGATGCCAGATGAGAAGATGAGTCTTCATCGTTTGACCTCTCATTCAGGATACTTAAGACTGAGCCACTTTCTCACCACAAGCAAATCACATTTTAGCATACAACAATGGCAGAAAAGAAGAACCTGTCATCCTGAAACGTGTGTGTGAATGCTATACTGCTAGATTCCATTGGATTTTCAGCAGTGCTTTTTTTCTGCCCCCCCCCCAAAAAAACACTGAAGACTACATCGATGGCAATGATAGTTAAAGAAAAGCATGCTGAAAAATGTAAATATGTGTAAACATTTCATATTTTTAATCACACTTCGCTGGGATATTGTGGATGTGTGCTTCATATATAATTTAAGAGACTGTTGATATTTTATTTATTTCTTGTTTACCCTGAAGTGTATGGATCACATCTGTTACAAGCCTGTTTTGCTGGTGAAAGGAGATTCATTTATGTTTGCGGTACACAGCTCCAATTGTGAAGATTGTGCCCATTCACTGCTGGCAAAAGTCATTGTGAAGTCCTAAAGCACCTTCCTAAACAAGGCACTGTAACCAAGCAACATTTCTACGCTTATTATTCCTGAACAATTGCGCCTCAAAACTGAAGCAAGTACTTGGGTATGAGCCGGGGAGGTTTGATTGGGTCTCATGCTTTATCAGTCACTCTCTGGCTGATGATTAATTTTGAGTCACTGCATAATTGGCTCTAATGTTATTTGCCATTGGTAAGTAAGATAGAGCTTTTAATATCTGATGTGTGCTCTCTTGATATTTCAACAATGGCTGCTTCCATTTTCATCACTATGTGGTATGTGTAGACTTGCTGTGCTCATAATAGGACAGTTTTCCATAGGTGCATGGACCTTCCATCAGCACAATGGATTCGCTGGCACGCTTTCAAAACAATTCTCTGTGGTCTATGAATCCCTGAAGTAATCAATTTTGTCACAGAACATAAATCAAATTCACATAAAAAAAATGATATATATATATAAATTGGATATATATAAATATATATATAAACAATTAAAAATAGAATATAATTTATAATTATTTTAAATTGTAATAAAATGGGACTTTTTTGTTTATTGTATTTTTTATCAGAAAATAGCATTGGTGAGAAAGAAATATCTGTATATGAGTGTATATATAATGTATTTAATGTATGTATTTAAAATATCATCATTAAAATAATCTATTAACATGTTTATATATGACATTTAATATATTAAATGCAAAGCGTTATTGTTAAAAAAAAATATCTACTAAAATGTAATATTATTACTTTTTAAGAAATCATGAGGGGGAAAATCTTTATCATGAAAAGGATTTGGTAACCCCAAAATACTGTATAATTTTAATTATGACCTTGCAACAGTTCATGAAGGCACACAAGGGTTTTGGGTATCAGTCAAGTCTTGTGATGGCTTGTTTCTGCCTCTTGAAAGCTCATGCCCTGCCCCGCTGTAATGAAGCTCTCATTGTGCGTCTATGGCACGTCTTCCATTTCATTATACGCTGCTCAAGGCCGGTGGCCCAGTCAACACAACATCTGGGGCTTCTGAATCAGCAATTACTAAAAGAGTTCTCGCTGACTAAAGTAAGACAGACCCCACGCTCAGCTCGCAGGCTTAATTTCCAGATCCAGCACTAAAACAAAACAGACTTCACACCCTAGTCACACGGGACAGCTAGAGAATAACAGTGAATAGAGGAGAGGGGAGGAATGTATGTTTCGCACAGGCACGAATTGTTACATGAAGGGTCATAAACATGTTTTTTTGCAGCGAGGTCTGGATTATTTATCCCACATTGTTAAGTGCGGAGGGTGATGAACCGGCTGTTTGGAAAAATGAGAAGACTTGGAAGGATGCAGGCAAACAGCATGTTAGAGTATCTCATTTTTACAGACACTCTAATGGTAAACTGATATGGAAATATGATCAACTTTTTATTTATCTTTTCCATTAACATTTTGCTTTCGAATTTAAAATGTTTCCATGACTGTTAAGTTAGGAGATAGTTCACCCAGAATTCAGCATTTGCTCACCGTCATATCAGTCCAACCTGACTTTCTGTCTTCAGTGGAACACAAAAGAAGATGTGTTGAAGAATGTTCAACTTTTTCAATACAGTATGCAATTCTGAAACAACAAAACTACACTGGATCGCACTGACTAAATGTACAGACTTAAAAAAGTGGGATCTTACTTGAATGAATTGGTGTTAGAGTAAATAATGACAGAAATACAGTATATGGAAGTCAATGGCTACCAATACAGTAGTAATATGTTAAACTCATACAGGTTTGGAACAACTTGAGGGCAAATGAATGACGGGATTTTCTTTTTTGGGTGAAACTTTTAAAAAGTTACCCTGGACCACAAACCAGTACCTGGGGTACAGTATATTTGCAGCAATAGCCAAAGATACATTGTATGGGTCAAAATTATATTAAAAATTACATCATTAGGACATTAAATAAAAATCATGTTCCATGAAGATATATAATACATTTCCTACTGTAAATATATTCAAACATAATTTCTGATTAGTAATATGCATTGTTAAAACTTCATTTGGACAACTTTAAAGGCAATTTTCTCAATATTACGATTTGTTTGCACCCTCAGATTCCAGATATATTTAAATAGTTGTAATATTGCTTTATCATAATAATGCATACAATGGACAGCTTATTTTTAGATTATGTATAAATCTGTTTGTTTTTTTAAATTGACACTTATGACTGGTTTTGTGTTTCAAGGTTCCAAATAAAGGTTCTTTATTGGCATCTATGAGGAACGTTTAACATCTGCAGAACCATTGCACAAAAGTGTCTTATAGTTACAGTATAGTTAAAATGTCCTTCACACTGAGTAAAAAAATGATTGACAGATTCTTTCTTTCTTTGGGGAACCCAACTGCAAAAAAAAAACTGTTTAGAACCTTTATTTTAAAAAGGCTTATTTGAAAGACTTCTGCAATGACCAAAATAGAACAATATGTCTATGCTGAAGATGAAATCATTTCCTAAATTCCATGTCTTTAAATGGCATTGTATCATTTGGCAAGGCTAGTTGGGTGCGTCTTGATCACTTGACCAACCATGTGTTCAATTATCGCAGAAACAACATCTGCATACTGTCATAAAGCTCACGCTAATTCTTTTTGGTGTCGTTCCAGAAAAATCTAAAGGCTACCATGTAAATAGAACATAGTGACTGCTATTTTGTGGAGGTTACTGGGTCATTGACATCCTCAAAGACCTCCTTTCCTTCCTTTTTTTGTAATGTTCTGTTATCAACTTGACAGCTTTTGCTGCCTCGCTATCAAGTTAAAGCAACAATAAATTACAATTATGACCAAACGTTGCGTGAGGTTTAATTCATGTATCTGAGAATAACTGATAGCAACATAATTCACCCGGATATACAATAGGGTCGAGGTGTATCCGAAGTATTTCCTTCCAGAAAGCATCTGGGATGCCTCTACTGGAGCCTTGTCATTTATGCCACACGTTAAATCGAGTCCAGAGAATAGCATGTATATTATTAGCTGTGTGGCAGCTGAGTATAAACTCACTCTATTAATAAACCTAAAATTATTTCAACTCTATCCATGCACTAAATATTCCTCCCAAGAAGAATGTAAGAGAGGTTGGGGCTAGTTGTCACAAAGGCTGTGTTTTAGTATCTGTTATGTTTTGAGTCTAGTAGTACGAGTGCATGTTTTCTCTATTATCGGTTTTGTATGTTAGTTTCATATGCTCATAAATTAAACGTTCATGCATTCTGTCCTCAAAACTCCACGATGGAATGGAAAGTGGTTTAAGAAAGTGAACATAATAAAACCACACTGGCATGCATTCTGACATACAGTAAGTTGATTATTTTAACCTCTTTTTTTTTTCTTTTTTTTATAAAAGTGACATATTTTTAATTATAAAATTAACTATAGATTTTTATAATATTTAAAATAATTGATTGCTTTATTTAATTAATTACATGTTTGTTTTATTGTTTAAATGTAAGTTAAATGCCTATATAAGAAGCGCCTTTTATAGAAGGTTAATTTGTGACAACATGTCCCGCTGTTTTTTTTTATGTCTGTTTAACGCTGTGAAATAACAGTGGAACCACTTTCTAGTAGCCAAGACTTTAAAGTATGTGTCTACTCCGACACGTTCAAAATGAAACTTCACAAATATTTACTAGAGTAAACAAGGACAACTTGCCCCACACTGTCTTCCAGTCACTTTACATTTCAGTGTCAACAAGTCGTGTTAGAAAGTAATTGCATAAGTGCTGAGCAACACTAATGCTGATAAACATCATGGGGTAGTTTCCCGAACAGGGTTTAAGATTAAAATAAAAGTTAAGAGCTGTCTAAACTGGAAAAAGCTTGCACTGGGATATCTTAAAATACATTATTGCCATTGTTTGGTCTTAAAATGCTCACAGATAATGCATTTTTTGCATTCTTAAACGTCCTAAATTAGCAAAGGTATGTATTAGCGCCATATGTTTTGTGGAGCTGCCTGTCAGACTTTGCTATTGTAATGCAGAAGATGGCACAACAATATACACGCAG
>JAUMHR010000055.1:10694025-10704809 GCA_032361145.1 Enteromius fasciolatus
TTATGTAATATGTCTATAATATATCATCATGTAAGACAATTATTTGTATGATAACAGATTTATAGATTTTCAGATTTAAATGAACAAGTTATTGTTGCTCCTAATAAAACAAAAAAAATGTTTTAAACTTTCTGATATCCTTGCTTTATTAAGCCACACTAGGTTACTATAGAACTGCACCACCACATCGATCACTTTCTCACATATTGAACCTCCACACCCCTCTTGGTAGCTTTGCTCAGGTGTTTATACATGTATTCTTTAGCATCAAAAGACACGGCGGTCATTGGCCTCTTTCTTCATAAATCATCATCAAATCGTATTCTGTACTTTGTGTACTTATTTGCTCTCTGTGGCTTCCACTGAGTGTCTTGGCTCGTTTCAGCACTTGATCTGTCTTCAGCGCTACAGTTTTATTAGCACTCTGTTCTTATTGTACCTTTGGGCTCTAGAGTAAGTACTGGAACTTATACCCCGAGCCAATACAATACGGGCTTTCTTGTGCTCTGGTTAGTGCATAAATGTCCATGTCAGTGATGAAGGCCTTGTTGTTCTCTCTTAGGGTGGAGGGGATTGTCCAGAGATGAGCATTGGGGCCATCAAGAAGGCTCTGGAGGTCTCTTTACCTGGATCCTTCATCTATGTTTTTACAGATGCCCGAGCCAAAGATTATCGTTTGAAAAGAGATGTTCTTCAGCTTGTACAGCTTCGACAGTCTCAGGTAACAAGAGATCTTTGAAAACCTTTTTTTTTTTTTGTTTCTGGTGATGCAGAAATCATGGTTTATCTTTAAAGGAATAGTTTACCCAATAATGAAAATCTTCTGGAAATGCACACACCCTTAAGCCATTCAAGGTGTAAGTTTGTTTCTTCATCAGGATTTAGAGAAATTTTGCAGTGTGTCACTTGGACACCAATGGATTCTCTACAGTGAATGGGTGCCGTCAGAATGAGACTCCAAACGGCTGATAAATAGTAACACACATAAATCCAGTACATCAATCAGCTTCTTGTGAACTGAAAAGCTGCATGCAAGAAACCTAAGGCATTAAGACATTTTAGTTTTCAAAACTGTTGATTCTTACTAATATAATTTATCTGTTGCTTAATATTCTCATCTAAATCAGCAGATAAAGATGTGTTTACAAGCTAAAACAATACAGTTCTAAAATAAATAAATATGGTCGTTTTTGATGTAAGAGGGCGACAGGGGGATGGACTTTTATAATGGATTATGGACTTTTGGTGAACTGTTTCTTTTAATATTGAGCTCCAGGTTTGTTGTAACCCAGATGTCTAAATATATCACAACCCATTTAAAAAAAAAGCATCCATTTGTTCTTCGTGGTATATACCCAGTGTTGACATTTAACCCTAACACCCAACCCCCTAACCAAACACTCACGCTCATTAATGTCCCGTTTGAATCTAGGTTGTGTTTGTATTGACGGGGGACTGTGGGGATCGGTCTCAGCCGGGATACAGAGCTTATGAGGAGATTGCTGCCACCAGCTCCGGTCAAATTTTTCACCTGGACAAACAGCAAGTCAATGAGGTGAGATGCATGAACTCATATGACTTTCATATGTATGTAAATTGCAGACACACTCAAAAATTCTGGAAATGCAGTAGGGAGTAATTTTGGAGGGAGAGGGGGTGCTAATACAAAAAAAAAATTAACAACAGTATTGTCCCATTGCGCTGGAGCAAGGGAACGGGGAGACAAGGAATTATGGATATATAAATGTTGCAATAATTGGGTGCTAATACATGTTTTCTTCCCGTTTTCAATTGTTTAAGGGTGCCATACATAAAAAATAAAATACAAAAAGCTTCTGACATGCTTGCAAAAGAGGAAAGAAAATGTCAATTTTTTTTGGACACACAATAAAGAACATAAACAGAAATAACTCCATTGTTTAGTATTACAGTGTTCATTTATTGTATAATGTCACTGGGGTCGACCTGTTACTGAACTGACCAAATTTAGCCATGCATTTTGAATTGTAAAATCCACTTGGCTGAATAATCTGAAGAGGCATGCGTTTCAGTTTGTGTTTCATAATGTGAGACTAAAACGAAGCGTGTTCAGTCATAGTCAGACATGAAAGAAAGCAGACTTTCCTCTTTGTGAGACGGTGGTATCATGCATGTCAACACAGGACATGGCAGAGCCGAAGTCTTCCAGCAACAACTATGGAAACGTAATCCATAAGACAACAGGGCAAAACAGCTTGAAAAGCAAAGAAAATCACATTTGCGAGAGTGTATGTGTAATTGTATATATGTGTTGCTGATTTATGTTCCTGTCGGGGTGGGCAGCTGATGGTAGTTGAGAGCTTTACCACCTGTACCTGTTGCTGAGAGTCTGCGCTGAGGATGACTGGTCAACCTCAAGCTGTTAACACTCTCCAACTCCCCTGCTGCTCTGTGAGAATTGTCTCAAGGTCAGGGTCACACAGTTGCTCTTTAGAGTTCTGACCCCCCCTCCAAGTCTTTCTCATACAACCTGTGAGAAATCAAAGGTTTTGGGGAAGTTTAGCTCGTTTTTTTAGATGCCTTCTCTGTAGTAAGCACTTTCTGTGCTCTGCTAAAATATGTAATGTCCATTTTCAGAATTCAGTAATTTAGCAAGTGTAAATCTTGAAAAGATTAAATAGAGTTAACCCTGCAGCTTTTAAATTTAGAATAATTTGGTAAATATTTGACTGTCTGCAAAGCAGATAAACAACAGTAACATTTTACAGTAAGGTTTTGTTAGCAATTAATGAATTAATAATGTATCGTGTTTTAGTGTTGAAGGAAATTTCCATAAAAATTGCTCTTACCTTTTTCATTTTTCTACAGATTTTTTCCCCAGTGTATTGATAGACACACAAATAACATTATCTAAATTAACAAATACTTTAGCAATATTGTTCAATGAGACCAAATACTCAATACACCAGTGTTATTTTAGATCCAAGCATGAAAACACACTCCCATGTCAGGTGCGGTTTTTGCTTTTGATTAGTATATGAGTGGGATTTTGAAAAATGAATAAAAGCAAATCTGTAAATCCCCAGAAACCTCACGATTGTTCTCCACATCTAACCGCAATGGCTCTCTGATAGGAGTTAAACAAGTGAGAGCCAAATCAAATACACACAGCGCTTTGTCATTTTTTGGGGAGGGGAAAGGGGCAAAGAGAGGGAGCAGGGCTTATTTTACTTAGTAATCCCGGATATGATCTATCATGCCTGCTCTATCCAGCACAGCTGCCTGTCCAGGGTCCAGGTTGGACGTCTCCAACAGACAGCTCTTTGTGAAGCTGAAGGAGGAGGCAATACTTCAACAAAGGACGGGCTCAGCTTAATCACTGCAGTGATTTGAAGATAAAGCTTTATGAAAGCGTGTCGGTGCTTTAAAGGGTCTAATGGTTTGGCTGAAACCTCAGGCAGGCCAAACTCAAGGTGAAGGTTGGAGATTTTTCAGTAGTGCTTGGGCAGGACAATCAAGTAGTGGTGGAAGATCTTGTCTTTTTGTAGCACACCTAAACAAGGGACTTTGGTGGAGATGGACGCTATAATATATATTTATTTATTCTTATGCTTTCTTAAAGGGCTTCTAAGTAAAGTCTTGCAGAAATTGTTCAGAAATTAAATGCATACACAGAAATGCACATAACTTGAAAGGTAAATGCAATTTGAATAAATAAAGTGGGTGAAAGGATACCTTTAATACAGTTATTATTCAAAAATCCATTCAAAGTAATACTTTCACAGCCAAAGTGGCTCAACATCACTTAAACCTGTATGGACAGGTGTTTTCCGTCAGATATAATAGCAAGGGTGTCTGACCAAGTGTAACTAGATCCAGTCTGGTCTGGATCTCCTGCTCTGTTTTTGTCATAGGTGACCAAAGTCTTGTCTGTAATATGGAGAACATCTAGAGGTCACCTTTGAGAAAGGAAGACAAATGTATTAACCTTTGTAAAAAACAAAAACACAAGCAGGTGTTAGACATTCTCCAATGAATACGGAGAACAAATTAACTTGGTTAGAGACTTAATTCTCTTGGTCCCTACATTAACGATTTTGACAGATGCTTTTATCTAAAGCGAGTAACAGTGTGTCCAAGTTCCTGTTTTTGTCTGTGTGTGCGATTCCTGGGTTCCTATAATACAGTATCCTTCCAGTGGAGCACTAGAGGACACAAAAACTAAAGAACAAGGGTTTTAGGTTTGAATTGACGTCAGTCTGAGTGATTGAGGACTTTGAGTCATTTATTATTTTTTGATGAACTGAACAATTATTCACCTTCAAGTCATTTCGAACCTGTAAGACTTCCGTAGAGTCCAAATGAAGAATGTCCTGTCTGCCCTTATTCATATAATGAAAGTGAGTGGGGGACATTACTATAAAATACCCCCATTTTCTTATTCCCACATCTAGCCTTGATCGCATCCCTCCTCCTCCCCTTCTCCTCCTTCTCCCTCATCACCTCACTCCCAGGGGGCAGTCGACGAACGAGCCAAGCACCGAACCCTCACCCTCGCTAGGCTTATATGCCCTAGGGTTCGGAGTCCGCCGTTCTCCCGGCTCGCCCCCCAGACAGCTCGCCAAATCTGCGCTTTATTTAATTCTACTTGATTACCAGTAAACGAGAACTCTTGAAACTTGAACATTCATTCACCTTCATGTCATTTTAAACTTGTAAGATTTCTGGAGAGCACTAATGAGAAATGCTGTACTGCTGCTCTTATACATAATTAAAGTGAATGGGGAGAATACATTATTTTTTTTTATTTCATACCTGTTTCTATATGACTTCTTAAGATGTGGGATAAAGTTCATTGGTCACATTAGACTACTGTTATGTTACATTTTGGTGCTTTTTGCACTTGACAGCTCAAATCCCCCATTTACTTTCATTATATGCTATAGGTAAGAGCTGTTTCATTCATTTCTCCTCTTGTGTTCCATGGAAGAACAAGGCATTAATCTTTAGAATGACATGAGGGTGAGTAATTGATGACTTTCGGGTCATTTATTATTTACTTTTAGATGAACCGTCCCTTTAAACCATAAGTTATCCAAACAGTGTGGGTGCTAAGCTGGAATTCGGCTCATCCTCAGCTGACCCCCACATCCTTTCCACATCTCTGCTTCCCGAACAACACTCCTCCACAACTAATCTTCGATACATGACAGTTTAACTTCCAGAGGAAGCCAGTCTGTTGCCTCCCATTAAGGTTTGTCACGCTGGATGTGGTTTTTAGGATCCCTTTGGCTTTGATGATGTCTTTTAGGGAGCACCATTCAAACCTTTCCTAGATGCACACAGGCCATAGTTGACAATATTTCCCTCCACTGTGGTCTTTTTGTCAATTTTCTATCGCTCGGCTAATCTTCCCGGCTCCCATGGGATGTCCACTGAAACAGACACTGGCTTGAGCAGATGTAGGTCATTGGTGAGCTTTTTGCTGCTCTGTGGGGGATAGTTGCACATGTGGCACTCATTACAGCTGTTTCCAGTTGTAAACTCCGAAAGGAACCAGCTGCCGTCTGCAGCCAGAGAGAATGAGAGAGTGAAAGAGTGAAAGAAATAGTGGAGAATCTGAGTAATGAAATTATCAAAGGCTATACGCTAGCTCCAATTTTCTCTCTCATTCTTAAATGTATAAAGATGCGTTAAATAAGCTTCATTCTCAAGGGTTTACTGAAGCTGTGTTTTTTCGTTCAGTGTTATGGACACAGAGCAGCCATTATGTCTGTGCTCAATATTAAAAAGGTCAGAACAAATACACACAGCTGCCTCAAAAGGAGTTAATGGCTGAAGTCTAAAAATACAAACTCTGAGGAAACAATTTCCTTCAGTGGTGGTTTTACGCTCTCCTTGTGCTAATAAGATGCTGTAAAAACACAATTTCCTTTGTGATGTATCAAATTGTCTACAAGAATGATCTTTAACTGATGTTAAAAACTCATGCCTAATTATCAACTAAGGAAAAGAAAGTTGATTTTAAGTGTATTTAAGTTCAATCGGGTCATTGTAGTGTATTGGGACAGTTGGTGATTTAGATAATGAAGCTAATTTCATTTTAGAGGAGCATCATCGGCTACTGGTGCACATCTGCCATTTTGAACATGTGCACCTTGCAGTATTCAAAATAAAGTTAAATGGTTAGTTCACTCAAAAATAATCATTCAGTCATCATTTTGGAGCACAAAAGATGCAAAAGCACCATAAAATGATCAGAAAAATGGAAAGTTAAGATAAACAGGGTTCGTACGGGTGCTGGAAATCCTGGAAAATGCTTGATTTTTAATATAGTGTTTTCAAGGTTAAAAAAGTGCTTGGATTTTGGACAAAGTGCTTGAACCTGCTTGAATTTGAAATTGAATTGCTTTCATAATAATTCGTTGTCTTACAGAGTAGTTTTTCTTTTAGCTAAGAATGCATTTTGCACAAAACGAAAATAACTCCGCTCGAGTCCACGCTTGTGGCTAAGCTTGTGGCTGTATGTGAACCACGCGAGAATAAGCTTCCGAACTTGCGCCTGTAAATTGTTTTTAATTTATTTGTTCTTGTTGCTTTTGTGTAGTAACGTTAGATAAATAACAGAATATTTGTTTTTATTAAATTAAATTTTAAGATAAATCCATTTTGCGGGAGTTCCGAGAATAATATTCTATAATATTATTATTATTCTATATAGTATATTCTCTCACAATATGACCGCACTAACATGAGGACCTTACCGCCCGCATTCACCCATCAGATCTTGTCCCGCGCCGCACTCTGTGCGTTGGGTCCCACGGGAGTGTACTGTAGGTCTGTAGTGTAATCTTCGCGCTCTCTGTTGGAGCAGAGCGGGAGGTGAAAGCATGCCGGGAGGTTGCCATTTCAGCGACTGATTTTCGAAACAGTTGTTAATTAATTAACAAGGAAACAACTTTACTTTTGTGATACTATGAGAATACTTGTTCGAGTCATCTTCTATCCCCTGTTGAAATCCACTGCTTTTACTTTTTTTCGTACGTGGTTAAGCAATTTTTTAGCCACTAGATGGCGCCAAAATGTCAGTGACAGCGGAGTGATATAATTATTAAGATGATACGTAATACCCAGATGAGCCTGTGTTATTAGTTTTACCGGTTGTTATCTGAGAATAAACCTGCCGTCATGTAATTTTGTAATTACGAGATGACAACATGTGACACTCTACTCTATTTAAAAGATATGTTTCTATGGCAACAATTTCAACGCTAAAGCCCTCACTTGCTTCTACATTCATAATTCCAACCTGTAAACTCGGAGTGTTCTGAGAGTTACTACTTGAACCAGTGATAGATGTACCGCGTGACCATTACTTAGGTGCCTCCTTTGAGTACGACAACATGGAAAGCTATGAGTTAAATGTCGTCGTCTTGGAATTACGGAAATTACATGAATGCAGCAAAACAAACCTTGAAATGTGGCAACTGATGAATCAGAATTGAGTATTACAAAGCTGTGTAATAATGTTGTCTAAAATGGTGGAAGACGTAATTCATAGAATTGTTGAGTATATGATGTTATTTTGGGTTTTATTGCGCAAAAAAATTATTCTTCTATCGACAGTCACTGATGTCACATAGACTTTTTTTATCAGTGTTTTTGCCACGTATCTGGATCTGGGATTATTTCAGTTGTATTGCTGTCTATGGAGGGACAGATGGCTCTCTGAGATCAAAAATATCTTAAGTTGTGTTCCGAAGATGAACAAAGGTCTTGAAGGTGAGTAATTAATGACAGAATTTTCATTGTTGGGTAAACTAACCCTTTAAGCTGTTCATGTCTAAATTTGAAACTACTTGTATCATCTAGAATGGTTTTAAAATGACTCATCATTTACCTGCTTTTTGCCATGTAGACATATATATCCGCTGTGATCTTCTCTGTGATTGTACAGGATGAACAGCAGTCTTTTACTGTTTGTGCTGCTCTTTGAGAAATGAATAGCCTGTCAGTCCAGGAATAGTTTGCATTCTTTCTCTGACAGATGATCTGATCTCATTTCCTCACTGTTTAATAAGGATCCGCTTGTGACATACCTCTGAGACAGTGAACAGTCCACATGAACAGATGATGTCATTAGGATCCTACCTTGCCTGCAGTTCTTGTCTTTGAACATATTGTTGGCCTGAGTTTCACCAGGCATATTCTCTTGAACCCTTTGTTCATAGATTGTGTCATGTGGTAAAACTTAAAGAGATAGTTTACTAGAAATAAAGATCTCTCCCCATGTCTTTCGAAACTGTATGACTTTCTTTTTTCTGTTGAACATAAAATGAGATATTTAGGAGAGTGTTTAAGCTGCTCTCACAAATATTCTTCATTATTTTCTTGCTTGCATTATGAAACTTTATAATATTTTGGAGAAGAATTTGATCGTTTGTATGAATGTTTAGGTTCTCAAATGGGTTGAGGAAACCGTCCAGGCTATGAAGGTCCACCTTCTTTCATCCGATCATGAGACTGCCCAGGAGACTCAGTGGGAGGTGCCCTTTGACCCCAGTTTAAAAGAAGTCACCGTGTCATTGAGTGGTCCGGCACCACAAATTGAGCTCAGAGACCCTCTTGGTAGGCATATGCTTTCAAATTAAACGGTTGTTCAGGTATTACTGCACTTTGAAATTTAGGTGTCTGACTTCCTTTCTTACATGAGCCGCTATTAATAACCCTTCTTAAAATCAATGTATAAATAATTATAGGTCGTGTGGTTGGAGAGACACAGGGTCTGACAGAACTGCTCAACATCCCAAACTCAGCACGGGTGGTCAACCTGAAGAATCCTCGACCAGGACCATGGACATTAAAGGTGTCACCTAGAAGCTTTGAACAGTATCTACTATGATATTAATTAATAACTGTTAAATACTTCTGAACAATATTGTTGAATGAACCCTTCTTTTTCACTTATCTAGGTGGGCTGTGTTGGGAGACACACACTTAGAGTAACAGGTGTGAGCAATCTGGACTTTAGGGCAGGTTTTTCTAGTATACCTGTCACAGAGTTCAGCAGGACCAGAGAGAGACCAATTAAAGGTTAATTACTATATCATCATGTGAAAACCCTTTTCTTTGATGGTTACTCCAGGGAAATATTCAAAAATTAAAACTATTAAAACATAATTGTTAAATAATGATTTAAAACATGTCATATTTAATTTAATAATTGCTCCAACCACATTGTGCTGGAAGAGGACTAGTACTAGTTAGTGCCAGAAATGAATACCAGATTGTGCTCATGTTTGCACATGACTTATCTGTATTAAGAATTATAAATCTAACGTGAAGTTTTCCTCCAGGCGTTCCAGCCCACGTGATGCTGAAGTGTTCGGGTTTGAAGCCTCCTGGTCTAGTTACCAATATGGAGCTGGTATCTTTAGGGGGTCGCTCGTTGCGCACCATTCCTGTGCCTTTGCCTGATGATGGAGGCTCAGGGGGTATTTGGAGGATCCCAGAGTTTCGAACACCATCTCAGAGCTTCTTCCTCAAAGTGTCTGGAAATGATGGAGATGGCTATAACTTTCATAGACTCTCTAGTGTGTCATATACCAACATCATCCCAGGTAAGCCTTTCCCAAAACTCTATAGATACTGTTTTCTTTTGTCTGTTTAGTTTCGTTTAACTCAGCTTAACCTTTGAACTGTTTGAAAACTGTATAAATATGTCTTGTTATGTTTTTAATTTGTTTCATTTCGTTTTGTTTGTTTCGTTTTGTTTTATTTAACCTTTGAACTGTTTGAACGCTGTGTAAATACGCTTTTTCATTTAGTTTGCTTTGTTTTGTTTGAATACTGTATAAATGCTTTTTATTTTTTGATGTTCTTAGATGTGTCAAGAGAGTGTTTTGTTTTTATGTTTGCACAAAAAACGCAAGTTGACATTGTTTATATAGTGTTGGGTAACCCAGCTGTGATGAACCAGCGTAACCTTTTGGCCTCCTTTCTCCCCCTGCAGAGCCTCCACGGGTGAACATGCCCACTGTGGTAAGAGGCTTCTACATGCAGCCTGCAATGATTGACTGCTCTGTAGAGAGTGACCTGCCCTATAGACTGAGATTCACCAAAGACGGAAGCACAGTAGGAGAGGAAAGAACCTATGAGTGAGGCTCTCCTCAAATCTTACCTTTTTATATGGTCCTCTTTCTTTTCTCTGTCTGTTTCTGTTTTATTTGTATCTCACACATCATACAAATTCAGTACAATTTGATTTGTTATTCGTTTTTTTTATTTGTTTGTCGTTCAGGCATGGCACCGAAATGAGGCAACGAAATCCAGTTTCTGATCTGGTTCGGTACATGCCAGTTACTTAAAGGGTTAGTTCACCCCAAAATGAAAATTGTGTAATTAATTACTCACCGTCATGTCGTTCCAAACCCTTAAGACCTTCGTTCATCTTCTGAACACAAATTAAGATATTTTTTATGACATCAGAGAGCCATCTGTCCCTCCATAAACAGCAATACAATTGAAATGATCCCAGGTCCAGAAACATACTATAAACAACGGTAAAAAAGTTCATGTCACATCAGGGAATCAATTTTATAATTGTGACGATAGGAGAATACTTTTTTTTTTATTTTGGAAAAGAAAGCAAAAATAACATATGTGACCCTGGACCACAAAACCAGTCTTAAGTTGCTGGGCTATATTTGTAGCAATAGCCAAAAATACATTGTATGGGTCAAAATTATTGATTTTTTTTTTTTTTTTGCCAAAAATCCTTAGGATAGTAAGTAAAGATCATGTTC
>JAUMHR010000055.1:10716815-10732067 GCA_032361145.1 Enteromius fasciolatus
ATTTTATTTTATTTTATTTTATTTTATTTTTGACTCTCCTCCAGTGCAATGGTAATAGTGCCACCTAGTGGCCATAAAATTCATCTCAAATCTTGGCCTCTGCTCTTTGAAATCAATTACTCGCTCTGTGCTTCTAGGTATTGGAGACTCCAGGGGTGTATCTGCAGAATGGAAAAAGGCTTTTAAAGATTTACCGTGTTCAGCATGATCACGCTGGACACTTTTCCTGCACTGCCCAGAACTCTGCTGGGGAAGCCAGGAGGGAGTATATTATTGAAGTACAAGGTGAAATATAGACAGAAAAGCTGTGTAATTTAAAGCAACCTTGAGATTTATGGAACAAAGTATATATAGTAAGCATTGTTTTTGTATTTAGCTTGTAATGATTGATGCAAATCCCTTTAGTTTCTTAAGTTTTCATATGTCCTGGTGTGCACGTTTAGCTCCACCAGTAATTTCAGGCACCTCAGGAGTGCAGGAAATGACTGTCACGGCAGGGCAGGAAATCGACATGCAGTGCAGAGTTAGTGGCCGCCCGCTGCCTACAGTGGAATGGAGTCATGACGGAGAGTAAGTCAATGACACACATAATTACATGCTCCTGTCATCTGGCTTCTGTGCTCATGTGTGCTCTTCACAATCTCTCTCAGGGTTTTATCCCCTATCGGAGACCCTCATGTGGAGTTTCTGGAGAAGGGGCAGGTGTTGAGGATCAAGTCTGTCAGGCCAAGAGACAGTGGCCTGTATCAGTGTGTGGCTAGTAACAACGCTGGGACTCAGACACGGCAGTTCAGGCTGAACGTACAAGGTACTATGGGAATCATAATGAATTAAATAATTCTTCTGGTTCTTATTACTCTTTCCTTGATTATGTAAGGAATTCTAAGCCATATGCATTTGACTCATTAAAAATAAACAAATTACAAGAGTCATCTATTTGGGAATCAGACTGCACTGTTTTTGCTGTGTTGTTTTATTTCACTAATAACAACTGAATCATAAGAGTCACCATTCAAAATATTTATTACACTGGTTGTGCTGTATGGTTTTGATTCACTAAAAAGAACAGAATAATTAGAGTCATTCATTCAAGAATTGGATTACACTGGCTTCATTCTATACAGTAGTTTTGAAAAACTACTAAAGTAAAGTAAAGTAAAAAACTAAAACTCTATGGTTTTGTTTTACTAAAAAATTAATCATAAAACTGATACTTTGAATAATAAGACCAAAAATGTAATAACAAAAACCCTTATGGTTTTGTGGTCACATTTGGGAATCAAACTCTACTAGTTGCACTGTATGTTTATAAGAGTACACTTATAAGAGTTGTTAGTTCAAGAACTGTATGTATTTTTTTTTACTAAAAAGTTATGTTTGAATCTATATATTTATTTTATTTATATTTATATATTGGGTTTTGTCCCTTACTTAGATTTCTCCATTTTCTCTGAATCTTTGTTGAAATTATGCATGTAGATCATGAGATTTGCAAAGCCTTTGCAATTTGACGTTCTTTTGAAAATATTCCACAATCTTTTTACACACTCTCACAGACTGAAGAGCCTCTGCCCATCTTTACTTCTGTGAGACTCTGCCTATCTAAGACATCCCTT
The DNA here is from genome assembly GCA_032361145.1 of Enteromius fasciolatus. Classification (NCBI taxonomy): domain Eukaryota; kingdom Metazoa; phylum Chordata; class Actinopteri; order Cypriniformes; family Cyprinidae; genus Enteromius; species Enteromius fasciolatus. Next base: position 10,718,432 of record JAUMHR010000055.1, read on the forward strand.
CTATAGCTGATAATGTTACATATCTGATGTCAAATAACTTTTAGCTGCTAGATATTCTCCCAGCTGAATCTGTTCAAAATGTCTTGCGTCCCAACATTTTCAGAATTCGGGGTGGCATTTTAATGGAAATTCTTAAAATACAGTTCTTATCCAATCTGTATTCTCTGTCTTTTCTCAGCTGCTCCCATAATTCGTGATGCCGGTGAGAATTCAGAGGTGACTGTCGTTCTGGGCTTCCCTGCTGTTCTTCACTGTGAAGTTGAGGGCATCCCACTTCCCACTATCACCTGGCTAAAGGACAACCAGCCCATTGTGTCCAGCCCTCAGCTCATGTACACTCAGAGTGGACAGTCTTTGCGTGTGGCTGCGGCCCGTGGAGAGGATGCAGGCACCTACAACTGCAGAGCAACTAACCCCGCTGGAACAGCACACAGACAACACACACTGAGAATTATGGGTATGTATGCAAGGTAAAGAGATTTACATAGCTAAAGGTTGTTTGTTTTTGTCAAAGATTAATGCTGTGCCATTTCCTCAGTACCTCCACAGATTGAGGGGGATTCTACGACTCTCAGCTTTGGCAGAAGAGAAGAGAAAGTGAGAATTAATGGGACATTGACTTTGTCATGCCTGGCCAAAGGATTTCCAGAGCCTGTCACACAATGGTTTAAAGATGGACAGGTCCGTATTTCTGTTTATAGGTTGTTCTATAGTTATGCCTAGACCATACTGCATGATTGTGAGTGTCATATTGCTTTTTATGCAACAGTTAATGAATGAAAAGTAGATAAAATCACTCACATTTTAAACACAGTTTTGTTCCTCCAATTAAAATATTTCCAAACAAAGCAAAAGCATGATCAAGGCACTGAAAAACAAGTTTTGGGTCTAGTACAGCAGCATTTTCAAATGTATTTGTTGAATTAATGATTCAACGACTCAACGATTAATGTAGTCACTTGTTTAATTCCTGGATAAGTCAGTATGTTTAAATACATACCGTGATTATTATATTAAATTAGATTAAATTAAATTTAGTATTCTCTCATGGTCATTTTTGTGTTGTTGGACTATATAGATTATATTGAAAATATGCTGTTTTTATTTGCTTTTTTCTTTGATTGTTTAGTTAAAATTAATTCAAAGAATAAAACAAGAAATTAAAATGAAAGCAGAAAATATTCCTTTGGGACACAGCAGCTCATGTTATTACTAGAACTAATTATCTTTTGAGGAGGAATGAATAAAACAATCATACTGAAACACTCTCTATTCCACAGCTTTTAAATGGGAATACACACACCGGTCTGAGAGTGAACAGTCACATGCTCCTCATCGAGAATGCCATGCTGTCTCATGAGGGCCAGTACACATGTGTGGTTACTAATTCTGCTGGAGAGGACAAGAGAGACTTCCACCTGATTATACAGGGTCAGTGCAAATTATACACACGTTAACATCAGTTAATATGCAGATATTAATGATTCATGAACAACCTCCTCAGTGCCTCCAATCTTTCACCGGGTGATAAATGGTGCTGCTGGTTTCTCGCTGGGGGAGAGAGAAGGAGATGAAGAGGATCCTGATGGTACTGAAGGGATGGTTGAAAGACGAGAGGTGGTACTGGGACACTCCATCAGTCTGTCCTGTGAGAGCAATGCTATTCCTCCTCCTCGACTCAGCTGGTACAGACAAGGCAGGCAGCTTACCAGCTCAGACGGAGTTGTGTTGTTACCTGGTAATAGTTTTTTTTTTTCAGTATTTTTTGAATATCAATTTCAAAAGAACAGAATTTATTAAAAACGAAATTCTTTACAGTATACATTTATTTTCTAACACTTTTGTTCAATGCATCCCAGAAAAAAATGAAAATAATAATTAGATTTTTTTTTTTTGATGATGTAAGTATTTATTGATTTATTAGCATGTACAGTACATGTCCGCAAAACTTGGTTTTACCATGTGAGCACCATGGCTCTTTTTAATGCCATTGATCTTAAATTAAAAGATAATACACTCACTGGCCCATACAGTATATATACAGTACATTTTTGTTTTTTGTGCGTTTCTCTTCAGGAGGGAACGTCCTGCAGATCCCACGGGTTCAGCTTGAGGATGCTGGGAAATATACCTGCCAGGCTGTGAATGAAGCTGGAGAGGACAAAATGCACTATGACCTGGAGGTGTTGGGTAAGGAAGTAAATCCAAATGGCAGATCTCTATGGTATTCAAATTAATAAACAATATTTGTCAGCTTCTTTAATAATGAGCATGAATAATCTGCATAAACCTGACTAATTGTACATTTTCCGCAGTTCCTCCTTTGATTGATGGCCAGACTGATGAGTTCATGCAGGATGTGGATTCTGTGGTCAACTCGACTATATCACTGCGCTGTGATGTCACAGGAAACCCCACACCATCTGTATCTTGGCTGAAGGATGGACTGCCCCTCTACAGCGGCCCTCACCATCAGATACTAGAGGATGGGAAACTGTTGGAGGTGATGGTCATGAGCTCAGAAACAGTTTTACTCCCTGTCTCTCCTAATTAAACATAATATCTTTGATTTATAGGTTATCACTGATTTATTACAAGGTTGATACAAAGGTTTTGTTTATTTGATAGAAAAAAGAAGTGAAGTGGCAGAAAAATGAAGTGGCGGGCCTTGTGTGACTCCCCTGTGTGTCTCTGTAGATACTGAAGGTGCAGGTGTCAGATGCGGCCAGTTATCAGTGTGTGGCAGAAAATAAGGCTGGAGCTGTCGAGAGACTCTACAGCTTGTCTGTTCAAGGTAAGAGCAATTGACAGGGCTTCAACAGTCACAGAAAACCAGGAAACATCAGGGAATTGTATTTACCAGTCCTGAAAATGTCATGAAAAACTCCTGCAAAAATGAATGGAAAGTTAGTGGGATCATGTGGCACTAAAGACTTGAGTAATGATGCTGAAAATTCAGCTTTGCCATCATGGGAATATATTCTATTCTATTCTATTCTATTCTATTCTATTCTATTCTATTCTAGCACCGCATAGCATAGCATAACTAATTAGCTATTTGTCTAATACACTGTTAATAAAGCATGTGCTTTTCTTAGTTCCACCAAGGATTGTGGGTCGCCGAGAGGAGGATATGAGTGTGGTGGAGGGTCACATGATCTCTTTGCTGTGTGATGTGCAGGCATACCCGCCTGCTGACATCATCTGGACCAAAGATGGGCAGGTGCTGGAGTTCAGCACTGGCATCCACATACTGCCAGGTGATTTTTAGTCTAAATGTATATCAGTAATGCTTTGTGAAGCATGTATACATGTATATAATGTACCACCATCTTGTTCAAAGGTGGTCAGATGCTGCAGCTTCCCAGGGCTGGACAGCAGGATGCCGGCCAATATGTCTGTACAGCCACAAACTCAGCTGGACAAGACCAAAAGAGCATTCTCCTTACCGTCTACGGTTAGAGGAATATAGGTATTTTTGTTCATTAATTGCTTCCGCTGATTAATATAGCATAATGTTTTTTATTTGGCTCTTTCTAGCTCTGCCTTCACTGGTGCCACGTCTTGAATCAGAGTCCGAGATTATGACACCTCATGTTGGGTCATCACTTATTCTGCGTTGTGAAGCCAATGGCACCCCGCAACCAGAGGTCGCATGGTATCGTAATGGACTTCAGCTGGCTGCTGGGAATGGTTTGAGGATAGAGCGCCAGCAACTTGAGATAGTTGGGGTGCAGGTAAGACAACTTGTATGCGTATGTATATACACACATATATTATGTTATTTTATTTTATTTATTATTAATTGCAATTAATCGTTGGACAGACCTAATTAAAATACAAAACCTACCTCAAACTTGAGTTAACTTAAGTTAACTAATAGTGTAACTGTATAAAGAGTGCAAATGTATAAATAAGTGTATCTAGTTGTTGCTTTTTTGACATGGTTTCTTTCCTTAGGTGGCTGATGGTGGGGTGTACACCTGTAAGGTGTCCAACATTGCAGGTCAAGTAGATCGCACCTTTAGAGTGACAGTCCATGGTGAGTCCTAAAAACACAGCGTGACTGAAAACATTTATGATTTGTAACAGTTACATGTGCAATAAACTATTTTGCTATCTTTAACTTTCAGTGCCTCCAGTGATGGAGGGCCCTCTTCATGAGACCCTCTCTCAAAACATGGGCTCACACATCACCCTCATCTGTGAGGCCTCTGGCATACCTGTACCCAACATTTCTTGGCTGAAAGACGGCTCTCCTATTGGTCAGTTAAATGCTGCCCCACATTCATATTTTAGCTAGAATATGTATTTTACTCACATTTTTGCATTTCGTTTGTTGTTTTTTTCTGTAGAAAGCAGTTTGCAGTGGAACTGGTCAGCGAGAGGAAACAGACTGGAGTTAGGCCCTCTGCAGCTCTCTCATGCTGGCACTTACACCTGCATCGCAAAAAACAGTGAGGGGCAGACACAGAAGGACTACTCACTTACTATATTTGGTAAATTTGCACATATTGCTAATCTCTGTATCAAATAATCAGGGTGCTGTTTCTACACTGTGTTTGATTTACACTATACTTTAAATAACCTAAATGCATTTGGCTCCATCAGCGTCACCCACCATTATAGATTCTGGCCACCCATCAGAGGTCAGTGCTTCTGTCGGAGAGGAACTGACTCTTGAGTGCCGGGTGATGGGTACACCTACTCCCAAAGTGAGCTGGCTGAGGAACGGAAAGACTCTTGAGAATGGACACACAGGGCATATGGAGTAAGACTCAACAATGAGTTTCTTTCTTTTTAAATACTACTACTAATACATCTTTAATGTAATATAATAAACTAGACTGTGATATATATTAAAAATATTTATGACAGAGCACATAAAGTAAGACTTTTTTTTACATTTTATAAATGTAAAAAAAATGTAATCAAAAAGAGAGACAATCTTCTTGAAAACTGAAATTACATTGTTCAATTCCTATTTTTTTTGTAATATTATTTGTAATTAACTGCATTTAATAATATTAAATAATATTAGTAAAATAGTAATAGTAATAAAAAATATATATAAGAAATATAAAAATATAAAAAATACAAAAAAATTATAAAAAAAGTCATATTTTATTTGTGTGTGTATTTATTTTTGTTTTGTTTTTTCAATTTATATTATAAATTAGTGCTTGACAAAGAAAAGTTTGTTTATAGTTTTTAACTTATGTGTGTACTTATAAACACGTGTATTACAGTATCTCTCCAGATGGGAGCACACTCACACTTCTGAATATCAGTCCAGAGCACTCGGGAACATACACGTGCCTGGCTGTCAGCTCCGCTGGCAAAGAGAGCAAGATCTATACCTTGTTTGTACTGGGTGAGAACAGCTTTTTTTCTATAATGTTTTAGCAAGCACAATACAAATTTGTTAACATAGATACAAACTTACTTTTTTGAAATCAAAATAGGTCACCTGGGGTAATATTTTCTGTGTCTGAGATGTGGGAACGGGGAAGAGAGAGAGGGCAAACATTTAACATTTTATGTCTTAAATAGCCTGCATAGCACTTCATCTTTTATAACATGGGATTTTGATCAAATATATTCATATATCTTGAGTTTTGGACATTTAAGGTAATCAAAATTCAATGATAATTAAGAAAAATGCCTTTAAAAATGCCTTAAAGTAATTACAATTGAGTATATAAAAGGAATATCTTTTAAAAATATTCCATGTGGAGCATGTCCCCTTTTTTTTAGCTTGTACCTGTTTGCACCCCAGTAAAATAATTTCTATGATATTTGCACTACAGTTCCTCCCTCCATCAGTGGAGAGACCAACGTCCCCCGTGAGGTGCACACCACTCAGCACAGTGTGGTCACACTGGAGTGCAAAGCCACTGGGACTCCTCTACCTCAAGTTAGCTGGCTGAGGGACGGTCATCCTTTACTCCTGTCACCCCGTGTCCGCCTGCTTTCTGCAGATACCATTCTCAGGTCAGTTTTAAATTTTAATTTCTGGTATTATAGATAAAACATTAGATTGACGGTGTCCTGTATTCTGTGTCTGAACAGGATTGCGTCGGTGCAGCTGTCTGATTCTGGCATCTACACTTGTTTGGCTCATAGCCGAGCTGGATCAGCTGAACTCAAATTTGACCTCCACGTGCAGGGTACAGGGTTTTTCATTGATTCATTTATGTAAACATGAATCAGTTTTAACCATTGCTGTTTGTCCCACTCATCAGCTCCCCCTGCGGTTGAGCGCACAGAGCCGACTGAGCAGGTGGCCGTGGTCCAGGGCTCTTCGGTAACGTTGACATGTGAAGCTCGTGGTGTGCCTCCTCCAACTCTATCGTGGCTGAAAGATGGCCAACCGCTTTCGCTGCATCGTAATCTTCTTCTGGATGGACAGGAAACCCGCTTCCTGGTATCTGATGTGGGTCCCAGTGATAGAGGCCTCTACAGCTGTGTGGCGAGCAACCAGGCTGGAAGCAGTACCAAGACTTTCAACCTAACCGTGCTAGGTATTTGCAGTTGATAGCAATGTAAACATGAGAAGTAAAGAAATTAAAGAAGGTTATTTGAGTTTTTAAACCCCTAAATCGACACTGAGATAGTTGAAAAGAAAAAAAATATCTTTCAAAGGTTTTGACTTTTGAAGGTTTGTGTTCCTCTTCCAAATTTTGTGCTTGAGGAGAAACATTTGCATAGGGCTTTTATAAGTGAATGCAAAGTTTGTTTAGGGCACACAATACGTTTGTGTAAGAATGCAAATATTTTGCGAGAAGTCTGAGTTTTTCAGGTAAGCACAATATCTTTGCCAGAGTAGTTTTTTGGGGAAATGCAATACTTCTTTATTTCATATTAGGGATGAATAAATGCATAATATCTGATATAAGTAATACACTGAGGATGTATTTTCCCTTAATAGTGCCCCCCAAGATCTCTGGCTCTTCATCCCCTGACGAGCAGCTGGTTGCAGTGGACAGTGTGCTGGAGCTGGAGTGTATCGCGACCGGTCTTCCCCCTCCAACCCTCAGCTGGCTGAAAGATGGGCGTCCACTACAGGACAGCATGGCTGTCGTAGAGAGAGATGGGCAGCTGCTCAGAATCAACAAAGTTCAGGTGCTTATTTAAATGAAGGTGCTATGCTTGTTTGTAACATATAGCTTTGCATTTGTTTGCGGCTTTGTGGTTATGCTAGTATGTTTTGAAACAGGTGGAGAATGCAGGTCTGTATACCTGTATTGCTAGTAGCCCAGCAGGAGAGGATGGTAGAAACCATTGGGTGCGCGTTCAGCGTGAGTATATGTGACTGTACATAATGCTACTGAAGATTTTTATTAGATGGTGTTCTTTTGTACTTTCTATTCATCAAAGAATCCTGGAGAAAAAAAAAATATATATATTTCTAAAGGATCATGTGAGACTGAAGACTAAATTATTGACACTGAGAATTCAGCTTTGCCATCAAATGAATAAATTACAATAAAATATATAGTAAACTGAAAAAATCTCCACAGTCATAACAAGTGAATCATTTGTCCGACCACTTTCAGTTCCACCCACTCTTCTCGGCTCTAATGACATCAGAGCTGTATCAGTTCCGGCTAAAGGTCACTTGACACTGGAATGTCAAACCGACAGCGACCCTCCACCGGAGATTGAGTGGTACAAGGATGATGTCAAATTACAGGTCAGTTGCTCAGTGTACTATTTGTAAGTTTCACATTCACATATCACAATCACATTATTCTGCCTTTTCTGTTTCTCTCAGTTGGGAGGTCGAATTCAGTCCATTGCTGGTGGACAATATTTGGAAATTCAAGATGTCCGGACCCAAGACAGTGGACAGTACAGCTGTGTGGTCACCAACATTGCTGGCAGCACCAGTCTGTTCTTCACTGTAGAGATTCTCTGTAAGTTTGTGTTTAGGGTTTTCTCATGTTTCCAACTTGACTTTGTGTGACTTTCTAGCCTGGAACTCCATATACACATAAATACACATATTTGTTTAAATGTTTAGGGTCGGTAAAAGAAGCCTGAATCAGAATCTGATGTTGGCTGATAGCCAACACAAACAGATTAACGTTACCCTTAACTATCACCCCTTTTATATTTAGATGGCATGGATAGTGTACCTTGTTTACATTTAGAAAAGCGAGGGCAGCATAACTGTTTGCACACCTGTGCATATACCAGACTGTCATCTGACTCCTCTTCTTTAGTATTTTCATCCGATCCTTCATCTCTGAATGTGAAATAGTCCATTGTTTATAGATTATAACATCGTTTAGGGCACTGACATCACCAAGACTGAGCAGATTGATGATGTTGCTAAAAAGAAGATTATTTTGTGTATTAGGTGTAATGTAATGCATTTATGGGGTTCAAAAAACACATTATTTTCCACGTACTGTACATTATTATTACTCCTTCACGCCCCACCTTCTTGAGACGTGTGGATTTTTACAAAGGTCATTATTCTGAGAAGCAAGGTGACCTCTGATTGGCCAGCTATTCAGTCTATTGTGATTGGCCGAATACCGCAAGTGTGTAACGGAAATGTTACACCATTTACCATAATGTGATGCCATGTTCTGGTTTGATAACCCATCATAAATGAGGCATTTTGTTGCATCAAGTGAATACATAATTACTGATTATAAGGACTTAGTACTGTCTTTCTGTCTTTTTGTCGTGTAGCATTGCGCCTCGTAAACATTACCATATCTGTATGTGATCAGGGAAACGACAAACAACAAGCACTTTGAATAGTTAGGGTTGAACTGTCCTGGAACAGTGTTGTAAATACAACTTAAGCACTGATTTCTAATTGTGTCCTCTTTTGAAAGCACACACTTTGGGGTCTTTTAGCTGTATAAAACATAAGAAATATAAAAAATGTACACACATTTGTTTTGGGTGATATTGAGGTCACTATAACATGCTATGATTGATGCTATGAAAATATGCACTATAATTTTATATGTTAAGTATAAAATCTTTTTTAAAAAACTAACCATACCTGTAGTATTGAGAGAACCACTGACAGTTCACATGACATGGGGGTAGAGGGAATCCTAATTCTTACGAGAATTATAAGGGGCGGGTGTATTTCAGAATGTTGTAAAGTAAGTCAACAAAGACATCAATTATCTGACACTAACCTTTTAGCAAAAATTTTCAAATTGACCCCAGTGCAAAAAAAGGTGTTAGCGGATTTTAGGGTAACAGGAGGGATTTAATTCTCAAGCAGTCAGTCTTTGGTTCGAAGGAAATGAACAGGTTCTTGACTATGCTCACTCAGTGCCACCAGTCATCAGAGAGGGCAGCTCACTGATCGTAGCACATGTCAATCAGGATGCAGTGTTGCCATGTGAGGTGGAGGGAGGGCCTTCCTCATCTGTCCTGTGGAGGAAAGATGGCGGTCCAGTCCCACTTCACCATGGCAGGTAAGTTTGAACATCAAGTAAACAGCAGCTTTAATCCAGTGCTGAATTTTCTGGATATCAAAGTGCCAAAAACTAAATTGAGTCTCTGCCTGCTCAAAGATTCACCTTGCTATCAGAAGGATCTTTGCGCATTGCATCAGTGCAGCTGTCCGATGCTGGACGTTACTACTGCAGTGTATCAAATCAGGCGGGATCAGACCATCGCGGCATGGACCTTAAAGTATATGGTACTTTAAAACACTTACTCTTTCTTTAGCTTGCACTTAAGAAGCATACAGACATTTTCACCAAACTCTTAAAGTTCTGACTGGTTGCCGGTCTAATTCTTCTAATTCTTTCTTATTCTCATTTATACATTCAGTTGGGCCCTCAATCAGCCCTGGCCCTTTTAATGTGACGGTGATCACAGGTCAGAGAGCAGTTTTGAGTTGTGAGAGCACTGGCATACCTGCTCCTCAAGTGAGCTGGAAAAGGAACGGCTCACCCCTCAATGTGGATCTTCAGTCTGGCACTTACAGGTTTGAGGCCAAATTTTATATGATAAAAAATTATATATATACATATATATATATATATATATATATTTAATGCATAGTGTTATTTTTATTTCAAATTTTATTTATTTGCTGACAAATACAGATTTAATTTAGTTAATGACAATTTATTTATAATAACAAATAGGCAATATATGTTTTTAAGATTAGTGTTTTTACTAAATGTTTTTATTTTGAAGGTTAATGTCTTCTGGCTCTCTGATCATTACTTCACCCTCTGTTGAGGATGAGGGCTACTTTGAGTGTACAGTGACCAATGAGGTTGGAGAAGAGCGAAGGGTCATAGAGGTCATTCTGCAAGGTACTGTGGAACAGATTTGTGTATAATAAGAGATGTAAAAGACATATACTATAGCCCAAGAACAGTTTTGAGACTTCTGTTACCTTTACAAATGTATTTCCATGTCAATAATAAAATATTTTAAAAAATGGCATTTGTTATAAAAGGTAAAGTGTCCAAATGTTTTTGGGGGTAACTGTACATATACTATAGCATATTGTGACCTCATACTGTCTGTGCACTTTCTTATTGTTTGTTTTTAGTTCCTCCTGTGATTAAAGACGATGTCAGCAGTGTTACAGCTGTTAAAATGTCCCCTGTCGTGTTGCCATGTCATGCCACGGGACGTCCAGAGCCTGTCATCAGCTGGAACAAGAACTGGATGCAGCTGGGTGCTCGAGGGGGCAGTTACCGTGTGCTGCCTACAGGTGAATCTCAGACAAATCCCATTTATTTGGCTCCATGTATGTGTCCCATATCTAAGCTCTCTTGGTCAGTTTCCTGCCCTCTCATGCAGTATTAATTGAGTAAATCAGAAAATCCTGAACATAGCTGTAATATTGAATCACTGGAAAAGAAAGGGGACACTGACCTGTCTGTTACTGATTGGTAACAGTTGATAAATTAAACTTTTCCCAAAACCTGTCAGGAGTAGGGCCACAATCACCTCCATTCAAAATGTGAACCAAACACTCTTCTTGTTTGGGCTTCAGTTGGCAAATGCCAGGAATCTTCTCCACAACAGAGCGAATAGCATTCAGTGTCTCCATCTCTGCAGTCCTTTTAGATTTCCCTAACCTAAACTATAATCTTAAATGTGGCACTTAGCGTCTACGTCACGGCTCTAAGCCCGCCTTCTGTTCCTTAATTGGTCCGACCGATTTTGGACCTGGAGACAAACCATAAGATAGCCTGCTATATCAGACTAAGTACAGTAGCGAACTGAAATTGAGTGGAAGTACAAAGTCTAATGTAGTCAAGCTAACACTACTGTGTTATATTGACTATAATACCCGGGGGCATTATAGGGATATTTACGCTTTAAATATATAGGGTTATGTCTATTGAATTAAAGTGTACAGTAAACTCTGTTGTGTTGAAACACAGACTGGTGCCATTCATTTCATATTTATTCCTGGCTGTCCCTGCCAGAACGGGTCATGTTACATCTAGAGCTCTATTGTACTTGTTTCATTGTGTTGTAGGTGCACTGGAGATCTTGGCTGCAACACCTAGTCATGCTGGCAAATACACCTGCTCTGCCCGCAATTCTGTTGGAGTGGCTTACAAACATGTTACTCTTACAATACAGGGTAGGATGCAGGCGTAATCGTGATATTATGTTACTCAAAATCATATTATGAATAATTAGTACACTTAGTAACTCAAATGCAGTAACTCAAATATATGGTTTGGTTTGGGTTCTTAGAGCCCCCAGAGATTAGACCCATGGCAGAAGAAGTCCAGGTGGTGTTACATCACTCAGTGGTTCTACCCTGTGAAGTACAAGGATTCCCAAGACCTACCATTACATGGCAACGAGAAGGTGTTCCTGTAGCAACAGGTTGGTTTGGATTCAGCCTACCTGTAGTTCTTGAAATAGGATTACCATTTTAAATGATAAAACAGGAAATAAATAATAATATTTTTAGTCTGACCAAAAAGTCTAAAACAATATTTTATCTTTACATTTTACATTTTGTTGTATCAACACTTTGATTCAGAGGTCATGTGTTACATATGTGCTTATAGAAGATTTTTGATGTACTACTGTGGATATTTTTAGGTCATAGACTGACAGTGCTCCCCAATGGAGCTTTGAAATTCTTACGGGTCACTCTTGGAGATGCTGGAACATACCAGTGTTTAGCACAGAATGAAGCAGGAACAGCAATGGGAAGAACCAACCTCATTTTACAAGGTACACATGTTTATCTGATTAAGTCTATTTATACAGTATCTCAGACTAAAGGTTTGGTTGCATATTCTTCTCACTTTTTGTAACAGTTCCTCCGGTGTTGTCTGTGCCTCGTTTGGAGTACACGGCAGTTCTTGGCCAGCCGGTCAGTCTGGAGTGTACAGCGGACGGTCAGCCTAAACCAGAAGTGACGTGGCACAGGGAGCGTAGGCCTGTGGTGGAGGGCACACACCTGAGACTGTTCTCTAATGGCACCCTGCACATCACTGCCACTCAACGCAGCGATGCAGGAATCTACTCCTGCTCTGCCCGTAACAACGCTGGGAGAGCCAGTCATGACATCAGACTAATTCTGCAAAGTGAGTTTCACACAATACCAAGATAATCATTGTTCTAGTGTATGTAATGTGCCAAATTATTCATTATTAATCATTTAATCAGACAATTAATCTGAACTTTAACAGTAATTTATACTGTACTTAAAAAAAGGGAAACATTAATAATAAAACATTGAAGTCTATGCTATTGCAATAAAATATAAAATAATAAGTCTTAATTTTTAGGACAATATTAATACATATTTACTAATGCTAGACGATAAACATTTCTCCACAATCTGCTTTTTAAGAAATATTGTAGTATCGTGCTATTTTATCATCTGCAGTTCTAACACCTATGTCTCAATATGCTGTACAATGCGACATGCATTCGCAACAGTGTTACCCCAGTGGTGGAGTTACACTCACCGACACTGCACTTCACAATACACTTCCAGCGCATACACCTAAAGCATGCACGCGCACTAAAAGCCTGTCAAATAGCACCTAATTACTGAACTAAGATATTTATTACATCTGGTTGTGGTAATACTGTCAAAAGACACTGCATTAAACACAGTTGCTTGTGTCTAAAGTAAATGTAAACAATCGAGAGAAAAACAGATGCGTGCCAGTATATTAAAAAGGGACAGAACTAAACATGCTGCCGCTTGTCATTAAAGAGATATTTTGTGTTTAGCACAAGAAAGAAATTAATACAGCATGTAAGTGAGTAAATAATGACACAATTATAATTTTTAAGTAAACTAAGATATTTTGAGTAACCAAACAGTAGCTGGTCCTCACTGCTAACAGAGGGCCTCTAACATGACAGCCAGGTCTTAGGTCAGCATCCGGGAACGGCCTCAACCTCAGTGCACCACGGAGGAAACGGTTCTTTACCAACTGTGTATCTACCGAGAGAGGCGTGGTAAGCCGATATTGCCGCCACGTAAACCTTCAGGGTCGAGTGGGTGACCCCAGTAGAAAAGAATTCCAGAACTGTACCAACTGGGCAGTTAACTGGATCTTGCTGGTGTTCTCTACACCAGGAAGTGAACAACTTCCACTTCAGGGCATATAGTTTCCTCGTAGATGGAGCTCTGGATTGG
>JAUMHR010000055.1:10732167-10743996 GCA_032361145.1 Enteromius fasciolatus
AGGGCATATAGTTTCCTCGTAGATGGAGCTCTGGATTGGAGGACGGTCTCAACAACCTCTGCTGAGAAGACCCGTGGCTAGGAGTTGCGCCCCATCTGGGGCCACACTCTCAGATTCCACAGCTCCGGGTGAGGGTGCACGATGGTTCCCCCCGCCTGTGAGAGGAGATCCCTCCTGATCAGAATTTCCCATGTCTAGGAGGTCCATCAGGTCCAAGAACCATACTCAGCCCGGCCAGAACAGCGCTACAAGTAGTAGACTGACCACGTCCCGGCGCACTCTCTCCAGAACTCCTGGGAGCAGAGCGATCGGGGGAAAAGCGTACAGACAAAGCCTCTGCCATGTCTGTACCATGGCATCCAGCCCCAGTGGAGCTGGATGAACTGGAGAGTACCAGAGGGGACATTGCGCATTTTCTCTCGTTGCAAAGATACTGCCTTGTAATATACTCTCCAGATCTGCTCCACCACCTCGGGGTGAAGCATCCATTACCTGGGCCTCAGCCCCAGTCTTGATAGGATGTCTGCTCCTATGTTTTGATGCCCGGGAATATAGATGGCTCTAAGTGAGAGGGATCTGTCCCAGGCCCACACAAGGATCTGGTGCACTTGTACAAGGGGCGCGAACACAGACCTTCTTGGTGGTTGATGGTTGACACTATTGACGTGTTGTCGGTGCGCACCAACATGTGTTGGTCTCTTACGTCTGTGAAGAAGTTTCTGAGTGCTCGAAACACTGCCAGCAACTACAGGCAGTTAATGTGCCACATGAGATGACGACCACTCCACAGACCAACCAGTGAGGGACGCATCTGTCTCTAGCGTCGCGGCGAATCGGAGCAAGGCCAAAAGGGAAGACCGAAATTGGTACACTTTTAGATGCCCAGGAGTGTAGACAGCTCTCAGTGAGGGGAGTCTGTCCCAGGCCCACACAAGGATCTGGTGCGCCAGCTTGAATAAGGGGCGTGATCGCAGTCCTCTTTGGTGGTTGAACCAATCTAGCTGCTCTAGACAACCTCCCGAGGAGGCGGTGAGCCTCTCAGCTCCGCTACATTTCCAGGCGGAAAGAACTGAAAGCAGCGCCCGCTGCGCCCTGGATCTTACACTGTAACCTGGGTTAGCAGATCGATCTCCTGAGGACACTAAGGAGAGATGGGCACCTTGTAATGCGGTGTACAACACTCTTCCCCAGAGGGGCCTGCCCTCCGAAGTCCTGAGCATCAGGACTACTGAAGTCTTCTATTAAAACGACGGTTCTCAGACTGCGCTATTGCCCAGGAAGACCAAACTGGAAGAACCAGAGCCTGCTAAGCAGGACCCAACAAGACACTCTTGGCAGGGGCTCCCACACTCCCAGGTGACCCATACGGGAACCAGTCCCTTTAAGACTGGTCTCTGATATTGTTAGAGCTCCTATCTCTGTGCTCTGAAGCGGAGGACCAGCAGGAGACTACTTATCTAGCTACTCTAGAGACCCCCAGAAGAGGTGGCGAGGCTCTCAGTTCCCCTACGTTTCCAGGAGGAAAGTACTGAAAGCAGCGCTCGCTGGAGACCGCTGCACCCAGGGTTAGCAGATCGATCTCCCTATGCGGGACCTCCTGAAGCTCAACCCTCAGGTCTTTTTTTTTGCTTGGATGGTGCCCCTGCTTTGTTTATCCTGGAGAAGGATTTTTATTTCTCTTTCTGGTGGAAATGCTCTGTTTCTGTGTTTCCTTGTATGAGAAGCATGTACTCAGCTGAGTGAGCTCCGCCTAGCAGCATCACAAACTCGCTCCCAATGAGACGCCTCGCGAGAGGAGATAGGGACTCGCTCGTCTCAGTTTCCCCTGCTCGCAGTCAGTCTGCGATCTGCGAGCACCAACGCCACTCAGCCATGACTTTTGCGGGACCAGTGCTGCAAGAAACGCTTATATAGGCTCTCTTTTTATCACTTAAGAGAGCCCTCCGGGAGCGAGGTACATTTGTGACATTTTCTCACAATGTCTGCGGCTCTCCTCATTTTGTTGGAGAACTGCATCAACGTGCTTCGCTTCCCGGCAGACTACACATAATGTAGGTGTGTCACTCAGCAATATATATTCTCTCTTGCATGGAAGAACACACACTCTGTATGGTGGTGAGTCGCCCTTACCCCTTTTCTTTTCTTTTTCTTTTTTTTTAATGGAGACACTTTCACTGACAAACACATAACACAGAGTGCTTTATGCTTCCTGGCCAGTGACGTCACCGTCCTATGACATCCCAACTATTAATTGACTATTAATTTTACAGACGATTCAGAGCCGTCACGCTGGAGGCGTTCCCATAGCGTCTCGTCTACGTGGCTCGAGTTCCTGAAAAGGAACTACAATAAATAATAAAGCTTAACTGCCTGAAACATAAAGTATTTTCAAATACTAAAAAAAAATATATATATATTCTTCTGTATTTTTGTCTTATTTATATAAGACAAAACCCCCATCTAATCTAATCAGTATCTAAACCTCCATATTGAACAACTATAATTTGGCATAAAAGTTAGAAAATATAATGATGTTTATGCTTAATAATTCACTACAAGAAATTCTGTCTTATTATACAAGTTAAACATTTATTTTCAACCAGGAAAATGGCCTGAGGGAGAAATTGGTTCTAACAAAGTTTTAGAACAATGTATGTAAAAGCTCCTATTCATAGTCTTCAGTCACGTGACCGACTCAAAGACCTGGTGGGCAAAACATCAGTAGAACTGAAGAACTGCAGAATTTGTCACATGATAAAACAAATGTATGTGAAAACAGTAGTTACCTGCCTCTTCGTGCCTACGGCTGATTTACAGCAATGCTGGTATACAGATATTTTGCACTGCCACTCGTGTGTATTGAAGACTTATATAAAAAGCTGTATTGAAGATAATAACATATGTTTTGTTCATAAATATCATTATATCTCTCTCCTCTTAGCCCCACCACAGATTTCTGTTGGTCAGTCAGAGATGTCTGTCATCCAGGGATTTCAAGCACTACTGCCATGTGCAGCACAGGGTCTTCCAGAGCCCAGGGTGAGCTGGGAGAAACAGGGAGTCCCTGTGCCAACCCTCCCAGGGAAATTCACTCTGCTGAGGTCTGGAGAACTGATTATCGAAAGGGCAGAGGTCAGTAATATGCATATTACTGGATATAAATGACCAGAATGGCCATTTAAAATACCTTTAATATGATGTCAAGATATATCTTTATGTATTTTCAGCCTGGTGATGCAGGCCTGTTCACATGTGTAGCCACCAACACTGCTGGAACAGCTCGACGAGACATTCGCCTGTCTGTAAACATGAGACCTGCTTTTAAAGAGTTACCTGGTGATGTGACGTTGAATAAAGGCCAAAGTCTCACCCTATCCTGCCATGCTCAGGGTACTCCACTCCCCACCATAACCTGGACTGCCAACAACAGACCCTATACAGGTACGAGAGGAGTTTATCGTCTTTCCTTTGATTCTTTTTTTTTTTTTCTCAGCGTAACAGGAATGCTCTTGTTTTGTCCAAAGGTGCAAGTGCTGATGGATCTGGCAGAAGTTCTGTGATTATTGACAATGTCACTATAAGTGATGGTGGCACCTATGTGTGCATTGCAGAGAACACTGTAGGATCCATAAGGGCTCTTTCATTTGTGCGTGTCAGAGGTATGCATTTATTGTTTTGTTTTGTTTTTTAAATAAGCAACAATCCATAAAAAGTAGAAAAGCAGTCAAAGCAGTAATTAGTCTAGACTAAATTAGTCTAATTTTATACCTAGAAAAGTCAATAAATCCTTAAACATCCATAACATCCTTTTGCTGTTATGCCATGTTCTAAAATATTTTATAAGTAATATAAGTATAAGCAATTTAACAATATATATTTTTAGTAATACCTTTTCTGTAATTCCCAAACAACTGGAAAAGCAATGTACTGTAAACTCTACGGAATATTTAGCTATTGTAAATTATGAAATTCTATAACGCATTTTAATTTTAATTATTTTAGCTGCCTATTTTAATTCAAAGACAGCCTTGACAGACGTAAATTACTATGCTAGATACTGTTAAGCACACACTCTGTCTTCACAGAACCTCCCATGCTGAGAGGGGAAGCCCACACCACTCAGACAGTAGTTCAGGGCAAAGCAGCCATGCTGGACTGTGCTGTCAGCGGGGACCCTGTCCCTTCTTTGCGGTGGCACAAAGATGGCCAGCCGATACTTGGCTCTCTGAGGTTTCATCCCCTCCGCAATGGCTCTCTGGCTCTGTATAGTGCAACGGTAAACCTTATTTGTGTGAACAATAACTACATTATTTAATGTTTTGGTGCAGCACTAAAATGATTAAGATTTTCAAGGTGTTGAAGACTTATTTGACCAGGTCAACACTGCTGATTCTAGTAAAAGAAATATGTCAGAGCTAAATGTGTTTTTTCCAGATCGGAGATTCAGGAGAGTACAGATGTGTTGCTGAAAGTGAGGCGGGTGCTGCGGAAAGAACAATATCTCTGAAAGTACAAGGTAAATTATTTTATTAGAGCCATGTATTATCCATATTCACATATTCCATATCCATATTATTATGTTCATTTGTATGTTTTCGGATTTAAATTAATTTCAGATTCTATGCTGATTTTACAGTTCCAGGCAGCTATTCAAACTGGGAGGAGTGGGGCCCGTGCAGTGCCACCTGTGGGCAAGGCATCCAGGAGCGAATCAGGTTCTGTAACAACCCACCTCCAGCCAATGGCGGCCCATCGTGTGAGGGTCCAAATGTGGATTCCAGGAAATGTCAGGCCTCCTTGTGTCCAGGTGCATCTGTGTTTATTGAAAGAAGCCATATAGTTTCATATAGCCAAATCCTAATCAGCATTTTAGCATGACTATCCCCATTGTTTTTTTTTAGGGACTCTTGGTTAAAAGCTTAAAATAACGTCTGTGTTTAATACTAGATCAAGATATTTTCAAGTTTTATACTATGACATAAAATATGTAAGTCATACTATTGTGTGATTGTATGAAGGCTTTTACTTAAAAGGCGATTCAATGGGACAGAGATTGTCATCACATTACTGTAAATGTCATCACAGGAAATTAACAGGATGCCTTTATGTTCAATCATGGACTACTTTTAGCTTTTTTCTACTGCCGATTGTATTTAGACGTCATAGTTCATATGTTTGTGAAGATTATCATGACAAACATGAAAGTTGTGTTGGTCAAAGAGCTCATTTTATGCAATAATCCTTAAACCAAACCTTTTTGGGGGTTTGTTGAGGAAACAAGTGTAAAGTTAACTTCTGAGTTGGCCTACAAAAATATGTCTGCAGCAATCTATTGTAGAAAATAAATATTGTTAAAACCCATATTCACCTGGTATTAAGGGTTTTTTTTTGTAAGTGGTCAGCCCTTACACACTGTACCTCTTCTCTTTTGTGTAGGTGAGTCTCCGCGGCGTACGCGGGGTAGTCTGATAGGCATGATCAATGAGAAGGAGTTTGGAGTGGCCTATCTGGAAGCCAATATCACAGAGAATGAAGCAGATGGCACCAGTACGCTGGAGGCCCATGTAGAGAACATTCCTCCAAGTGTTGGTGAGTGCATTTACATGAACAGTGTGGTTTGGCCAAGTGCTAGAGTGTGCTTAAGCCACCAGTCATGCAAAATCAAAGCTGTTCACTTATAGCTGACAAGAACAGGAAACTCACACTTGTCATTTGGCAAGTGTGCTTTCAAACAGACAAGAAGTACCATACATGTAAACTGCCAGTGTTCTTTCTCTGACAATAAGAACCTGCTGTTTTATTTTGAATGTATTATTATATGCCTTTCTGGATTACAGGTCCTTTGTTGCGAGTTCTCGTGTCAGTATTTGCCCCAATTTACTGGACAACTGTATATCAATCACCGGAAACCCAAAATGGCTTCTCTCTCACTCAAGGGCAGTTCAGACAGGAATCTCAGCTGGAGTTTGACACAGGTTACTCTCATACATGCCACTTTGAAGAGACTTATTAACATATCTGTTGTTGTAAATGACATTTTCTGTTGCTGAGAGGACTTAATTTTGAATTCTATCCATTGAATGTGTCTTCTGCTTTGGAATGACAGGAGAGGTTTTAAAGCTGACTCATGTGGCCAGAGGTTTGGATGCAGAGGGGGCTCTGCTAGTGGATATTGTCATCAATGGCTTTGTTCCTCCTATGCTGCTGACTTCTAATCTCAATTTGCAGGTAGGTATTTCAAACCCATATATGTGTACAGTTCTTGAAGGGTGAACAGGGTCCTTGAAATGCACAGAACAGATGATGGCTCATTCAGTGTGACATGATCCTTCAGAAATAATTTGAAAATGCAAATGATAGTCAAGCAAGTTTTCCTAATATTATCAGTGTTAAACAGTTGTACTGCTCAGTATTACTGGTAAAGCTAAGAATAAAATATATTTTGTAAAACTTTACTGTCATAAATAATACATTTAATGCGTTCTTGCTGTATGTACACGTATACAAATATAAAAGTAGTTAATACAGATTTATCTGTATTATACGTAGGTATAGTTAGAAATACTCTTCCAAAAATGAATGAAGTATTTGATTTTCTTTCTCTCTGTTCATTAGGAGTTTGATGAGTCATATGTACAGACAGGCTCCGGACAGCTTTATTCCTGGTCCTCACAGAATCACATGTGGGATGGGGCTCCCCTGAACCTCCGATGCAATCATTCTGTGGCTTTTGAAGGGCCAGAGAACCGTCAGGGACCCCTGCTTCAGCTCCTCAGACTAACAGGAATAAGGAGCATGTACAGCTTTTTCACTCTCAGCCTGGAGTTCAAGATGACTGCCAGTTTACTCATACCAGGTCGGTACATGGAACAGTTTTTTCAGTTCATTGAAAATTTGTAAAATTATGCTTTTTTACAATATATACAATAAATTTAACATTACAATCATTTTGATAAATGAAATTTCAATAAAAAAAATACACAATCAATGAATTGTTTGTGTGCAGAGGGTGATGGAGAGACATGTCCAAAAGGTTTTGTGTTGGACACGGCATCTTACTGTGCCGGTATGTATATGTATACAGTACGTGTAAAATGTATATGCAACTGCATATTAGCCACATTATTTTATCAATATTAAAACAAATTTTATTGTGGAATGTGATTGGGATATTTTGTTGTTGTTTTGTCTTTTAGATGAGGATGAATGTGCTGTTGAATCTCCGTGCTCACACTCATGTAATAATATCATGGGTGGTTTCTCCTGTGCATGTCCTTCTGGATTCACCATCTCTACCGAGTCCAACACCTGCCAAGGTCAGATCTATATTAATCATAAATTCTCCATCTGAAGTAAAAATTATTATTATTATTGTACATTTTAAGAAATGTTTTGGTTTAATACAAATAATCTTTGAAACCCAAAAATATAAGATACATTATTTTGTATTGAATTTAATGTTTTCTTGGAAACAGAACAGTTGCTTACTGTTATTTCTGTTGTTTTTCAGATATTGATGAGTGCACCCAAGGTTCCCACTTGTGTCACCCCAACCAGCAGTGTGTTAACACTGTGGGGACGTATCGCTGTCAAGCCAAGTGTGGCCTGGGCTTCAAACCCAGTTTAGTTGGCACCAGCTGTGAAGGTTAGTTTAAAATATTGTGTTCAATGGAAAATGGATGGATTTATTTTCTTTTTTAATTAGTTCCCAACACTAAGAAACGTCATTGAGATTTCCACAATGGAGCTCTTTAGACTGAATTCTTCTAGATTGTAACACTGAGGTGAGATGTTATACAGCCCAGATGGATAACGGTGTGGTGCTAATAATGCACGAGAGATGAGAAGATAGCGTACTTTCCCCAGTTTAATAAATGCTCCTAATTTGTCGCCGACACACTCGTCCACATACATGAGGAGCGAATGCGGAGAAGGTGGGAAAAATGTACATAAACACTCCACTCAGGTCACAAACAGAAAGGAATCAAATAAAAGAATGTGTGCAGAAAATAAAGTGGTCGGTAGAGCAAGTTACCTCTTCATCTTGTACTGACGCACACTATGCGCTGCACAGCTGTTAATTATTCATAAAATTACCATAAAAGCCCTAGTGGCCGTTACAAGATACAGGAACTGTTCAGAATGTTTAGGAGTAAACTGATCAGATTTTTCCTTTAGATGTGGATGAGTGTCAAGAATCAGCCATCTCTCCATGCCAGCAGCAGTGTTTTAATACTCTAGGCTCCTACCGTTGTACCTGCCATCCAGGATACCAGCTGGTGGGACATCGCTGCCTGGGTCAGTGTCACTTTGTAAAACCATAATGAATTTTACAGGTTCGCTGGTGTTGTTTAGTGAAGTTTTTGAATAGCGTGTCTCACAAGATTGACACTTTTAAGACACAATTAAGACCTCCTTCGGACCAGTTAGTCAGTTAGGAATGATTAGATGCATATTTTTACTTTGGCTTTATACTGTGAGAAATAGAATTATGTCATCATTTATTCACCTTATTGACAGTGACAAATATATATTGTGTTTAGCAAAAGAAAGTCATACAAGTTTGGAACGGCATATGTGATGACAGAATAATTTTTTTTCAGACTATACCTGGGAAAAAAAAAAAAAAAATATATATATATATATATAATTTGCTTAAAATTCCTTCAGTGTGCAGTTTTAACAAACAGACTAACACATGCATAAAAATGTTTGAAAGAATAGCGTACTTTGCCTGCATTATTGTGCTCAAAATATATTAACAGATTAAAAACTGTAGCTCAGTAAGCTTGCATTTTTCTTAACATCGTTTATGCTTGTTTATGATCAGATATAAATGAGTGTTTGAGGAATGTGTGTCCAGCACACCAGCAGTGCCGAAACACAGATGGAGGATATCAGTGTTTTGACAGCTGCCCTTCTGGCATGACTGCAGCGGAAAATGGAGTTTGTGTGGGTAAGGAGTCACTTAGATAAAACCTCGTTACTTCAGCAAATCAGTTTATTTTAATGAGACATGCCCTCTGTTTCTCGCAGACATAGACGAATGCCAGGATGGCAGTCACATGTGCCGCTACAGTCAAATTTGCCAGAACACAATTGGTGGGTATGGATGTGTTTGTCCTCGAGGCTACCGCTCTCAAGGTGTAGGCCGACCTTGTTTAGGTAAGAGTCATAAATATAGTCAAGTAATTTCAAATATGTGACCCTGTCTGTGAAATCCAAGCTAAAGTCTAATTATATATATGTAAAACCTTTCTGAAATCCCTTATATTTCTAAAATATGTAAAAAAAAATAATGCACATTGTGCCAATCTGCCAGTCGGGGCGCTTCAGTGATCAAAAGTACGAAATTAATTCAGAACTCTTGAACCGTTAGATGCAGGCTGAAGTGTCTTGTAGTTGTCATGGTGGACAAAATGCATGTCAAGATTCAGTTGTGTACCTTGCAAAATATGTGGGTATTTCCCAATTTTTTGCAATACTTACTTTTGTGAACTAGTCCTATTTTTTCACTAAATTGGAACCAAACCAGTGTAGAAAGACTGTCTGGATAGTAAATATCAATGCACATTATTTTTTGGTATTGCAGATATTGACGAATGCGTGCAGGTGCCCAGTCCTTGTGCTTTTCAATGCCGGAATGTTCCGGGAAGCTTCCGCTGCCTTTGTCCACCAGGGACAGTCCTCTTGGGTGATGGTCGCTCATGTGCTGGGCTTGAGAGAGGGCATATCTTTACAAACAGTACCCGGGTTCAAGCCAGGCTGCGGCCCCAGCTGGTATCTACTTTGGAGCGACCTTACCTCACTCGCCTCTCAGTCCTACCAGAGCACCTTGGATCTTCACGTCGTCCCAGGCATGAATGCCCAGTTGGATTCACCAGCAAGGATGGTACTTGCATAGGTGTGTAACATTACACTGTTTTTTTTTGTAGTCTAGTTTAGTTTAAAAATGGATGAGAAATATCCAAATTGAGACTGGAGCCCATGCCAGCAACACACTGGATGGATGGCCTGTGCATCGAAGGGTTTTATTTAATTTTATCATTTAATTTTTTTTTAATTTCTTCATTTCTTCATTTTTATTTTATTTAAACTGCTTGCCTTAAAATACTCTCAAGAGTGAACTTTGTTTTCTTTTGTCTTAAATGTATATATTCAAGACCATAATTTCTTCTTTCACAAAGATATCGATGAATGTGCATTTAAAAAGCCTTGCCAACACGAGTGCAGAAACACAATAGGAAGCTACCAGTGCACTTGCCCACCAGGATACCAACTATTATCCAATGGCCGAACATGCAAAGGTGAGTCTTTTCACTTTTTATTAAAACAAAAGGTCTTTCATTAATTCAGATGCACATTCCTGTATATAAAGCCTTTTTTCATGTGGAAAAAAGTTTGAAAATCTATTTTTCTTATAGATATTGATGAGTGCATTGTGCAAGGTGTTCAGTGTGGCCCAAACCAAATGTGTTTTAACACACGGGGGAGCTACCAGTGTCTTGACACACCTTGTCCCACCAGCTACCAAAGAGGACGCAATCCAGGGTAATATAATGAATGAAAATCTTATTTTACCTTTTTTTATTATTTAGGGTTTCAAGTGCATATAGCTAAAACCATATTGCAGTTGTTAGAATGGTCATCTCCACATAAATCTGATTGTGCAGACCAAACCGTAAGTCGTAGAGACTTCAAACATGGAGTGTTGGTAGTACTCACATTGCCTGCAATGTGACCTAACCCCAATCTGCCAGACAGGCTGCTTCAGTGATCAAAAGTACAAAATTCATTCAGAACTCTTAAACTGTTAGATGCAGGCTGAAGTGTCTTGTAGTTGGAATCCTTGGCTCATGGTGGACAAAATGCATGTCAAGATTCAGTTGTGTACCTTGCAAAAATTTCGGGTATTTCCCATTTTTTGCAATACTTGCTTTGGTGAACTAGTCCTATTTTTTCACTCAATTGGAACCAAACCAGTGTAGAAAGACTGTCTGGACAGTAAATATCAATATTTATAAAAAAAAAAAAATGGTTGAGATGATGTAAAAAAAAAACTTTTTGCTCAGTCGGGAGAAACCACTGCAGTACTATTCTCTAGACTCCCTAGGCCAATAATTAAAAAATATATAATAATAATATTTACCCTTTGGGCAGGTATAATAGGGTCGTTTAGAAAAGGTGCCTGTCCAAATTTACCCAAAATCGCGGGTGATTCAATTGCGATTGAATGGTCTACGCTCTGTTTATAAGCTGGCCTTCCTTTTGAAAACAGCTGATGGAGATTTACTGCTAATCAAAGAACCGGCTTTACTATGAGATGCGCATAATATATTGTTCGATATATATCGCCCAGCGATACCGTGCCCGTAGCTCCATGAGGCAGAGGTGCTGATAGGAAAGCAGCTTGATGTCTGCTGCTGCTGGCATAACTTACTCAAACTCAATCTCAACCCGAAAACAGAGCTGACGCCTTGGGCGGGGAGAACATAAGAGCGAGAGAGGCAGCGAACGTGCACACATAGACTGTAAGGCAGCCTTATAAGATAGTGCAGCTGCAACTAGGTGCACTATTCTTCAAGAAGCACACACTGAGGCCGATTGTGTCTGAATAATTCACTTGAACGTACTCCATCTCATTTGCGAATTCATTTCTCGCCTTGAAAGGGAAGAAAATGAGAGCGTGAGGGAGTCAGTGAAACGCGCAGCTATGAGAGCGTCAGCGAAAACGCGCGTCTAGACTGTAAGAAGCCTTATAAAGATAGTGCAGCTGCAACCAGGTGCACTAATCTTAAGAAATACAGACTGAGGAGGCTGATTGTGTCT
>JAUMHR010000055.1:10756935-10775476 GCA_032361145.1 Enteromius fasciolatus
AGCAAATAAAACATATACGTAAAATATATGAACAAAATCATAAGTAAAATAGATGAATAAAATCATAATCCCACACTTCTCTATGAGCATAGAATCATTGTCATTAGACAATGACAAGCTGGCTCTTATTAAGCCTCGCTCCCTGCTGAAAAAAAATAATAGAACCCTGCCCAAGACACAATTAAACACAATGGATTGAATGGTTATAATGGTTTTAATGTAAAGTATAATGGTGTCTACTGGTAGGCTATGTGATGGATTCTATCGGTGGGGCTATACATCCTATTGGAAAAGTCCTCAAAACACACTACAAAAAAGAATTTTGTAATGGGTTTAATGGAAAAAGTAAATGGTTCATAATGATATTTTAATGGAAACCTTTAGAATTTCTGTGATGGTTTCTATTGGGCTTTTATTGTTTTTTAGCAGGGTCAATAAAAAAAAAAACACAGCTTGATCCTAGATTGGTTAATTATGTATGGAAGCCCGTTCCTGCCACCTTGAGAAAAAATATAATTCTGTAAGTCATAATAATGAGAAACTTTCTCGTAATAATGATTTAGTATGTCATAATAATGAGAAACTTTCTCATAATTATGAGTTAATATATTATAATATTTTCAGGGAAAAAACTTATATCTCATATTACGGAGGGGACAATAATCAAGGTGGAGAGAAAAAAATTCAAGGTGGAAAGATTTTTTCTTTCAAATATTGTGTGTTCTCTCGTAAAACTTTGCGTTCTCAGGCATAACCAGTTGAGCACAGACACCCCCAGACTGTCTGCAGGACCGAGAATATGTTCCTGAAGTGTTGCTAACCAGGTGGCTAACCAACTCTGGCAGCAGACATCATTCAGTTCATACGGCGATGCGCGACCTGTAATATAGTCAAGAAACCAGCTGGCCTTCTGCAGCCTCTCCCGATTCCCCAAAGACCCTGGTTCCATATAGCAATGGACTTCGTCACCAACCTTCCCTTATCCAATAAATACACCACCATACTTACAATAATTGACCGGTTCTCCAAGGCCTGTCGCCTCATACCATTCCTCAAATTGCCTACAGCTTAAGAAACGGCTGAAGTTGTTATGGAGCAGGTGTTCCATTCCAGACCCTGTGGATGACCTCAACGCTGCCCGAATTATCGCCCCTTTATAAGGGCGCAAATGAACATAGCTCATCGCAAAGTTTTGTTTGCCTCGGCTACAACTCTAAGCGTTCTTCCTAGTGATTATTTGGACTGGATTAGCTGGACTGCCTTTGACTACGATTCTCGCCTGATACCTCGACCCTTTGCCTGGACTTCCTGTTTACAATTCATTGCTTGATTCCCTGACCTTCAGCTTGTTTACTGGTAACTGTCTCTGCCCTGTCTTCACTGTTCCTGTTTGTTGTTGATTGACCTTGCCTGCCCAACTCTGATTGTAAATAAAATAGCTTGCAAATGGATCTGACCTCTGGTGATTCCTCATCATCACACTGAGTAACTATTACATGAATACATAATTAAACATTACAATTTTTTGTTCTGTTTTGGTTTTGCAGATGTAGTAAGTGCAAAAACGTTGTGTCATCATTCAGATGAACGGAACACTTGCTTAAATAATAAAGTCATGTGGAGTCCTGAAATACCATGAACATTGCGGTTAAATGTCTATTGCTGCATAAAAAATGTAATAATCCAATCTTCTTTTGTTTTAATCCTAACTGCAGAAGGTGCTTCCTTACTAAATCATACAGTGAAGCTGAATTGAAAGCCGTTTTATAAAAAAAAAAATCCTGTATGTATCTACGTTAACTCAAGCTTATGTGGTTCTTCACTCTTTCTTAACGACCTATAACATCTGGCTCTAATTATTATTTAATAAATATTTGAGACTGAATTGTCCAAACATGCACACACAAACACGCGCACACACAAACACAAATAGTTAACAAAATATTCGACTTTACTAAACCGCTTTGAACATTATCTATACGAGTAAATAAATTTGAATCAGCATCATGGCAACTGGCTCATTATAAATACCTTCATAATCAAAAATAAATTGCTCAAAAAGAGTTTCTAGCCTTTTTCCAGTTTGGATCTCTTCACATCTCCCTGACAATTCTCTACAAAACGGACAACATCTGCTATTCTGACTTTTGGCAGATAATGTAAGTTTTAATTAATGGCGATCGTAACGGCGGCGCGACCGGAAGTACCGCTACCCTTCCGATCTCGCCCTCGTACTTACAGACAAAACTACCCTGAGATGGGAACAGGAACTAAGAAGTAAATAACCAAATGATATTTGACCAATGACACATTCAGAGTTCATTAAATATTATAAAAAATGTCATATAGCATGCAAGTGTGAAATAAGTCAAACCGTATTGATTTTTCTCATTAGGCATGTATTTCCATAAAGACAAAACACCAAACACAAAAGTACTGAGTTAGTAAAAGGTCTAGGCTCATTATAGACCATATAAAGATTCAGTGACATCACATTGTGAGAACTGAACAGAACATCCAAACTCAGTCTTAAGCAGAGGACAGAAATATGTGAACTTTAAGATGGTATGGTAACCATAACCCTCCCCCCCCCAAAAAAAAGAATAAAGAGGTAGCTACCACTTAGTAATACTTGCTGAGATATGCTATATAATCACAGCTGAACTGGATGCTTACGTGACTCAAAACAAATTTGTGAGAGCAGCTTTGCTTTCATCTTTATCAAATTGTAATCATGTTTTATGTGTTTCTTGTGGTTCTCCAATTGTACTTTAAAAAAAAAGTTTCTTCATTTTTTAATGTTAACAGATTCACAGCTTTTCTGTACATGCCTCTATAGTGTGTACGCATGTATAATGATACTGAAGTGACACGAAAAACCTGTTAGTCCAAAACATCCATGCATGTTTCGCAGAATTTACAGAAGGTCAAAGTATAATCTCCATTTGCAATTTGCAATATACAGAGCATTCTACACTTCACATTTAGTGCCTTAATATCACCTTTGAGGAAGAGTTTGTCTCATTCCAACACTATAAAAATTTGTGACTGTGCAAAATGCTAGACTTTGCGATGTACTTCACAATTTATACAGACCTTTTGATGTATTTCATTTAAATAAATAAAAAATAATAAAATAATACCACACTTAAGTATTGAATGTGAATACTGAACATCCACTAAAACATTGTTTCTGCAATGAATGCATTATACATGGCTCTGGCCACAACACCGTTGCTTCCCTTCACATTCTTCTGGAACTTCATTTACATGTACATTTTACAACATTATCTCTATAAAACCTAATCAGCATCCATAACTATATACCTTTTGGGTCCTGCCCACTTTATGATGTCAAGACATACAATCAGACATCACTCATATTTTGTCCAGAAGTAAAAACACTACATAACCTTGATTTGAACTAGACCACACTGACATTGGCACTTGCTTCCTGATACCCATGAGACATTACATGTTTAATAATCAAATTAAACATTATTATTGAATCAATGTACAATTAATTTCCTTTATGTAACAAATTTCCCTTTATACAATGCACTTTTTTGGCTCTTCTTATGAAGTGCTGTTTATGCATGCTCATTGTCCAGGGTTTTAATGCGTTCACTTCTGTCCTTTAACATCTACATGAACAGGCGGTTTAACAATTTGGCACTTAATCACATGAAGACATCTATTGGACAATGTTATTTTATACATGTCATTTACAACATATTTCACATGTATCTTTAGGTTTGTCAGGTAAAACTAACAATAATGTTTCAAGTGTTAACATCAGTTATATACGATTGTATAAATTAACA
Source organism: Enteromius fasciolatus (assembly GCA_032361145.1). Classification (NCBI taxonomy): domain Eukaryota; kingdom Metazoa; phylum Chordata; class Actinopteri; order Cypriniformes; family Cyprinidae; genus Enteromius; species Enteromius fasciolatus. Next base: position 10,760,760 of record JAUMHR010000055.1, read on the forward strand.
TTAATGTATTATGAAAAAATATGGATAGGATTAAAACTAGTATATTTATAAAAAAAAAATAACTTTGATGGTAAATTCTATTAAAATGGCTGTAATGCATTTACAAATTTATTAGCGTTATCTTCCAATCAACTTCAAATTTGCTTCAAGCTAAAATATGAGTCATCTATCCACGATATTGCTTTTTTAATATTTTGAAATAATCAGTATTTAATATTTTTTCCCAAATCTGTTCTGATGAAGAAACAACCTCATCTACTGTACATCTTGAATGGCCGGAGAGTGGGTATATTTTTATTTTTGAGTGAACCATCCTTTTACCTGATGTCAACAACCTGAACCTTACTATAAAGTGTTACCACTAAACTAAAGACACAAAACCATTTTCACCGAGTACAGTTTTGTCTATAATATCTGAATGAATTTTGGACTTTTTCAACACATACAGCTGCCACATTTCCAACTACTGTATGTTAGGTCCAACACATCACCCCCTTTTTCCTAATGTCTTTCTCCATTTGGTTTATTTTCTTCATCTGTATTCCTCTTTCCAAAAATCAGCTATTCAAAGGACATGAGGTTTGCTGGTATCTGTGAAAAACAATGTGATAATAACAATGTGACATACAGTTGCGCAATGTGATCTGTTAGTCATACATATTTATTTTATTTGAGAATTTTTGTTCCAGGATTCACTTACCTGTGGTCTTGTACTCCTGCACGCCTCGGCTAAATGTCTGTGCCAGATAATTGCAGAGAAACGTGATCCAGTCTGGAACTTGTAAACATTACCTGAAACACAGATAAAAAAAAATGAACTTGTATGGGTTTATTCAAATTAAGTTGTGTGATATCTGCCATTTGTAAAAGGCAAAAAGTAATTGGCTGATTTTGCTGAACATTTTTTATGTCAAATATATTATAGTTTAAAGAAACCATCTGGATTTGGTAATACAAACAAGATTATTTGTCTACATGAAGCCAGTTCTTACACACAGATCAAGAAAATGATCTGCTGCTGCATAAAACCCATTCTTACACATCAAGATAACGTTTGATTGAAACCATTTCCTGGAACTTCATCAGAATATTACAGAATGTTTTTCTCTTAATTTAAATGGCTAATAAGTTCAATGACAAAACAGACAACACAACAGCTGACAGAAAAGAACTGTAGCATTGTGATCACTTTTAGATGATCTTTAACAATGTTCAAGTTGTTTTTTCATACCTAAAACCACCAACACTGAAGAATTTAGTATGGCCAGAAGTGGGTAGTACCCAAGTACTTATGCATCCTCCAATCCAGAGCTCCATCTGTGAGGAAACTGTATGTCCTGAAGTGGAAACTTTTCACTTCTTGTTGTAGAGAACACCGGCGGGATCCAGTTAACTGCCCAGTTGGTACAGTCCTGGAGTTCCTGCAGGCCAGATTCTCCACTGGGTTCACCTACTCCACCCTGAAGTGGCGGCAATATTGGCATACCACACCTCTCTCAGTGAACATACAGTTGTTAGAGCCCCCCTGGTTACACGTTTCCTCTGCATTGCGCAGAGGCCTCCAGTATGCTCCCAAGTCCCTACGTGGGATCTGGCCGTGGTGTTAGAGGCTCTCTGTAGGCCATCTTTTGAACCCAGAGGGAAGATTTCAGATCATAGTGGCCCTTCATCCGTACCCTGTGGGTGCATTTTGAGGGTTCCTGCAGTGACAACACGGGCGATTGTACTGCAGGACTTCAGTTCTCCTCCCTTCAGGGAGCCCGGCCAAAAGAAGCTATTGTGGATGCCATCAATACTTCTTATCTCTGGTCTCCCACCACTAAGTCTTCTCGCAAGACCGCGAAAACCCTGCTGAGATTAAGAAAATTCCAACATCTGCGCCCCCAGCTTCAGGGGAGGGCCGAGTGTTTTGCTCTTGCTGGTCCAGCCAGCAGTACCCACCCCCTCACAAAAAGAGCAAATTTCCAAATCTCTCAGCCATAGACATATTGTTCAGATTATGAGCGACCTCACTCTGTCCCCTGTCCCCTCTTTGGGAGCAAGGCATTTGGATTTTCATATCGATGACTGGCTAATTCTAGCTCGGATCAGCAAACTCTGCCCAGTGCAGCATGGAATTGGTCAACAATCATCATCAACAATCATTGCTGAACTGTCTGGTGATGCTACGTCATCCCACTCAAAATGTTTCAGGGGCTCCTGGTGCTTTTGGCAGCTACAGCCGCAGTTACGATGCTTGGTTTGCTAGATATGAGACCGCTTCATCTTTGGTTGCATGGCCGAGTCTCGAGATGGGCATGGAAGTTCGGCATGTTCCAGATCTGCGTTTCCCCCGAGTGTCGCCATCTCCTCAGTCCTTGGTCAGACTCGCTATACATACAGGCCAGAGTCGAGGCACGTGATAGTTCCGTGATAGACGTATCTATTGCCTCTCGCGGTTGAAATTATTGTGAGCCATTCCAGGGAGAGCTTCCTGGAGAATGGAGACTCCTTCGCGGGATCAGTGTTGGGGGTAACGCATAACAAGTAACGCGAGTTACGTAATAATATTACTTTTTCCAAGTAACTAGTAAAGTAATGCATTACTTTTTAATTTTAGGGTAATATAACTGAGCTACTTTTTCAAAAAAGTAATGCCAGTTACTTTGTTTGCTTATTTATTGACTGACGAGTCTCCTGACTCCATGTTGGGAGAAATCAGAAATACAGAGGAATTGTGTGCAGTGTGTGAATACAGTGTAGTTCTAGACTAAATGTAAATGTGCATTAATTCATCTTACTCTCAAAAACCAAATTTAGTATTCTTCAAAATGAATTAAAATAAACTCAGAATATGACACAAACCTTCAATAATTAAATTACACAAATGCATCTAATGCATCAATGTTTTTGCTGCTGACCGTTAATGATCCAGTTCAACCATACTTACAAGCAAAAATGACTGTGCTTCATTGTCTTTTTTATTGCGTGAAGAGTATTGAAGTTTCTTCTGTATTCTGTATTACAGATGTGAATTTACTTTTTCTTCAGTCTGGGGATTATTCGTGACACTTTTTGGTGTGAAAGGGCTTTTATATTTGCTATAAATAGAATTAATATTAAAAACAAACACTCAATCTCTGCTTATATTTAAAAAGTAAGGCAAAAGTAACGTAACGCATTACTTTCTATAAAAAGTAACTAAGTAATGTAATTAGTTACTTTTTTAAGGGAGTTACGCAATATTGTAATGTATTACTTTTAAAAGTAACTTTCCCCAACACTGCCCGGGATGATCCAGCTCATTTGGAGATGTTATGTCCCTCCTGCTACAATCAGATGCCTGCGCGGAGGTAGTCAGTTACGATCGGCTCCTCTGCGAGAACCAGAATGGTGGGGCTCCCACTGGCCAATCCTAATTGGCTTGTTCTCAAGATCAGAGCAGATTGGTCTCACAGGCTGGATCCCATGACATCAGTCAATGACGTAACGTCTCTGTTCCCTCCTTCAAGGAACGAGGGTTCCTCTTCAGGAACTCGAGCCGTGTCCAGAAGACGCTATGGGGAACGCCTTCAGCGTGACAGCTCTGAACAGTGTGTAAAATCAAACCAATGAAATGGATAGACGTCATAGGCGGGTGACGTCACCCGCCAGGAAGCTTAATGCACATGGAGTGATACCGGCATTTAGCTCTTTGTCATTTCAGCAAAGCGTACTCTGTGTGGGTTAGCAAACATTTCCAGCGTTTCAGCAAAAACAAAAAGAAAGTGAAAACCATGTCCAAGTCACTTGAAAAAAGGGGTGACAGCGAGCCTCAGTATAGACTGTGTGCTTTTCCCTGGGAAAGGTTTATTTCCCCAGGGGATTCGCACGATTTATGCGTGGCTGACTGCCCGCACTGCGATAAATTTCCGGGGCGCATGATTCGTTCCCGTAAGGCTCTCTTTGAGAAGGGAGCCTTTGCTGCAATTCCTCGCGGTGCTGGACCCGCTCGTGCTGAGGCAGAGCGGAGAAAGCGCTCGTGGGTATCGCGCTGCAGCTCCTTCCCACGATCAGGGCGGTGCGGGGCTGTTGTTCTCTTCATCTGCGGATGAGGAGATGCACAGCCCCGAGGAGGCAGTAGCTTCTTCGTCGCCCCATTATGAGGAGCTTGTGGAGGTGGTGACTCGTGCCGTTGCCAAATTAAAAATCGAATGGACGGACGAGGTTAAAGCCGAGCCACGCAGCAGCAAGCTCGATGAGCGCTTCCTGCAATCTCGGCCACCACCTCCAAAACGGAGCCTTCAGTTTTTCCCCGATCTCCATGCTGAGGTAGTGAGATCGTGGGAAAGACCGTATTCTGCTCGTCTTTTTGTCCCGTCCTCGGATTTTTATGGGAACGTTGCGAGAATGAAAGAGCAGGGATACAGGACGATGCTGCAGATCGAACAGACGCTTGCGGGCTATCTGTCCCCTACCTCGGCGTCGTCCTTAAAGGCTCCGTCCCTTCCCACCAGACCATTACGAACATTTTCGGTCTTGATAGGGAAGGGGTACTCGGTGACAGGTCAGGCTGCCACATATCTGCATACAACTGCAGTATTGCAGGCGTACCAGGCTGACCTGCTCAGCAAGGTGGATGAGAGCGAGAGAGTAAGCTCTGAAAATATTAGAGAGCTTCGGAGGGCTGCTGATTTGTCTTTGCGTGCTACCAAGGAGACCGCCAGGGCTATTGGTCGGTCTATGGCAGCTTTGGTAGCCGCAGAGAGGCATCTGTGGTTGTCTTTGTCACAGGTTAAAGACAAAGACAGAGCGTGTCTGCTCGATGCCCCGCTGGTGCCCCGGGGTCTGTTCGGTGAAGCTGTGGATAAGGTCGTCGACCCGGGTCAAGTACAAGCTCCTCACACCGCGAGACGCAGAAGCAGAGCGTCGCCGACCGCGCTCCTCCATGAAGAAAGAGGAGGGGTTGGCACTGTTCTGTCGAGGGCTCCTTGAGCTCTTGTAAGAAGCCCTGAGGCTCCTGCTCTGGGGCTTCAGAGGGCAGCCCCCCAGCGAAGACGACAGGTTATACCGCATTACACGGTCCCTGCCAGTCTTCAGTGCCCTCAGGGGATTCTTTCACTAACCCTGCCGTTGTTACAGGGCGTGGAGAACCGGCCATGAGACCATCTGCGGCTGGCTTGCTGGTATACAATCAGCTGGTTCTCCCCTCTCATTCAGAGGCCAGTCCCGAGAGGCTGGCTCCCTTAGTAGGTTTTCTGGCAGCGTGGAAATTACTGCCGAATATACCTCGTTGGGTCCTGCGGACTGTAGAAGGAGGTTACAGAATTAAATTCGGAAAACCTCCACCGCGCTTTGCGGGTGTGTTACTGACACTAGTGCATGCCGAGCAGGCTCTGATAATGAAGCAAGAAGTACAGACATTGTTGAGAAAGGAGGCCATCGAGGTGGTCCCTTATCACCACGTCTCGGGTTGAGACTGAACCCCAAGAAAAGTGTTCTTTCTCCAGTACAGAGAACCACATATCTTGGCGTGGTTTGGGATTCGACCGCGATAAGCTCATATGACACCTGCACGCATTGTGTCGATCCACACTGCAGTCTCGAGAGTGAGAGAGGGCCGGTCACTCACTGTCAAGCAGTTTCAGAACCTGCTGGGTCTCATGGCAGCTGCGTCCAACGTCATACCTCTTGGCCTGCTGCACATGAGACCCCTACAGTGGTGGCTTCGGAACAGGGGCGTTTCCTTGAGGGGAAATCCCCTCTGCATGATCAAGGGGTCACAGCTCATTCGACTCGTGGGATTGCGGCTTCCAAGGCCCTTATTTCGGGAGTCCCCTTGGAGGAGATCTGTGTGGCGGCGGGGTGGTCCACCCCTAACACTTTCGTTTGGTTTTATGGTCTAGACCTACGAACTACTCCTGGTGCTGATGTGCTTGGTGAGTAGGTACACACACTGGGCAGGATTTGAAAGTGTGGGGAAGTGGGCATCTCGTTCCCCATAGCGTCTTCTGGACGCGGCCCGAGTTCCTGAAGAGGAACGTCTCAGGTTACAACTGGAGCTAAAAGCCGGTATCACTCCATGTGCTTTAAGCTTCCTGGCCTATGACGTCTATCCATTTCATTGGTGTGATTCTACACACTGTTCAGAGCCATCACGCTGAAGGCGTTCCCCATAGCGTCTTCTGGACACGGGGTCTCGTTCCTTTGAGGAACTAGGGTTACAGTCGTAACCTGAGATGTCACATACGTAACCAAGACATTTTTACATAAAGTTTTAATTGAACTATAGTCTAATCTTGACTGTCAAACCGGCTTATATGTTCATGCATGAGTTGTAGACAGATAAAAAAACGGTACCTCTTTCAGTGTCAGTAAGCTGGAAAATGTTTGGATGTTCAGGGTTGTCTGGCAGAACCACCATCCAACCTGTGAGCGTGATCTTTTTACATGGCCGGGATTTATACTTAAGACAAAAAATAAAAAATAAACACAATTACAAAAGAGGCTAGGCTTAAGGTAATTAAACTGGAATTTTATTTTACGGCAAATAGGATCTAAACATCAAGTCTTTAAAGATTAAATAAGTTTGGTTAAATTAAATAAATTGTTTAAATTGGCATAATAAGAGGCGCCAGTTTTTATTTGTATTCTTCAATCAGTTAAAGGCTTAGATGGCAATTCAAAAGTAAAAAGAAAGTGTTTAGATGAGTGTTTTAAATGAGAAAATAATTAATCACTTACATGCCTTCGCTCATTTGCTCTTAGAGCTTTAGAACCAAAATAGATGAGAATGGAGCCAGAAAGAACAATCCAGTAGCGCTTCCAGGATGAGAGCTGATGTGAAGAAAATAAAGAAATCAGCTGAAGAGACTAAGCGCTCTTTTCTAAATACTTATACATGACTATTTTATGGACTGTATAAGCATTTCTTTATTATTTAACTATTAACTGGGGCAGTCACACTGAAATTTAGATGTCCAGCAATGAAGACCAGGCCACGCCAAATACCAGCTGCTCGTTCTCTGCCTACCACCTCTTCTTATAACCCCCCCAGAGCCTATACAAATTGGAAGAACCCATCTGGCTGATGAGGAAAGAGATTGACGCATCTATGACAACCTTTGTCTGTACTGTGGTCAAGCAGGACACATCCGGGCTAGCTGTCCAGTACGTCCTCCAAGAGCCATGCAACCCTGGGTGAGTCTTGAATCTGAAACTCATTGTATGATTGTACCAATGACTCTTGTAGTTCATGGGAAAAAAAAACATACCACAGCATTTATTGACTCTGGTGCTGAGGGAAATTTCATCGATGAGGCTTACGCTAGACACATGCCTCTTCTTACATGTGGCACCCGCGTGGCTGTGGCCTGAAACTTCACCTTGGGCCACTGCATTCTGAAACCATACAGCTGTTCACCATTCATTCTCCAGACCATCCCATCATCCTTGGACTCCCCTGGCTCGAACTTCAGAACCCAGTGATCTCCTGGTCATCAAGACAGATCAAAAGGTGGTCATCCAAATGTCACAGGCAGTGTATGCAGCATGTTCGTCCTTCTTAAACCAAAGTCACAGTAATGGACAACAAACTCGATAACCTTCCCACTGATTTCATGGACCTGAAGGAGGATAGGTAAGGATAGGTTCAGTAAGGAGCATGCCACACGTTTACCACATCATCATTCAACTGACTGCGCAATAGTCCGTCTGTTTTCCAGGCATTGGTCAACGACATCTTTCGGGCAGAGCTCAACCACTTCGTGATTGTCTATATCGACGACATCCTCATTTATTCAGAAAATTACAAAGACCATGTTCAACACGTCAGAAGTGTGCTACGTCGCTTAATCCAGAACCAATTGTTTGCCAAGTTCCCAAAATGTGAATTCCATCAGACCCGCATTTCATTCCTTGGATATGTGATAGGCCAGGAAGGAGTTACTATGGAGGAAAGTAAAGTGACTGCCGTGTTGAATTGGCCCCGTCCTCACACCGTCAAGGAATTACAAAGGTTCCTGGGGTTTGCCAACTTTTACCGCCGCTTCATAAGAAATTTCTGAAAGTGGCTGCACCGCTTACCAACATGACCAGAAAGGGACCTATTGTTCTACGCTGGGACTCACAAAGCGAACAGGCATTCACTGACCTCAAGGCAAGATTTACCTCCGCACCTATCCTCCATCACCCAGACCCAGACAAGGAATTCACAGTGGAAGTGGACGCCTCCAGCACCGGGATTGCGGCAGTTCTCTCACAACATCATGGCGAACCAAGCAAGCTATACCCCTGTGCATTCTATTTTCGAAAGCTCACCAAGGCCGAGTGCAACTGCTCGCCATGAAGTCAGCACTAGAGGAGTGGCGTCACTGGCTGGATGGATCCAAACTACCCTTTGTTGTACTTACGGATCACCGCAACCTAGAGTATATCTGTAGCGCCAAGCGCCTCAACTCCCGACAGGCTCGCTGGGCCTTATTCTTTACTCACTTCGACTTCCACATCACTTACATACCTGGCTCTAAGAATGGTAAAGCCGATGCCCTTTCCCAGCAGTATGATCCTCAGGTCAATTCCAAACCACCAGAGTTCATAATCTCTCCTCCACGAATCGTTGCTCCCATCAGATGGGATATCCAGGCAGAAATCACAGAAGCTCAAAACACGGATCCACCTCCTCCAGAATGTCCTCAAGATCACACATACGTCCCTGGCCCTCTCCGCCAAAAGCTTCTCCATCTAATCCATGATTCACCAAGCGCAGGCCATCCCGGTATGATTGCAACCACCAAACTCGTCACAAACCACTACTGGTGGCCTACCCTGGCCGGAGATGTCATCCAGTTCGTCCGCCAACACTTTCCTTCAATATAAGCAAGGCCTCCCACCAGAAACCGTCAGGATTACTCCAACCGTTACCAGTGCCCCAAAGACCCTGGTCTCATCTGGCGATGGATTTCGTCACGGATTTGCCAACTTCCAGAGGACATACCACCATATTAACTATCATTGATCGCTTCTCCAAGGCCTGCAGGCTCATACCACTCGCCAAACTTCCCATGGCTTGGGAGACAGCTCAAGTCATCATGGAACAAGTATTCAGGTTTTACGGAATCCCAGAGGATATAGTCACAGACTGCAGCCCTCAGTTCACCTCTTGTCTCTGGAAGGCTTTCTGCTCACAGATGAACATAAATGTAAGCCTCACTTCTGGTTATCATCCCCAGTCCAATGGACAGGCAGAAAGACTTAACCAAGAACTCACTCGTTTCCTCAGATCCTATTTCCATGCTAACCAGCAAGATTGGAGCCACTACCTTTTGCACTACCCTGAGCATGCTCAAAATTCTCTCCAGAAGCCCACCACTGGTATGACTCCGTTTAAATGCATATTAGGCTTTCAACCTCCAATGTTTGCTTGGACCGGGGAACTCACCAGCTTCCCCACACTGGATCACTAGCTTAGACAAAGTGAGAACACCTGGAACCAAGCTCATGTGCACCTACAACGAGCAATAAGGAGACTCATCGAACAAGCCGACTGCCACAGGAGACCCAATCCAGCCTACGAACCTGGACAGTGGGTTTGGCTTTCCACCCGAAACCTACGTCTCCAACGCTCCTGCAAAAAGCTCAACCCGAGGTACGTGGGTCCTTTCAAAATTATCCGTCAAATCACACCAGTTTCCTTCAGATTAGAATTGCCACCTCGATATCGTATCTCACCCACCTTTCATGTCTCCCTGTTAAAGCCCGCTGATGCTCCGGAAGGACAGAGGGACCTAGATGAGGACGCCAACCCCGAGATTCCCCCCCTGGTCATCGACGGAGAGGAAACGTACCAGGTCCGAGAAATCCTGGACTCACGGCGTCGGGGTACCAATCTCCAATACCTCATCGACTGGGAGGGCTATGGACCGGACAAACGGTCCTGGGTCAACGCCCGGGACATCCTAGACCCCTCACTGACAGAAACTTACCATCGCGATCACCCAGATCGACCAGCACCCAGACCACGTGGTAGACCCCGATGTCGAACCTCTCGCTTCAGGAGCCGCTCGCAGGGGGGAGCTCTCTTGCAAGGCGATCCTCTGTGGCTCTGTCTGACCGTCATCAGCGGGAACCATCTCCCGAATATTAGTTCCCACCCAGACCTCTTTGACCCACGCACCTCAGTGATATCCGCTCCAGGTGTTTTCATTCAACTCCGCTATTTAAAGGAGCGGTTGAGCTCCGTTCAGTGTGAAGTTTTGTTCTTGTGACAACTCCGAGCGTTTACCCCAGTGGATTGTTTATTTGATTTGGATTTTGCCCTGGACTGTTTCGCCGATTCTGATTCTTTCCTGTGACCTCGACCATCACCTGGATATAACGACTTTGATTACTGCCTGATTCCCTGAACTCTGCCTGTCTCCGGTACTGTCTCTCTTTGTCTGAATTGTGTCTGTCTGCCCCTCTTTTGAACCCTGCCTGTACGACTTACGATTCTGTGAATAAACGGTGTGCAAATGGATCTACCGCCTACTGAGTCTACATCATAATAGCATTCTTTTAGATTCTTGTCACACTCCAAACACATCTCAAAAAACAAAACAGAAACAAACAACAAAAGCTTTTCTTGAAACTTTGGGTGACTCAGATGTCACCAAACACTGTAATTATACTCGATCACTTGCCAAGATTTGAAAATATTTACTAACTATGAAACTTTTTTGGCATAGGCTTTTAAGCTCTTGAGAGGCAAGTAGTCACCAAACTAAGCAATCTTAACACTTGTTTGACAGCAGTTAGTTAACAGCCTCAAACAAACCACAAACATCTCTCACTAAAATCAACATTTCATGTTACACTGAAGAAAAAAAAAACATCCAAATCAACAAATGGTTACTTTACTGTAAAAGCATATCAAAGTCATATTTGATCTAATAAATTCATCTAAGTTAAACCTATTGGTCATAAGAGGACTACAGGGTAAAATTACTGGGTCTTGGTTAACATTTGAAATTTTACAGGTGAATTTGTCTGCACACTTACAGTGGGTTTTTTACCCTCCTTCATCAGTGTCTTTCTTCGCAGGGGCCCTTCAATGGTTATGCTGCTCAGAGAACTGCATTCATAACTGGAAACTGCCCCTGGGGTGCTGGGGAAGCAATAAAATCAGGTCATGTGAAACACTGAGATCACTACATCCTCCAGCAGAACAACTCAAGTAGGTGATAAGGATATGTACAGCAAAAATAAGATCAAAATAGTTGTTTAAAAATTTCATAAAGTTTTTAAGGACACAGATAACAGTTAAATTCCTACCTATAAATATAACTTCTACTTCTGGGAGAGTTACAGATTGGGACTCTCCAGTTTGGACCAAGTGTCGCGTACATACGTCCTCTGAAAGTGTCCAGGAAGAGGTATGTGTATTTCATTAGTATTAATAAAATAAAAGCATCACAAATAATTGAGAAACATGTTAACAGTTGATATATATATAGATAGATGTAAAAGCTGAAATTTTTTAATCATGATGCATAATTTGGCTTACCTCTCAACTGTACTTGATAATTCATCACTAAAAGAGCTCTCTCTACTGCCTGCGGACAGACAAAATAAATATGAAGGTCATGACAAAACAAAATCATTTTATTTTTCTTAAAATAAATAAATGAAAGGCAGAAATGTCAGAAATATTTTATGATGAAGATCTATTTATGATTAAATAAACGTGTTTGAGAAAGACAATAACCCACTGTCATGATAAAGGTTTGAACACTATTGTCATCTAGTGGTGAAAAATTATAAATACAAACAGCTCAAACAGAGCAGTCATATAGTCACAGAGAACACCTTTAAATTAGGATACATATGTCTTTAACACAGTAATCTTGTGTTATTGGGACAAAGACAGAGATACAAGTGTGTGTACAATAGGAATAAACTGTAGTACCAAGTGAAATGCCGTTGGTAAATACTGAATCATGTGTGTGGTTTCTGACAGGACTGTGAGATTCTAAGAAGCTGTCATCCAGTAAGTGTCGAGCCTTTTCTTTTGCAGGGAATGTCGCACTTTTACTCTCCACCACACCAAACTGACACATCATGCTGAGAAGAGATGACAAGAGTTCAAACACAAAGACAGTCAGTAAGACAGTAAGACAGTTACTGAGTTCCACTGTAAAAAAAGAAGTGCACTTAGTTGTATTGAATATGTACTTGTAGTGAATATGTACTTCAGATGTTTCTGCTTGCAGCTAATTTAATATTAATGAAATAAAAGGCTGCCTGAGAGTACCTAAAGAGAGTACACCTTCACTTGAAACAAAGTGTACTTTGTAATAATATAAAATTAAAAGATTTACCTTAAAGTACATTTAAATCATTATGCTTTAATATCAAAATTGCATCTCTAAATATCTAAATTTAATATCTGAATCTAAATTGCAACATCATTATTACCAATATATTTAATTTTCTTACAAGTAATTTATTCACTACCAAGTTAGGGAACAAGTTTATTTCTTCTGTAGGTCATAAAGGAAGATATTTTAAAGAATGTCTCTGTTGATTTCCATAGAATGGACAAAAATACTATAGAAGTCAGTGAAGACCAGCAATCCTTTGGTTCAATTCTTCAAAATATTTTCGGTAACACTTTAGAATAATGGGCTGTTGTTAACAGGTAACTATGTGTTACAATAGAGAGTACGTGAGGCGTGCAAGTTCATATGCAAACAGTACAAGTCTCTCGGCCAGGACAGCAATGGTGGAACGCTGGCAGACAACGTTATCGGAGACACAAACAGAGGCAGAGTCGAAAAACAAAGCAAAAGGTCTAAATACCATTGAACTGAGTCCTTGGGGAGAGATAGAGGGAAAGTCCAGGTCCAGGCAGAAATCGTAAACGGATAATCCAACAGAGAGAATAACAAGGTTTCCAGGAACACAAAAGGATTGTAACACAAACAACGAACCGTACAAACATACAGACACTTCTGGGTTTTATACACACGAATCTAGGTCAGTGGGTGGCGGCAAACAATGAAGTACCTAGACAACAAACGAGTGGGTGGAGACATGAGTTCATTGATGAGAGTCCCTAAATGAAAACAGACATAAAACACAGAGAGTTTGCTGGGCACTGAAGTGCCATCCCCTGATCTGGGCTGGCACTTCCAGCCGACTGTGACATAGCCCCCCCCCAAAAGGGGCGGCTTCCAGATGCCCAGACTGGGGAGCCGGGGGGACTTCCCACCAGGGCGGGGCAGACAGCGGAGAAGTCCACTTGAGCAGCGTGGACAGTGGAAATGCCCACCAGGGCGGAGCAGACGGCGGAGACCTCCTCCTGGCTGGAGCGGGCAGCGGAGAAACCCACTGGGGCGGAGCAGGCGGTGGAGAAGCCCAACGGGCGGAACAGGTGGTGGAGATGCCCACTTTAGCGGACCAGGAGACCAGGCTGCACATAAGAGCACGGAGTCCATGCAACCATCAGCGGAACCCCTGGGAAATCCATGACCGCGGTCAACATTCCCAAGAGTCGTGCAGCCACTGATAGATCCATGATCGGAACCGGACAGTACAAAAGCCCCAAGGTTTGGGGCGTAGGTTCTGGGGGTCGCGCAGTCACCCACGGACCCTCAGGGGAGTTGGCTGACCTCTCCAGGGGACGTGCAGCCACAGGCGGATCCCCAGAATTCAAGGCATGCCTCTCACACGGTTCCTCGGACCGTGATTCGGGGCTAGGACCCGACAGATGCGGACTGGGAACCGCGAGTATTTCAGACAGCTCACCCGCTGTTGCGGGCGGATCTGGCCACCAGGGGTCCGGATCACAGACGGGGTCTGGCGGATCCGGTCATTCTGGATAGGGATCACAGATGGGATCTGGCGGATCCGGCCACTCGAAACCCAAATCGCAGACCGTCATAACTGGACACGGCTCCTCGTACCATACGACGGGAGTGAAACCCGTCATTTGGGGACTAGGAACCACAAGGACCTTCAGCAGTCCGTCAGGCTGCGTGGTTGGGACAGACTGGGCATGGCACGACCCCTCGTATCGTGCTATGGGATTGGGACCCGCTACTGACTGGTGAGGAATGGTGAGGGCCTTCTGCAGCACGTCAGGCTGTGTGTCCGGCACAGACTGGGCTGAGCACAGTCCCTTGTACTGTGCGACGAGAATAATGAGGGCCTTCGACAGCTCTTCAGGCTGTGTAACTGGAACAGACTGAGCTGCACACGACCTCTCGGGCCATGGTGCAGAACCAACGCCCTCTGCTAGAGGAGCAGGCACTGCTGGGATGGCCAACAGCCCTCCTACCTGTGGCCCTGCGCCCCACTGATCATCACTCAGCCCCTCTCGCTGGGTGATGATATGAACGGCGCCCCCTGAGGGTGACTCGGGAACCACCGGAGTGGTAGACAGCTCCTCGAGCTGTGCAATCTGGACCGACTGGGTTTGGAACAGCACCCCTGGCTGTATAACTGGAACTAATAGAACGGGAAACAGTCTCTTGGGCTGAGAAACCGGAACCAATAGAGCTTTACATGGCTTGCCATACTGTGAGACTGGGCTTGGAGGCCGCCATTTTGCACTGGGTCTCTTGAGTGCCCGTCATTTTGTGCGAGGGCGGCGTTACAGAAACAGACGGGAAAACAGTCTCAAAAAGTCTTTAATGTTTTATGCTTAACCCTTTCACACGTACGATCACACCGGTGTGATCAGGCTTGGCTGGTCCCTGGAGCGTACGATCACACCGGTG
>JAUMHR010000055.1:10780951-10791790 GCA_032361145.1 Enteromius fasciolatus
GATCAGTGGTGCTGTGAGGTGCGATTGTGTGAAGCTCATCGACTGTGTCAGGGGTAACACAGTTCGATGGCGTGACAGCATGCCTACGTGCTCTACTGAAAACACTGCCGTGTACGTGGCAGATTGCGCACAATATTCTATATTATTACAATAAAGTTTATATATATATATATATGTGTGTGTGTGTGTGTGTATGTGTGTGTGTATAGTCATATAATATGTAATATATTATTCTAATATGGCTATTATATTTATTAAAATAAATAGAAATACAAATATATTTATTGGCATATATAATAGACAAGGTAATGTTTATTTTATTATATATGTTTATATTTATTTTCATCTCACACATCACGGATCTGCATTTTCTATTATTATTATTTATTTATTTATTTATTTTTTGATAATAAAAATATCCCTCAACCCTCACAGAGAAAACTAGCAGCAATTAGCCTGCTCAAATGTGTGGTTGACTGCTTTCTCCAGGGATTTCACTTGTACAACACACAAAATGTATAACATAGAACAAAATGTTAATATAGACTACCTTGTTTACACCAAACTCATTAAAGCAAAACCATCGTTGCTAAAATAAAGTTTGAATAAACTGCACTAAAATTATGTATAATTTGTGTAAGCCTATGAAACACCTAGATATCTCGTAATTACAGTTTATTTTACACTAACTACTAACTTGAATGACAGCCCCACTTAAAATCAAATACTGCGTATGCGTGTCAAGCATCCAGTACATACTGGATCTGATCTAATACGTCATCATGCTACAGGCTGTAGCGAGGCCCTGTGCTATTGAGTTCCAGTTTTTTTTATCTGTCTGCATAAATCACATTAGAATAGAAATATTGCACTTGTCACAAATGTGGTATATTTCTTTCTCTCATGTGAAATTGGAAAAATAAGACAAGTTTTCTGAATTACCCATTAAAATGGTGATTTGGTCTTTTACATTTCAAAGGTCATGACTTTCTTGACTGCATCCAACTAGGCCTGGTAATTTAATCTCCGATTTATTCAAGCGCATTTCGTCAGTAAAGTCGGTTCTTTGATCTCAATCAGCTGTTTTTAAAGTGAGCAGCAGTTGATACACAGAGCCGTAGATCGCTTCTGATTCTGAAGACCAGTTCCGCCGCTCCCTATACGCAGAGTGCGCAGTCTGCGTAGGGCACCAGCTCCCAGGGGGGCACCATCCCAGTTTCTCAAAAAAAATAAAATTAATATAACTTTCATTCTATATTATTACAAATGTATAGATAAACATAAAAATCTAAACATGAACATGCACTTCATATATAGGCTAAATATAGGCTAACTATTAAAAAATAAAAATGTTTATGATGAACGCAGTGCAGTATAAGCACACCTGACTCGCGTTCCCACGTCTGCGCCAGCGCACGTGCTCGCTCTTACTTCTGTTGCGGTTGAAAACAAATAAGCATAATTGATGGACAACTAGGCTACATCAGGAAAAAAATATCAGAGCAATCTGGCGCAGCGAAAGAAAAAATTAAAAACCTGAGATGAAGCCGGTTCTTCAATTTCAAGTACGTTTATAATCCTGTGAAACATTTTTGACTGTCGTAATGTGTGTTTTATTGTCTGTGATTTCACCACCAACAACAACACATCTGACTTAACATTACAGTTTCCACACCGTAAAATGTATTATATTAAAACAACGAGGCAATATATGGTATATGGTTTAATTATGGTTTCATTGAATAACACTGTAAAAATACATCATGTAATACAATGCCCTCAAAGGGCACCAAAGGTCTGATAATTTGAGACCATAAAATCAATCACACTGTATTAATAAAATCATATAGGCTGGTTTCTGTCTAGGGCTACAATTGTAATTTATAAATAATACAATATAATTACAATTAATTTATTTACTTTTATATTTTATGAAAGTTCTATTTTGACCCTTTGTAGGCTAGTAGGTGTTTTTTGTTAGTTTTTTTTTTTTTGAGGGAAGGGGCACAGCAATACTATTCAGCTTAGGGCACCCATTTGGCCAGCAGCCCTGCTAAAGACTAAAGATCAGCAGGTGTGAGCTACGGCTCTGTGTATCAACTGCCACTCATTTTAAAAAAACAGCTCAGTGAGATTTATTAAATCAAAGAACCGGTTTTACTGACAAAATGCGCATGAATAAATCAACAATTAAATCGCTCAGCTCTATATCCAACTGTTAAAGTTATACCATGATAACAATTTGAAAAGCTTAAAAAAATGAATTCTAGCTTGTGACGTATGAGAAGCTTACAATATTAATTACAAACCAACATATTGTGCCAAAACAGCTTTAAATTACTGTAGGTTAAATTATGGCTTTTTACAAAATATTAAGTATTAAACAATTAAAAATAAATAAATAAATTATATTATGAATATCTTTAGCATTTTAACTTCAACACACCACTTAAAAGAGCCACCTAGCTGAAAATTAACTTTGATATTTCCACATGGAAACTGGAAATATGGTGATCCAGAGTTTTGTAAATCCTGATGTTGCATTTATAAGTGTCTAGACGGCAAGAAATTGGCCCGCAATAAAACCACCTGCCCTTTCGGCGAGGCAGACAGACAGGACCACACAGTACGAGTGAAGAAAGCTCTGGAGGAAACAGGGGAAATTCATTTAATAATGATGAAAACATCAACGCTATGCTTGTCTTTGTAGAGGCAGAAAGCCACATGTTTGCATAATACATAACATGTGCAGCATGTAACATTGAAGCATCTCAAAAACGATACTTTTACAATTCTCTTCTCAAATCTCATTCATAACATTGATTTGTCATACCTCACCACATGTGTATAGCACAATTTTTCAGAAAACCATATTATATAAGATTGCACTAGGAAAATACATTATGGGCTTCACATGTTTATGAAGTCTGAGGTAAAGGAAATAGGGATTATATTGTAGCATAAAGTCATGCCAAGCTGGTGCAGCTGTGGCCGGTAAATTAGGTGTTTGGTTGGCCTGTGGGCTATGCAGCCAAACCAAGAAGACATTAAGTCCACAGACAGCACATGTTTTAATAAATAGTATAGGCAGCTGTGCACAATGAAGTGTTAAAATCAGGGAGGGTCTCGGTTTACGGGGGTCTCACAGATGTGGGTAGTTTAAAGCGAAAGCTGGCATAGACGTTTATGAAATGCAATAAATTGCAGGGCAGAACGCAAAGCTAAAATCACCCAAAACAATCAGTTCAGCTAAATAAAGGCTACTGAGCATTACAATGTGTTTGGGGAAACTTACGTGTAATTGTCGTCCTCCACAAACTTCTGGAGCTCCTCGATGTAGCGCACTGACATCAAATACTTCTGCACGTGTGGTAACATGACTAAATGATCTGTGGAGTGAAGAAATGTGAAGATGATATTTAAATTCTCCCATTTAATGAGATCTGAACAGTAAGTGTGAAAGTGTGTACAGTATGTACATGAACATAAACGGATTAAAATAAATATGGCTTGTTATCAGCTTACCAGCTTTGTAAGCAGCTTACCATAGTTACAGGACACCTGTAGATCGGAGATGATGCGCAGTAGATTGTTCATCTGATTGGTTCTTTGATTGGTTGTCTCGATGATGCTATCAGAAGCAGGGTAGGCGGAGTCAATGTAGGTCATATCAAACAGGTAAATTCCTAATGTAGAAACAGAGAAGGAAACTTGTTTATAGACAAAGCTAGATCGGGAGACTTTAACACAAAAGGTAAAGCGTTAAACACTTTCAGGTCACTTTTTAACTTCAAAATAATGCAAAAGCACAGAAAAAAGGTAAAATAGAATCATGTAGTCTGTATGTGCATAACATTCCAAGACGTCTGAATACATATGATAAAAATGTATTGTTGAATTGTTCAAGTGTAAAATGAATTGTTCATAAATATTGTGAGTCATTGGTGCATTTATGAAACTTTAATAGTGCTGTTTCGTCATTTTGGTAACACTTTAGATGAGAAAACACTATTCATTATTTGCTAGTTGCTTTAACATGCATATTACTACCATATTGGTATTACTACACATCGGTTATTCTTCAAAATGTCACTATTCATGATCCAAAGAAGACATGAGCTAATTATTTTCTTCAGGCAATCTATCCCTCAAAGATGCCTTTACAAAAAAAAAAAAACATCAAAATTGAAAAATCCACAAAATCCACATATACCGCTCTCCACAAACTCATTACCTCATTCAAACTGGACTCTGTCAGTGTTGTGAAACTTCAAGGCTTTCCACTTCCCACTTTAATGGCCCCTCACTCCACTTTTACCACATTTACACAGATAGTTCAGAGAGAAATCTCTCCGGGATTCTCATGAACACTGGTAATTGTCAGGCGACAGGGACACAACTAAATGCCATGCAGTGTCTGGCCTGAAAACAGTGGCCTGGAGCAACTGCCTGAATGCTCTGAAGTTCTGTTTCCTTTACAGGATTCACAGAGCAGCTTGCTAATCAGCATGTAGAGGTTACGAGTCTGTTAATGAGTGCAATTAGTCAATAGCTGAAGAGCTAAGATGTTTTTTTTTTACACAGGCGAGCCTAAACACCTAACTAGCGCTAAATTACAGGAAAGTGAGGATGGACACTCCGCAAGTGAACCAAGTGGAATATGTTACATCAGTAAACAGACTGGCTGAAAAGTGAATCTGTGCAACTAAAAACCTTCAGTAGCTGCACTGCTCTGCCAATGTTTTGCTCAGATGCGAATAGTTTGGACACCTGGTTCTGTGCTGCAATAAACAGCTCGTCTCTGCAGTTGACAGTTATTCAGATCTGATATGTATTACCATAACATATCATTAGTAAGGTTCAGTTGATAAAAAATACAGGGTAATTAGAATTTTATACATCACCACCATTGAAAAAAAAAATTGTCGCAAATAATTGTAATTTTTTGATCAAAAACCTAAAAAAACTTTCCCCCTTACACACAATATATTTAGCAGTATAACAGTTTCCAACATTAATACTATTACTAATAATAGCAAACTAAAATTATTTAAGGAACATGTGACTAGAGAAATGGCTGCTGGAAATTCAGCTTTGCCATCACAGGAATAACATTTTTAAAAATATTTTTATTGTTAATAATATTTCACTATATTACTGTTTTTTCCCCCGGTAAGTCTCAAAAGTATAAAGACCCAAAAATATAAAGGTTGTATAAATAACTCAGTACTAATGTTTCCAAGCAGTGCTGTAAAATGTAATTTGATTTGACATGTAACAATAGGCTCAGTGATACTGTAGCCAAAACTATTTGTGACTTTACAGCTGCCCCCACAAAATGAAAAGCCATAAACCTGACAAAAAAAAAAAAATACTGCACCAATATAGGATCTGTAGTTATAGCAGACACTGAAACTGTCATTAAAGTCACAGAAATAGTCTAGTGTGTGGGTGTGTGTGTGGTCAGCTGTACAGCTGAGATTGACCCTGATATATTGTCTGTGAATAGAGAAGTAGCTCATTGACCTTTAGTGACCTTTCACTGGATTCAGTTACAACAGCAAAACCAAACTGGTAATGAAAAAGCCTGACCGTTACTTCAGCTGCCACCTACTGGTCAACTACAATTATGATTTTTCATATGCACTGAAAGAATTCTCTGAATATCTGCTAAGAAATCATTAAAATGTGAAATACGTGAAATAAAGCGATTTCTTAAAAACTGTGCTCAAAGTTAAGCAGATATTACAAACAGACTGAGGATTCTCACAACCTTTATAATTAAAAACAATTTCTTTCAGTCAGCAAGGAAAAATATTTTATTTCTAGTCATTATTTTAAGTGGCTATTTAGCAAGCCATTCAATGTCGTTAGGATTTTATATTTAACAAAATTACTTGACTTAAAAAGAGGAAAAAGTGAAGTTTGGCTTGACAAAACGGGGAAAAAAATCAAGATTGTTTTATCTGGCATGAAATATATTATAATTACAAATAATTATATATTTGTCTTCAGCCAGGTCTATTATAGGCTTCTGAGTCTATTTTTTACAATTTTATGGGTAACAATGAATAAGAGTGCGTAAGATTTCCTGGAAGTAAGAGTTCGAGTGGCTGCCAGCTTCAGAAAGAGAAAGACAGAAAGGTCGGTAACACTTTAAAATATAGGCAACACTTGTTAACTATTAATTACGACTTAAAAAATCTTAATTTTCTGCTTAGTAAGGTAGTTGTTAAGTTCCAATAACATGCTTGCTAATAAACAACTAATAGGCGTAACCATAAAATAAAATGTTACAAAAACTGTTCATAGCAGCAAAATATAGATTTCAGTCAAAAATGGACTGCTGCTAAAGATGTTGTGTTGCTTGAGCAATAAAAGAAATTCAAAAAGAGATCTCATTCTATATATGAAGTGACATTCACAACTCGCAACCAAATTTAGAGAAAAAAAAAAAAAAAATACACCATGTCCCGCATGAAAAGAACCATACACTTGTCAACTACTTGTCTGCCACTCATTGATATACTGTATGTGTGAAAAGAGGCACATGGTTTGTTGGTTATTCTTAGCTCTTAATAGTGCTGTCAACATCTCAGGTTATCAAAAATGGCTGAAAACAGGGGTTTTGTGCCATTGGCAGAAGAGACAAGAAAGCCTAGCGATCTGTCAAGAGTTACCACTATCACTTCATTCCCTAATTAGCCCAATCAGGAGGACCTGAAAGTGAGTGGTTGATAATTGAACACCCGTGGAATTCAAGAGCAGTCGTCCGATATTAATGCCCATAAATAGACCAGGGAGTGTGGCTGCAGTGTGTTCTGGCACAGCGCTAAGGCTCCTAAAACCAGGGACCATTACAGCCAAAGACATTTACAGAACTCAGGGTTTATGCTCCCTGAAATATAATACTTGTATCTCTCAAGCCAAGAATTTAAGGACAGAGTGTGACTTAAATCACAACTTAAATCACAATCGCATGGAAATGTTTTTTCTGAGAATACCTCAACAAAAATCTTGGTGATCAAAATAAATGCTGTCATGTCTCGGATGATGAATGATTGATATGCTTCACCTGTGACGTATTACTAATAATAAGTAAATATGATCACATGCGAATCCTCAAATGGGACAGCCACAGATTTTGGTCTATAAATATCGAAAGCATTTAGGACACTGATCAGGCTGGATGCCCAGTCACGAACCTTGACTGTGTATTTTAAAAGTGGAATGCTTAAATTCATCAAGCTTGTGATAAAAATAAATGTATTTATAATCAATACAGAAATAAAGGCAGTGCTATTCATATTGCATGAGCCACACAGAGTGTGGATAAGATTAATACGCACTTTGAAAAGCACTCAATGGCGCACAGACTTTATGACAAAATGTAAACAAAAATTTAAATAAATAAACAACGTGCAACATCTAATTCAAGGTTAATTCAAAATATTAATAAATGCTATAATAGCATATAAATAATACTTAAATAACATTGCTTTGAACCACATCACATATGGCTATGACATCTACAAAAAACTATTTTACATAACAAAATACATTATACGATATTCTGAATATATGCAAGTCACCGCATTTCAGAGCAGCTGGATATGATTGACCAAGACTGGTTTCATGTGCTCATAACCACACTAGTAATTGGTGCATAACGTACACTGGCAAAAGGACTTGACCAAACACACAAATAAACAAAGTTGTATGCCTATTAAGCAACTGAGGGTTGATTTGATGGTAATGACTGGCAATGTTACACTGCAAAAATGTTTGGTTGGATAGGGGTAACAAATGTGGTTTATGTTCTTGTGCCATTGGCATGTCTTTTTTCTTAGTCAAAAAGAAACTTAAGCCAATAAATAAATACAAATAAAAATGAAAGAAATAAGGAAATCATATATAATACATATAAGTTAATAAACAAAAATATTAATAATAATTGCACTTAAACCTGGTGCCTTAAAAAGTCTGGTTATTATCCAGTTGACTCCAAGAATGTAGATGGACTACATTAGAAAATAACTATATATATATATATATATATATATATATATATAAATATCAGAGTGTGTAGATATCAGAGTTTCATATGCCAGCTGTTTCTTTGCTGCTTACACAGCCAAGTGTTGTTCACCAGGTAAGCAAGTCTTATTGCAGAACCCCGAGGAGAACCAGACGGTTTGGAAAACTTGAATAAAAAACATGACAATAAGCAGACTTGACTTGTGTTAACTCAGTGATGCAATATAAGAACTTGTTGTGAAAGCACAACAAGTTTGATTATTTTAGATAAAGTGGACAAAAGCAGTGGTGCCAGATGAATTCTGGGACAGTGTAAAGGCATCATGTTCGTGGCTTATGACAATCAGCCAAGTTAAAACTGACAGCTATGCTCCTCTTATCTTAGACAAGGTGTCACCAGCATTTGCATTATGTAACAAGGTCTATTAACCCTTTCGTAAAGCAAAACTATTCACTCTAGACTGTTTCATTACAGGCTAACTTAGTATTTCTTTGTCATTCAAATAAAAATAGCCTTTATATTATTAAAACTATTTACTTAATAGCATATGTATACATTACCCTACTGTATAATACACATTCTGTAAAACCTCATAGTACATGATAACAAATGTATTAATTACTGTCAACAAAATCACACCAAGCACAATAACTCTAAAGATATCAATATTAGTGTCCACATTAGCGAACAATATAATTTGTTTATTCTAAGCACATGAGCATCTGACGATTTAAATTCTCCAGTTTGTGATAGCAGGGTAGATTCTGATTGGCTGTCAATAATGTGTGTATCATTCATCAGCTGGAAAAAACTAGTTCTGAAAATGATTCTGACAATATCGTTACTCTTAATCGTTATAGATGTGGTGTGGACTCTCCTATTCTTTAATACCGAGAACGAATTTTAGAACTATATCTTTATAGTTATCGTGCTTGGTTTGAACAGGCCTTTACTGTAAAATATAATCA
This sequence comes from Enteromius fasciolatus, assembly GCA_032361145.1. Taxonomy (NCBI): domain Eukaryota; kingdom Metazoa; phylum Chordata; class Actinopteri; order Cypriniformes; family Cyprinidae; genus Enteromius; species Enteromius fasciolatus. The sequence continues at coordinate 10,789,958 of JAUMHR010000055.1, forward strand.
ATAATAACAGAAACTGCTGGATTTATCCTGTGAAAAAGGTCCAATAATGCTGCATCCACAGCAGTAGGTGTCAGTATAAAGTCCAATATCTCTGTTGTATCAGGCAGCAAAACAATCATGCACCTTTCTGAAAAAGTTTTATGATAATCTTAGTAATGTTATTCATAGATTCTCATGTCTTCACAGCGATGGAACATCTAAATGTGCATAACTGAGGAAAAATGTATTTTGTGTGACACTTTGTAGCCACAGTGGTTCAGGGCCTTTAATTGCATAGCTGTCTGCATTCATAGCAGGCAATGGAAAAAAAAAACATGCATGTCTTCAACCAAACAGCTTGAAGGGTGTTGAGACTGCGGCCTGGCCAGCGGCAGAGAAACATTCCAGAAGTGTGAGTTCACATGTGATAGCGGGGCTGCAGGGTGCTATGTGGCGGCTTTCTCAAGGGATATGGTTTTCCCATCAGGGGCTTTCCAGAGAGCAGGAACAACTGGGATGACTGAGAAAGGAAGTGTTAACACCTGCCATCCGGAACTCAACAACATTAGACAGAGTACTGAGGGATGAGTACGAAATACAAGATTGATTAATGCGTTTGATGATGTGCGGTTAACTTTTATGTTTTATTTAGAGCATCTGGATTTGTTCGCATCAGGATTCACGGCCAATAAATCCCAAAACACTTTTCGTGAGCTACATAGCCAAGTACGGTGCTATTACCAATCCAGAACAGAGTGTAAAACGGGGAGCAGCCAAATGCATATTTTAAATAAACACATATTGCTGTTGCACAAGGTGAATACGCAAAGAGAAATAATAGGTTTGGCTCTTGCAGGAAACCTTAGAGCCAGGAAAGTAATTTAGTATCTTCTTAACACTATGCTCACCAAAACGTGAAATGTATACAGACAGTGATGACAACCGCAGACAATTTTACTGTCTATTATACTGTACTACTCGAAACAAAATATTCCAAAGCATTATACTGCTACCTAGCGCAGACCTAGCTTACAATGTCTCTTACCAGCAAACTAACTCATTACACTGGCATGTCTGGAGATTTCAATACAGAGTTTATGGAAATTGCCACGCAGGCTGGGAAGTTTTATATATTGCATAATGAGATAAAAGAGGCTTTTGTTCAGTGAAACAGCCGGAGTCACTGGAAAATACTAAGTGTACTAACAAATATGCACTGAGCAAATTAGTACATGTAACTTACACACGCACAGATGGCAAAAACACTTCACGGAAGTTATAAATGACAGTCTTACGCAACTGTCGCTGTTTGGGCCTTTGATGTGGCGGAGACAGTAATTCGCGACATGACACTGTTGTCGCACAATTCCTCTGGGTTCACTTAGGATGAATTTTAGAGTTTTAACATTGTCACTTTTGTTAACTAGGATAAAATACAGCTAAATCACATTTAATCTGTCTTTTTAAACACACGGTGCAGTGTAAAATATTGAGTCTGACAGTCTTAAAGAAATAGTTTGCCCAAAAATGAAAGTTTTGTCATCATTTACTCTTCCTCTAGATCTAAACTTTCTAATCTAAAGTTTCTTACTGTACGTTATACACAAAAAGATATTTTGAAGAATTCCACTAACTTCCAGGGAAATAAATACTACGGGGGCCATCAACTCCAAAATATCTTCTTTTAAATTTAACATAAGAAATAGACTTATTCAGATTTGGAACGACATAAATTAAGTAAATGATGAAAAAAATTCCTTTATGGGTAATAAATCTCTTTATATTCTGAGTTAAGACAGGTTCATGTTAGGTTGGATTTAGAATTAAACAAAAACCAACAGTCTGTTCCAACAA
>JAUMHR010000055.1:10791890-10834235 GCA_032361145.1 Enteromius fasciolatus
GTTGTGTACACACACTCCCAACACACATTTCAGTCCAAACAGCTTGTAAAAGTGCATGTGGGACCGGATGACCCCTTTAAGAAAGCCATTCATTTGATTCCCCAGAAAAGTGTCAACACTGTGTCACGATCAAAACATTGCTTTGTTTGTTTATGAATATCAACCATGCTGACATAGCAACAGTGGCTCAACCAATCATGTGCTTTTAGGGGTTTGGCCATCTGGAAGTCTGGCCAATGGCAAGGGTGGGTGGAGTCATTAGTCATGCTTGTAAGCAATCAGAAAATTTCATCAATAACTGTGCAACACTACTCAGCTGCTGTCAAGGCAGTGATACTTCATTTGTTCAATTAAAAGAAGTGAGGTAAAGTGATAGCGGCATGGATCTACAGGGAGCAAAAGAACGGTGGAGCCCTGAGGATGTGGTCAGGCTACTGTTCAAAGAGGTTGCAGATGTCTAGCCAAACAATGAGCTCATGAGTTTCTGCAGGGACCACAGTGCAAGGCTGGGGTGTATTTTCCATCCCTTCCATCTCTTCCAAGTGCTCTCAGATCCTTGTCTCTGAGGTGGCTCATTACAGACATTGTGTGTAGCACAGCGGTGGGTGTCAAAGCCGCTGAAGAGAATACCTCCTAACCCCCTTCTGATTAATGTCAAGAGCTTTTGCTTTACTCCTCAGCATCACAAGCCTGAGGTAAACTTGTATTCGTTTGTATTAAATAAAACAGACAAAACATGTCTGTCTGATATATATATATATATCAAACATGACAAGATGAATAAGGTGCTTAGAGCTGTGAGATATCCTGATAAGATTACTGCCTCTGTGATGAAAGTAACTGTAATTATCCAAGTAAGGAATTACGTAGCTAAATGTAGTGTAACAAATGTAAGACTTTAATCCTCTATGGTTTCCTCAGCAGTTACATATAAAATATATAGTGTTGGAAGGGAGTGTACAAGACTTATATTACTGTATATACATATATTATAGCAAAATGAAGGCCCTGTCAACCCTTTTGTTTTCGACCCCATTGACTTTCACTGTGTGGCCAAAAATGCTTGCAACTTCTTTTTCTCTCTCTGTAGCATAAAAGAAAGTCATATTGTGTTTGAATAAGCACTAAAGTCAAGTAATTAAAAAAATGTCATGTGCAGTGGAAAATGGAAAAGCCGTATTATTTGGTGACCCTCTCCCCGGCAGCAGAAGCGAGCTGTGGTTGATTGAGGCCCTTCTTTTAATCTGCAAGGTATTACCGTACTTGCTGAACATGGGAAATAATAACAAATGGTGAGTCCCGCACACTGAGACATGGGGTACTGTATGTGCTTTGCTTGGAACCTCGTCTCACCACACCACTGGCTCTCTGAGGTTTCCAACTCTTGGATTTTTCCGTAGGGCTCAGGGTTGTAATACTAAGCTATTGTTTATCTAGTATCAGTAATTGGAAGGAGTGGAAAGAGAGAACAGAGAGTTGTCTTAAGGGACGTGAAAGTTACCTCACTTCCAAAATCAGCACACACACACACACACACAGACACACACAAAACAAAACCAGGGACATTTATAAAACACACATATGATTGGAATCAGTCATAAATTCCATTGATCTAATTTTATGTTAAAAACGTATGAAGAAATATTGATAAATATAGGCATAAACTGGCATGAAAACGTAATTAAATTACTAATTAAATTATTTAATTAAAAAAAATATACAAAAAAACTTTTCTAACAATTAATAAAAAAGTGATTTATACATTTTCAGAACTTCTGATTATTTATGTGTGCTTAAACTCTTGAAATTGAAAACACGCTAACAACATATCTACAGTCCATAAAAAGTAACTTTGAGAACTAAAAGTAAAAGAAATCTGCAGCTAGAATATGTCAAGAACACATTTTTGGGCAGAGGAGTAGGGAGAAATATTTACAACCCTTAAAAGAATTGAACATAAATCAAACTGACATTCAATGACAATAAAACAAATACCGTACATTACTGTGGTTCGTTCAGAAAATTATTTTTTTAATTAAAATAAATTTGTATGAAAACGTATAGTACATGTAAGTTATTTGTATTCTGTCAAATAAAAACATGCACAGACCATGATTGATTTGCAAATTTATTACCAAAAATCTAAAAGTTTGACAATGTCACACAGCTCATACTCTGCCAGTGAGTGGAAATACCTCTGGAGTACTCTCCTCTGCAAAAGAATTCCACAATTTTATCCCCCGATGGAAGAATTAATGACAAGAACTGATTCATAACTCTCATAAAACGTACAAGGTTGGTGACAAAGGGAGCAGTTTACACCTAGAGAGCCTACACTTTCAGAAAAATAAGGAACTTTTGGAAAGCCACCCAAAGGCATAAAACCTCAAAAGTTTAACATGGAAATAAAAATAAGAGTTAGAGGTCACAGGGTCACGAATCGCTTCCTTTTTCCATTCGCCTCTGTGGTTAAAAACACCTCTCTGGTTTTCTCATTCAAAACAGGAGCCCTTCACATTTGTCATTTTAAGTGCCGTTTTTGCAATGGATATCAAAATGATACATATGTTTAAATGAAACAATTACAGAGAGGCATTTTGAAATAAGTCGAAACAGTAACTCTTAATAATAAAAATAACAAGTCTTAATAATATTCACATATGTTTTAGAACTTTTACATTATTTTCCTGCATTCACACACTCACAAAGCGACTGTGTTTTGGCTATTCATGCCTCTATAATGCCAGATCAGTGGGTTTAATTTTCTCTAAGCTCATTTGGATCAAAGATAAAAAGCCAAAACAAATTAATTCAAAGAAAACAAAGACTGCGCTCCAGGAGACTCAAGTAGCTGCTCTTGAAAACAAAGTACCCTTAACAAAAGGTCTCATCTATCTATTAATGCCCCGATCACCCCGCTCTACATAAAGATGGGAATCATGTAAAAAGGGGGCGTAGAAACACAAGAGAAGGAGAGAGAGAACAGAAGGTGAATGGATATTTTGCCCTAAGATTGAATCTTCAGCCAAGAGCCCTAAAGATAGAGAACAGTCCCTTTCTGTGTATGCGAGGCTAGGGCGGTCCAAAACAAACAAGGGTTCTCTTTCAAGTATAGTTTTGGAATACTGAGCACCTCGCTCCGATCACCTCGCCCCCACCCCTTCACCCCGCTCTCATCAGCACAAAGGTCTTGAGCAATGTCACCCAAACATCAGTACAAAAGAGCTAATGGTGCGTATCTGAACACATACTATAGCTCAATGATAATTTGAGGCATTGATATAAAGATTATGAGTTCATAAACTACTTTCTACTTGTTGAGTAAACATTAGTCATTCTACAAAACATTTAACGAGTTAATGATTTGTAATGTGCTATCTTCAGGCATGAAAATGGGTCGGGGTGCTCAAGGGGTGATGTGGCCTCTGATGGGGCCGGGAGGTGGGGGGAATCCCACAGAATTAATATTACGGCCTCATTAGGAGACATGCTTTAACTTAACTTGTTTATTCTTCCATCATGATTGACAAAAAAACTTTTTTTTTGTTTTTTTTGTTTTTTGGGCAAAGAAATCAACCTAATAAGTTTTACCATTATCTAAAAACATACCATCAACTACAAATGCTATTTGCTATTGCAGACAGAGCATGCTAAAAAAAAAACATGTTTGACAAAAGTTTCCCTTTGCCAATTTTACAGTGGCCAAATAAGTTGAATGGAATAACAAGCCAAGCACAGGTTCTAAAAAATACTGTACTGATATTTGTCTAAAGACATATGTACATCCCTTAAATAAAAGGACACCTCTTGCCCTTTGAAGCCACAACCAATTCAGCTGCATTACAACCCAGCATCTAGCTGTTTAACCAGGGCCGCATCGTTTTGCCCTAACACACTAAAATAATGTTTGTATTAGCGTTAGCAATACTGTAGCATTAAATGTAACTTACCCTCTTAAAGGTACGTTCACATAAAGCGTCTAAAAACACGTGGAAAATACATCGCTTCCTCCACCAATTTCAAGGGGTTTGGGCACTCGCGCTTCTGTAGCGTCTGCTGTTACTAGGCAACCATAAAGGCGCTGAAACATTTCTGCTTTGGATTTTAAACTGCGCGGCTCCATTGAAAATAAAGAGCTTGCACGCAAAATGCTCTGCATGTGACACATAAACACTATGAAATTAAATTGTGGATCTCTCCCCTATCGTATTCTCCCACGCAGGGTGGATGGCGCGCACGGTCTACGAACGCGGGGCGCTCAGATTTCACGATTTAAAATGGCTCAGTTTAAGTTTTAATTAATCAATAAATACCATCCAAGACAGATTTTTCCAAGACCCCACCCCCTAAAAATAATAATTTCTCATTGGATCTACACGATTCACGTGGGTCACCTGTTTGGGCTTCAAAATGGCAAATTTCGGCGAAAGGTGAGGGATTTTCATGCCTGTATCTTATGATAACTGTATTCATATTAAGGAACATAAATATAGCTTTAGAAAGGTAATAGTGCTTTACATTTTATTAAAGATGGTGAAAAGGTTTATTGTATCTTTAAATATGAGAAATAAAATTAAGACACCAAGGATGATGACGTTTTTCCTACCTGGCCTCATGGCATAAACTTGACATGACATGAAATACGTACCAATAAGTACATATCACTGCAGTTTCCAAAAGAAATTAACACTAGAGGCAGTAAAACACTGACACAACACTTTATGACTTCAAAACAATATTAATATTTTGGAAGATTTAAAAAACTGATGCTTTTGAAAGTTAGCATCACACATATCCAGTTTCATATCGATGGGTTTTCATAGACGGTAGGTTTGTTCGGGAGTTCACGCAGTACTGAGATGTACTTGAGAGCTGAGGAGCTCCAGTTTGAATCCAGTGTAACTTAAAAACTGTGTTGCACAAGAAGTGCACATAGGTATGTGTTTTTATTAAAACTATTCACTACCAATGTTTGGGGTCAGAAAGATTTTCTTTTTTTTGCACTTTTTCTTAATATTTTATATTTCTAACAAAACTGTTTTCAACAATAATAATTGTTGTAAACATAAGCACATTTTTTCTGAGCAATATATTTTTGGAAAATAATTAAAAAAAACTGTGACTTTAAATTGTTGCAATATTTCACAATTAAATAATTTCCTTTTAATGCAGTCTAGGTGAGCATAGATTTATTTTAAGGGAAAAAATACATACATACATATACGCCCTAAAGTTTTGAACAGTTAACTCCAAAATTATATTTTTCCTTTTTTTATCATTTACTTCCTTTCAAAACAACAGCTCCAACAGAAGTTATAAGAAAGCCAATTTATAATTACTGATTTTTGTGGGCTTGAATGAGATGTGTTTTTGGATTTGGTTTTCTGTGTTTGTTCCAGAGGTTTGTGAATCTGTATCACTTTCCCATGGACTTCTCCTGCAGACAGGAAATTATCTCACACTGATCTTTGGCCTGGCTGGAAATCAGAAAAACAGGCAAAGCTTAAGCTGACATATTCAAGATGCATCATCTAAGAACAAAAGGACAAAAGGACAACAGGACAAACGAAAACCCCCATGAAGCACTGTACCACGTTTACTCACAACCACTGAAAACGAAACATCTGGTGCTTAAAACTAAAGATACCCCACCAAACATCTGCAATCAATTGTTTTAAATTGAAATTCATTCACAGAAGTCATTTTAAAGTAACTGACGTGGTCCCAATATGTGTTGAAATGTGGTCTCTCTGTTTTGGGACAAGACACTCGCACCCCTCTACTTTGATACTGCCTTGCTGTCATCAAAAAGGGAAGACTCACAAAAATAAGTCATCCACTCAGCAGGAAAATGACATGTACCATGCTGGTTCTCATTGCACACGTTGCTCATATTTCACAGGATCTTCTGTTTTGAGCGTAAGCATGAAAGAACAGAGCTCAGTTTAACAGAAAAGTGCTTTGCTGATGACTGGCATGGACCTGACTGGCAATATGGAGGTTATTTTGTTTATGATTAAACATCAATATTTTTTTGCTCAGATTAAAAAAAAAGACCTCATGAAATCAAAATGTAACAACTATACCTCCCATTTTAATAAGAATTAAAAACATATATATAAAGTCTAATACAATCAGCATCTTTCCCTGAACTCCTCTAAATATCCAGCGGTGCTGAAAGTTGGCGTCCACACTCCAGCCTATAGAGGGTCACTGACTAAAACTCACCTCCCCCTTCAGTTAACACAAGCAAACAAGGCAATATCTTAGGCATGACGTTAAGCATAACGTCGCATGCAGTGTTGCCACATCACTCTTGCTCCGTTCCCGGCAGCAGTGAGCATTAAAACTAGCAGACCTGAACCCAAACAGGCATTAACAGAGCATACCTTGTTCTCAGCTGTAAGGAGAAAAGCTAGTCGTGATTTACTTCATCGAGACCAGCCATGTCACTCACAACTTTTATAGACACTTCAAATTTAAGGACCAGGTAGCATAAATGTTCATATATTTTCCAAAATTGTATGATCTCCTCATTTTTTTTCTGTGGATCACAAAATATTGTTTCTATGTGAATGAAAGTTAATGGGGTACAAAACCACACTTTTGTGTGTGCATGTGTGTGTGCCACACAGTCAATTTTTGAAAACTTTGTAGAATATTTTTGGATTTGGTTTATCTAAAGGTATCGTGTATGGAAAATACAACTGAAAATGTATTCAGGCCATCCAAGATGTAGATGAGTTAGTTTGTTCATCAGAAAATATTTAAAGAAATGTAGCGTTAAATCACTTGCTCACTAACGGATAACACTATGAATGGGTGCCATCAGAATGAAGATAATGAAGTCAATATGAAGAACTGCTGATGATAATAATCCACATAACTGCAGTACATCAATTAATGTCCTATGAAGTAAAAAGCTGTTTGCTTGTAAAAAAAAAGGCATTTTACCTGTAAACCGTCGCCATGAATACTTCATAAAATCGTCTCATATCAAAGTCAGTTTTGGTTTAAAGTAACAAATATCTCAATTATGGATTTTTTTTACAAACATACTGCTTTTTGTTTCACAAGATGTTAACTGACGGACTGGAGTCATGTGGATTATTTGTTGATTACTGTGATGTATCATTTTTTATCAGCTGTTTAGATACTCATTCTGATGGCACCCATTCACCTCTTTTGGTAAGCAAATGATGTAATGCTGCATTTCTTAAAATATTGTCTGATTAACAAACTAACTCATCTTGGATGGCCTGAGGATGAACACATTTTCAGCAAATTTTCATTTTTGGGTGAACTATTCCTTTAAGATTGCTACACTTTAAATCAGGCTACTAATGCAGTATGAAAATTAACAGTCTGAAAATACCATAAATCAATTGGGCTCTTAAGCAGGCAAAATCCAGAACCACTTAAATAGTTCTCAATTTCACATTCTCTGTTTTTTTCAGGTTTGCAGCAAATTGTTGTTAATGGATTAAGCACATTCAAAGTGCGTGCTTTCACAATTTTCCACAAAAGGAAACTATTCAATCACAAAAAGGAAAATATCTTCAGATATACTTTCATGGTTGATGCTTCCATTCCTCCTATAAAATAAATCTGATCTGGTTGTTATTGGCAGCTGAAAGTTATTTTTACAGGAAAGGGAAACTATCTAAAGTGCTCTGGCAGTGTATCAACGGCTTAAAATGAATGAGGTTTATCTCGCACCTTCGATCTTCCTCAACAGTGAAACAAGATGATTTTTAACCACAAGCACAACGTTTTGGTTGAGCGACAGCCCTGAATGACAATTCCTAGCAGATGGAATTTTTCCATACGTTCAGTTAGTTTATTGTAAAATAATGTCTTTAAGAGAATGCCTGAGGAAATATTCTTAGTCAGATAATTACTGGAAACATTTGCCTTCGCCTGAATCCTTCGCTGTTTATTCTGTATTATCTCAGGAGTGGTTTTGCTCTCTTATATCTGAGCTCAATGGGCTCAGCGTGTGTCACTGGGGACTTTAATGTAAGGCATCTGTTAAAAGCTTCACTATACTCTCCTACCATAGATTCCTTCCTTGTGATGTATAGAGGACTGTCTTGTAAAAAGATCAAAATCCATATGGAAGTCATGCTTTTTAAATGAAGTATACATAAAAGGCCATGTATGTATACAACTGATAGCTGCGAAGTGAAGACACATCTCTATACTTCACAAAAAGGGCACGGGAGTGGAAAAACTGCAAGCAAAATAGGGATAATCTGCATTTAAGGCACATTCCAGCACAGTTTAGCTGAACCCCTAAATTGGATGTCAAATGTCGAACGTTCTGGGACTTCTGAATGAAATCGAGAGTCTGCTATTCCTCTCAATTGTAAATTTATGAGACTTAAGGATGCTTGAGACGTGATGACAATTTCACAATAATGTTCACTTGGACAACTTTCTGACTCCCCGAGGCAATCACAAAGACATTATGAGGTAGACAATTTTACGGCCGACAATCAAACTGTGGAGAGTGGATGTAAGAAAGATTAAAATTCATATCACTCATGTTATTTTTTTTTTTTCACCAAGTGCCTGTGTTTTTGTGGAGTGAAGTCTGTGAGGTAGCCTGCTAAAATAACTGTAAATCGCACCAGCCACATGTGGCTCAAGGAATAAAACATGTAAGGCACAGCAGGAAAATAAAACTTCGGAAATAAGGAAAACTCCAGCTTACTTTGAGAAGGAAATGAACGATGGTGAAAGAGAGACTTTGTATGGGGAACTGAAACACGCAAAAGCATTTAAGCTCAACACTTCAGATGCATTTTTAGAGATTGTAGAAGAATTTAAAATCAGCAATTTGTCTTCAACACTATTTTTTTTTACTTTATGGACAACCTAAAAAAAAAAAAAGTCATCCTAGTCCAAAAAAGTTTTTTTTTTTACAAACTACACTAGCAAGCACACAAACCAGCTCGCTTTTCTATACACTCAATGTCAGACTGCCAGGTGTGGAATCGATAGCCTGATCTCATTTTTCAAGCAAAGCACATGTGCTCCAGCCCCCTGTGAGACTATGGAAAATGACTTGGGGTAGGGCTACTGTTACATGCATGAACGTGTCCGTGTCAAGGAAGGTCTGTGTTCAAATATTACTCACAGGTGAGGCAGACAGCTCTGAGTCAGCTCAGAATGAAGCCAGGACTAATAAAAGAAGCAGCCATGGAGACATTTAGCTGCATGCACAGAAATACCAGTCAAAATGGATCCAAAATAAACTACTAAAATCAATTTTTTACTGCATGGTCGTTTACACGTAATTGGAAGCTTACTGCGGATGAGAGAACGAAGTATGCGAATGTCCATCCACTTATAATTAGGGCTGTAAATCACATCTATCAATATTTAACTGTACATAATTTCAGTTTTGTGCCATTAATGCATTCCGGTTTAAGAAAAGACAACTTAATAATTAATAGTACTTCATGCAATTATTAGCTTCGGCATTTTGACACAAATTACTGAATCTGATCTGTTTACTCATCTGGCTTAAACCTGGAACCTTGGAAATGGTTAATATATATATATATATATATTAGTGGTGTTAAAATTAGCTAAAATTAGTAAAAAAATAATTCTTTTAGATTAATGCGTACCGTAGAGTGTGTCTGATAACATCAATTTCAATTTCTGTATATTTCTGCTGAAGTGCACAAGTAAATATGACATTTATTATAATGGGTTATGTGAAAGTTGTTTTAAGTTCACTTAAAATAAAAAGGTTTTTTTTTTTAAGTCTAAATGTTAAAATTGATAGCGATTACAGTATACTGTAATGTTGAAGACTATAGTCAATGGTTGAAAAGTTTTTTTGGGAGTGGGGACAATTTTATAAAGAAATCAGTATTGGTATTATAATGGTTTTATGTGAAAATTGTTTGGTTGAATGGTTTTAGGAGATAGCTTTGTAATGTTGAATGACTATTCAATAAATAAATAGCTACTAGGGGGAAAACAATTCCAGAGACGTCAGAGTAATGCTGGCCTTCAGTCACAAAAAAAGATGCTGTTATACAAATATTAAAAAAAACTGTCATTATGTTGTTTGTACATTAATTTAATGTTTGAATGTGAAATTATTGCAATATAAAAGTATATTTAAAAATGTTACTGTAAGTTGGAATTAATCGCGATTAATTTATTTTTTTTTTTTTAGTTGAGTGGCTAATATATATACAGTATATATATATGAAGAGTTGCAAAAGATGCAAAAGATAGTGTAAGTTTCTATGTAAGTAAATTATTGCTAATTTTAGTACATTTGAAGTGAAAGTACTTAATGGACATATACTATATTTAAAGAGCATTCACATTTTTGACCAAGATGGCTTTTAGAGGCTTTTGCATTGGAACTCTTCATATATATATCATTGAATCCCTAAACTAAAAAAATAAATAAATAAATTACTAAGTTACATCACAAAAAACGCTGAAATCAAAAACAAAACAAAAACTGGCAATATTTTTATTTTTTTTTTTTATTGAGGACTGATTTATAAATAAACAGATTTATAAATAAAAATACATTCCCTGTATCACATGTTTCTGTGCGCATTTTTGTGTGACGCGTGACAAGACACAGCATTTTGAAATCATAAAGACAAGAATAAATTATTTCACGAATTCGCACTTCTTTATTAAATCATGCGAGCCGGGAGCTCAGCGGACCCTGCTGGTTGGAACCCTAGCGAGGGTAGGGCTTGGAGCGAGGCTCGGTCCCGTTCGCCCCCCTTGAAGGTGCAAAGGAAAAGGCTGAGAAGGGGAGGAAGGCGGGATCATGCGTAACTAGATACTGAGAAGAGTGAGATGATGATATTTATGCTGAGGCGGATAAATGTGGATAAATGAAAATAAGCCTCTGATGGAGGTTGGGCTTGGGAGCTTCTGATGGAAGCGGGGCTGCAAATAAGCCTCTGATGGAGGTTGGGTTTGGGAGCTTCTGTTGGAAGCGGGGAATGCTTCGAGTGGAAGCAGGGTTACAAATAAGCCTCTGATGGAGGTTGAGTTTGGTAGCTTCTGTTGGAAGCGGGGCTGAACTGGAGCCTCTGGTGGAAGTGGGGCTGCACTGGAAGGCGGGGAATGCTTTAGGTGGAAGCGGGGTGGTAACAAGAAATGGGGGAGATTTCGTCTGCGGATCGGGTTTGGCGGGCCTGCGGTGGTTAGTAATGCAAACCCTGCGGGTCCAGTTGAGTGGTTATGAGGATTTGTAAAGCTTTCTGGATGGAAGATGGGTCGGATCTGATGTAGCTTTTGAATGCACCTGAGGACCATCGTCCGAGAGTTTGAATTTGGCTTGAAGATAAGCCTTTTTCTGCTGCAGAGGTTGCTGCGCCATTCCTGAAGGAATGGGAGGAGTGATTGTCTGGGTGCAAGCCTGAGAGTCAGAGCACTGCTTTGAGGTGCTTTTGGAACCAGAATCTCGAGGCTGGGCTGCCTAATTCATCAGTGAAAAGGGGTTCGGCTGGGGAGGCGGCGAATGGACTTCTGCAGGCGAGGAAGGCTTGAAGCGTCTGGAAAGGTTGGTTGGATGGAAGGTTGAAAATGTATATCAGATGGCCCGTTTTCATTTGGTCCGTTTTGCTTTGTTTAAGAAAGAAAGCCATGGTTTTGTGGTTGATATGATATATATATATATGATATAGAGGTCTGAGATGGTGGGGTGAATGACAGGGTTAAAGGTGGTGTTAACGGTTAATTCCGAGACTCTGAGGAACCCGAAAAAAGCCAAAGTGAACATGGCGTCGAGGGTTCTGGCTGTTGGGGCTGACACATATCCTCTACGAAGGACGGTGAGGCAGCGGGCGAGAATTTCGAGGGTGATGGTTAATCTTTGATCAGGACGGGGCGGCTTTTCCTTTTGAATGCCTCTGAGCAGCAGGGAGGTTTGGGCATTGGCTATAGCAGGGGACGGAGATCCGAGGAGCAGTTTATGAAAGAATTGCAGGCTGCTCATGTAGCTTTTGATGGAGCCTGCTTGAAGGTTTTTGACGGTATTGAGGTAGGAGATAAATGAGGTGATGGTGAGGAGGGAGAAATCGGGGAATGGTGAATTGAAGCTGGTATTGAACGATCTAAAAGATTTCCATGCGGTGAGGTAGGATTGGAGGGTCCGGGGGGCGACTGCATTAAGGATGGAGTTAAGGGAAGCTTCAAAGAGTGGCCTTAAGAGGTGACTCAAGGGAATATCAGATGCGAATAATGAGGAACTGGGGTTGGCTGGGGATCGGCATCGGGGGCCAGCGTCCTGAATTTCTGAAAGAGAAAACGAGACCAAGCATCAGCTATGGTGTTTTCTTTCCCTGGGATGTGTTTTGCAGTCAAAATGAATTGATTTTGGGCAGAAATCCAAATTAAGCGTCTGAGGAGGGGCATGATTGCGGAGGAGTGGGAGCTGTGTTTATTAATGCAGTGAACGGTGGATTTGTTATCGCAGTGAATGACAATGCATGACGCTGACCATTCTGACCCCCAGAGGGCGGCTGCCACTATGATGGGGTATAGCTCAAAAAGGTAGGAGGAGGCTAGATGGGGAGGGGTTTCTAACAGCTGGGGAGGCCAAGGGGAAGCAAACCATTGGTTGCGATAGAAGCTGCCGAACCCGATGGAAGGGGCTGCGTCTGTGAACAATTGAACATCAACGGGGGAGGATATCAGATCATTATAAAAGAAGGAGTGGCCGTTCCATTGGGAAAGGAAGGACACCCAGAGCTGAAGTTCAAGGAGGCATGGGGCTGTCAGACTGATTTGGTCCTCTAGGGCGGGGGTGGATGAGGCTAGGGTTAGCAGGTGGGAGATGAAAGGGTGGCCTAATAATTCGCATCGCGAAGTTTAGGTGCCCAAGGACTGATAGAAGCTCTCGTTTCGAGCACTGTGGGTTGGAGAGGAGATTAAATGAGATCAGGATGATTCTGTCTACTTTCTCCTTGGGAAGGGAAGCAATGAATTTCTGGGAGTCTAGGTTAATACCCAAAAATGTGATATTGGTGCTGGGCCCCAGGGTTTTTTCGTGGGCGATAGGAATGCCTAGGTCTGCGAAGACCTTTAAAACCCTGCTTAGGTCTGCGCCGGGGAGTGCGTGGGAAGGGGAGATGAACAGAAAGTCATCTAGGAGGAGGATAAGGTTAATTTGGTGGTTATTTAAAAGGATCGGAGAGGATGTTGACATTTTTTGGACTGCTTTTACATCCAAAGGTGAGGCGAACTGCGAAGTAGAATAGGCTCTGCCACTGGATGCCAAAAAGGTGCCAAAAGTCGGGATGGATAGGCATGACTTTAAAGACGGATGTAATATCAACTTTCGCCATCCAGGCTCCTTTGCCGACTTTTGGTCAACGGTGTGGTAATTGAGAGAGAATTCTTCTAGGGGGATCAGGCTATTAATGTTGGGGATGGGTGAATTATGGGGAGCGGAAAGATCGATGATTAATCGTTTCTTTCCTGAAAATTTTCGGGTAGCAATCCCGATTGGGCTGACCCGGTAGGTACTGAAAGGAGGGGAGGGGAAGGGGCCAATCATGAAATTAGCTTCTAATTCATTTTTGATTAGGAGCTCGACTGCTTCAGGCTCTGTAGTGGCTGACTGTAAATTATGGCAAATTAGGGATTGAGAGGGGAGGCTGCATGCTCCTGGATGAAAGCCATTCGTCAGACCTGATAACAGATAATATGAAAAGTTAGGGTCAGGAAAAAAACCCAGTTCGGCTGGCAGTCGAGTAATGTTGACGGAAGTCGATAAATACTTTTTTGCGTGTTTATTAAAGACAGTACATATAAGTTTCAAGTGGGCCCCCCGCAGAAACTGCAAATATGTAAAAAAATTGCATGATGAACGGAAACATGAGTTATTATTGAATTTTTGACAGATGGAGCGGGAAGGAAGAGAGGGACGAGAAGGAGGTTGGTGATAGAGGGAGGGAATTTTGGGGACGTAGCTAGTAGATTTGGGGCTTTCCTGGAGGGAGGGGAGGGAGGGGTTAACATAAGAGCAAGAGTCAGAGGCATGGGTGACAGACCTGCAGACCTTGCAGGTGAAGTTGCGGCAACCGGTAAATACGCGATTGTGCAGTTCTAGGTCGAGGGCACCCCAGTAAGGACACTGATTCCACTGGGACACCCTCAACGCAGATTTGGCAGAGAACATCATGTGGTAAGTATAAAAATGGGTGCCCCCATAGGAGGACGCAAGCTCCACGATGATCGCGAGGTAGTCATTGAGCTTGCGCCTCCTATGGGGAAAAACTGAACAAATTGTGTTTGTGAAGTGGGAAAAAGCAATAGAAAATTCGGGGAAGGTGAGTGCATGGGAAGGATTGGTGTGGGAATATTTTAAAGTGAGGGTGAATTCGCCGCAATCCAACCACCGGTCTGCAGGGCTGGGGGAAAAGGGAGAAAGAAGGGAAAACAGATCGACGTCCATACCTGCAAGTATCTGTGCTCTGATGGCTGGAGGAACGGGAGTGGGTTCAGACACAGGAGCATTGGCTGGAGTCGGCAGAAGGGAGGCGGTAGAGAGAGAGTAGGGGGAACGGAAAGAGGACGAGAGACAGGAAGAAGGCAGGAGGGAGGGGGTGGGATTAGAAGCGGTTGTTATGGGAGGATTAACGGAGGTTGAAGCGGTGGAAGAAAAGGGGAAGGAAGACTGAGAGGGGAGAAAAGCAGAGGGGGCCGAAAAAGGAATAAGGGAGTCCAATTGCCTGAGTCCTGGGTTAAAGGAGGAAAAATAGTATTAATGGGAGAAGCTGTGTTGGCGGAAGGAAGCTGTCCAGAGGAAGCGGGGAAATCTGGCAGAGCGGCGGGCCAGATCGGTGTGGCGGGCCAGGTTGAGGAAGGTAGGCTTTGCAGGCTCAGGAAGGGGTTCCCGGATAGCTGAGGAACGGAGAGGCCAGACTGGCTGGTGGATGGCAGGGCGCCAGCGCTTTGGGCTGGTTGGAGGCTGGCTCGCGGCACAGAGCTGCTCGTGAAAGCCTCCGGAGACTGGCTGGCGGGTGCTGGAACTTTGCTGAGGCTGGGCTGGTTGGACGACGTCGGTGTGTGGTGAGTAGGCTGGTTCTTTTTCCTAGCGGTATTTTGCTTGGCTGGAGGTGAGGTGCTAGGAGGAACAGTGGTTGGCTGGATGGTGGAGAGGAGCTTGAAAAGCTCCGACTTGTTAGCCTTCCGGGGGTAGCCGAGTCCGGCGGCCGTTAGAGCTTGGCGGAGCGAGCTGATGGTCCACTTCCCGGTGTGGGAGTGCGCCGTGGGAGTGCACCGGGAGGCGGCCGGAGAGGCTTGAGGCGATCTGGTCGGAGGAGGGGACCGTGATCGCTGGTGTCTGGGAGTTGTTGGTGGAGCAGGCCGCAACGCAATTTGGGCAAAAAATGAAATTAAATAAATGTATTTACTTTGATAGTGCAACTTCACATATATTACAATATAATTTAAGAATTATTGAAATAGTTCATTGATTTTATTATTATTATAGAATTTATTATCTTTTGTATTCAATTTATTATTTGGTCTTTTTATAAAAAAAATGATATTATATATTATATATTCATAATTATATATTATATAATGCATCTGTGTTGGGCTAACCAATATGAAGGATCAATATGATCATATTTTACAAAAAGGTACACAATTTAACAAAAAGGTAAATTTCACAGTCAATTTCTTGCTGCTACTGACAATGACCCTTTTTTCATAGTGGTGTTGTCAGTTATTTCAGAGTGGAAAAGATGAGTAATCTGAGGCCTTGGGGTGAAAGGGTCACCTGAGGTCAACGCAAGCACATCCATCATCAGTGGAGACAGGAGAACACTTCAGCCTTGTTCTGACAAATGTTTACCCAGCAGAATCTGTGTGGTGGCCCTTCTTAAGAGGCTGACCTGGTTTTGTATGTTCCTCTCCTCTTTAACGTCTACAGAATGGCACAAATTAAAAGTCAATGCTTTTATAGAAAAAAGTTCACCCTGAACGAATGCACAGTTCCTGCCAAACCTTCAAGATTTCAATGGAATGAATGCGCTTTTTACAGCCTAAATACATGAATGTTACTCCCGCATACACATCCCCCATGATTCTTGATCCTTGCAGCTGGGATGATGTCACAGATCATTTTCTTGGTTTGGTCCACCTCCGCTATAATTAGACTTTCACCCTGCAAGCCCTTTCTATCTTCACAGACACAAACACAAACCAGGATCTATGTCAAACAATGAATGAATTATAGCTGCCCCACAATCAGCCAGAAAACACAAAGCTTTTTGACAAAAATTAACTGTTGCTCTGAGGAACTGTCAGTGATTTCAGATGCTCACTTTTTCCATGTCTGGAAAACTTGAGCACACAGGCCTTCATGCATGATCACAGCAGATCAAAGATCCTTTACTAATCTGAGGTCGATTTAGGATTTAAGTGTTGTTGTATTTTTCACATCTGACTTGTTTTTCCATAAACTTTTGAACTCTTACTGACAAGCTTTTACAGTCAATATAATTATATAATTATCTGTTCTGCAGAATGTGTGTGAAGATACTCAAATGATACTGTTCAAAAGTTTGGGGTCGGTTTAAGACACTTAAATGTTTCTGGAAAAAAACAAAACAAAAAAAAAACCAATGTGATTAGAAATACAGTAAAACAGAAATATTGTTTGATTATTTGATGACCAGAAAGTTGAAAAAAAAAAAAAAACCAGCATTTATTTGAAACAGAAATATTTTAGTATGATATTATGTGTGTCTAATTAGCACTAATAATATTCTTGTAATATGCTTTCTAAAAAAACAACTAAAATGTGTAACCATCCCAGTCTCTGTGCTGGTGTAAATGTAATTTTCAAGATTTTCTTAAGAAAAAACACAATGCAGGTATACTATATTTTAAGGTCAAATTTGCACTATCAACAAACTATTAACTATGCAACAAAAGACTCCTAGTTCACTGCTTACTAATAATTAGGTAGTTGTTAAATTTAGGTATAGGCTATTACGTTAGGGATGTAGAATACGGTCATCCCGAATATACACACTAAAAAACTTGCTAACAAGCAACTAGGTAATAGTGAGAATTGTTACTAATTTTAAAATGAAATAGAAATTAATTTCAATGTACTTTGCTACATCACTGATCAACTGTTAGCAAATCAGCTTGCTCTTTGGAACACACAGGCTTTAGAAATACAAAACCTGGCATTAGCAGATAGATGAGATCACACCCCTTCTGTGCGCACGCCGAACAAGGTACACAGCATCAGGTACAACAGATTGGAGACCATTTCAGCATCAAATCCTCAAGACAAACTACTATCATTTCTGCTTCCTTTGAACTGCTTTTCTACTTTCTGATTATCTTAAGTTGACACTCTCCGCTTCCCAGTCTCAACAGAGACAGATATCCCTAACTATTCTCTTTGTGCTTTTATGTGGCTCAAAGCCCAGGAGTACACAACAGCACCTTGTTACCAAAAACATGTAATGGACAAAAGTGGACTAAACAAAAGACAGAAGGAAAGTAAGGGATGAAAAGATAGGAAAATAAAAGAAAGTGCTAGTTTTGATGGGGATGCAATGAACTGACTGACGTCAGATGCCAGACAGCTTGAACACCGTGTTTATTTGCATTTACGAGATGCTTATGCTTGCAAGCAGAGCAAGAACTTCTATGTTGCACATTCACATCAAACATTTTTGATTTATAGTGACAACCACAGTCCTCTCAACAGCTATGACTTCAGCGCTGAGCTATTTTGGTGTGTCTCTCTTTTTTCATCAATTATTTTTGAGCTTTATCACTGTAGTCTGATTTGTAGTTAGAGCACCTTAAGTGATGTAAAATTTTATTTGATGCATTATTTATATTTTTTAATCACAAGTTTGTAAGGAATAAGTCCAAACTTTTCATCACAAGCAACAAGCATGCTTTTTAGTTCACTTATTTCCTGCTTAGCTTCTCATAAATATTTTGCAAGTGGCTTTCTTTTGATGTCAATGTTATGTTTATGTAATTATTTAGATTAGCCAAAATAATGAAAGACAAAATAAAACCCAGAAGAAAAGCTTTTAATTTTTGTTTTGCCACATTTAAAATGTGTGTGCAAGTGTTTTGATAAATTAATCATTTGTTGATCAACACTGTTTTAGTATTGAGATATTATAATAGGTTTAGTTATAGGTTTAAAATTAGATTTTATTTATATTTATTATTATTTTATATATATATTTTTATTATTTATTTTCAGTTTTTTTAATGTTATTATTTGAAGTTAAATAAAATTGAGATACTCGATTTAAAATTTCGGTTTGTGTTCATTAATTAAATTATTTAAATTATTATTTATATTAACTCGATGTACTAAAAGTTCTAAAACTTAAATAAAAATTTAAACTATATTAGAAACTAATACAAAATATTAGCAATTTATTTAGCGCCAAATTATCTTAAGTTATTTTTCAAACTGCAAAATGTATACCTAATGACACATACTTGCAGCTTGAGCTAAGAAAGAGCAACCTCAGAGAAACAATTAAGTAGATAAGATAGAACGCTATGAGCTAATGCACGGAAATATCACATCTAACAATGTACCAATTAAGCACATCTGTTAGGGAAATTATGCCACTTACATCATGGGATGATTCGCAGTGGGTGGACCTAAATTAAAGACCAATAACTACCCCAAATATTGCTTTCACTTGTCTGTCACATCATTATTTCTCCACTGGAACCACTGCGTTTAGCAACAGATGCTAGTCTGATGTTTGCTTTTTGAAGTGAGACATAGTCTGGGTCCTGGGAGCTATTCATTTGAGATCACTTTGTCTTTTCCTTTCCTCACCTGAAGGGAAATCGCTAACAATCTAGCAGCTTTGCTAGGTGCATGTGTTCCGCAGAAATCTAGTGAGAATCTCTTAATTGATTTTCCTCTCAAATGTTGTCTTTGTACAGCATAGATTAGTCACATAGAAATAATATTTTACTTGAATTGGTGCACATGTTTTGGATTAGGAATGGAAAGAGAAGCAACCCACAGTTACACACTGGTGTTGGACGACTTCCAAAACACAGTCCTCGGCAAAGAAGGACACAGTTAACCGAGTCTACAACACAGATTAGAGAGCTTGATACAAACCACAGTGCTGACTGGCATTGTGAATAGCACAAAACGAATGCAAAAAAACCCAACACATGGTGCCGTTTTCCCACCACTAGCATGTGGAAAACTGATGTTCGCATCTAATAACCCTTCTAATCAAAGATTACTTTTAAGAGGTTACCTTATAAAGTCTTTTGGTCTGACACTACTTCATGTGTCTCTGAGATACATAAATGCTACCATAGTAACTGTGGATTTTTGAACATCCACTCAAATGTTTAGCAGCTGCTAGATACACTCATTACCTCAGAGTGTAGTAAGAGATAAACTGGAAGAATGAATAGAATCAATGAGAGATAGATAAACAGATGCTGAATGAATGGATGAACGAACAAATGACTTTTCAGAACAAATTATAAAGTACATCAAGTAAGGGAAGCAAGTGATAGAGAGACAGAGATAAATAGATAGACAGACAGATAGATAGGTTTCAATTCTCCTTTGTCGATCAGAAATTTACTGCTTTTTCATGGCAAAATCACATCAGGAAAAAGCAAGACTTTTCCAAGACTTTTGGGATATCAGGAATAACTTCTGATACTCTGAGCTGAACATTTCTGCCAAGCAAAGCAAGACTCCGTACCTAGCATCAACAAAACCACTTCAGAGAGTGCTGATAAAATAATTTATGGATGACTTTACCCATTTGCAGCATTTTCCAATGTCTTTCCTTTTCATGTGCTATAAATGAAGTATTAACCAGTGAAAATGCAATTAAGCCATGGACAATACATTATTTCCACATATAGAATTTTTTAATGTCTTAGCTACACTACGTACATACCAGATATCTGAACTATACTTTCAGCATTTGCTTATAGCTACATTACGGTTTAAATAAAAAGGAAGAAATAAAATAAAGAGAATCAAGAACATTTGTGTTTTGGTTCAGAATTCCGACATCTTTCTCAAGTTTCATTGCATACCTTTTTTTACACTTCCCCTGCTGAAACCCTGCAGATAAGAGGATGATTGCCTGCTCACATTCTAAAGTTAATGGATCTTGATTGATCAGAGACAGGTGATAACAGGATACACAATCACTCTCCAAAGCTGTTCTTACTGATGAAGTAAAGCCAGGTGAGCTTTGACCTTACAAGAATCAACATTTCTGTTCAACATCTGCTCTGAGAGCACCTTGTGATTCGTACAGAGTGTGAACGTTCCACAGAGAAACATCACGCATCTTGTAAATACAGTACCCCCAAACTGATTTCCTGTTTGGGGAAATTACGAATTTTAACAGGACCACCACAGCGTGCAAGTGGTTTTATTATATTCCATAGACCAGTGTGGAGAAACGCTTATAAATGCAGGGAAATGCTAAATTAATAATCTTGGAATGCATGGTATACACGAATGGTATAAACATTTTTAACTTAATTTTCTCAAATTTATTTCAAATATCAATTTTGAAGGTTTTAAAATCCGTTTCAGGTAACGGGTCCACCAGGTCAAACTACAGTAAACATATTCAAAACCACAACCCACTGGCCCCTGAAAACGAAACAGGATGTTACCAATAAAACAAAACAAATCCAGACCTACTCCACAACAACAACAACAACAACTATGAAACTGTGGTAGTGCAATGGAATAAACAAGCTGCTGTCAGTATAAATAACTGCATCACCAAACTCCAGCACATAAAAAGTAGCTTTGTGATTCATTTCCAGCAAGATGCACAGGGCAATCACTGTTATTAGTACATTTTATA
The DNA here is from genome assembly GCA_032361145.1 of Enteromius fasciolatus. NCBI lineage: Eukaryota > Metazoa > Chordata > Actinopteri > Cypriniformes > Cyprinidae > Enteromius > Enteromius fasciolatus. Next base: position 10,812,782 of record JAUMHR010000055.1, read on the forward strand.
AACCAACTCCAATGTAAAACCCAAGAAAGAAGTCAATTATCTCATTTAAAAGCCAAAAAAAGACAGAATAGCCCCTCATTTTAGCCAGTATCCTAACCCTATATCCATGCCCAATTAGGATCTGATTGCTGTGACATCACTGAACTCCTGACAACAGTTGCAGCTGGTAGCCGACCAGCCGGAAATAGACACTGAAAGGGAGTACTGAATAGCAGGGGTTGTGAATATGGGTGGGGGATTAGAAGCTCATGCTTTCAGATCCCTTTGTGCCAAGGGGAGGAGAGAGTGGAGAGGGGGTGGACCAACCAAATCCACTGCCTGTTGTAAAGAGGAGAGTGTGTGTGTGTGTGAGAGTGAGAGAGGGAGAGAGAGGAGCAGGAAAAGTTAGTGCTACAGAGGTGATGGACTTAGTCCAGTAAGAGTGACAGGGAACACACAAACTCCTCAGAGGGCTGAGAAGAACATGCTGGTGGACTTTCATTGCCTTTAAAACCCAGAGGAACCTACAGCATTTCACATACATACCTCTGGAAGTCTTCTAAGCCCTCTTTAACATCTTCTTGAAATACTTGACCATGGACATTTTAAAATACTCCCAAGGACTTGTTATCTTGATTGAATTTTAAGGACTTTTCAGTTTGTTTACTATTTATTTACCATTTCACTCCTATCTCCCTGAGAAGAAGGCTTGAAGTGGTTCTTAAGTCAGGTTTGCAGGCTTTTCGTCGTCACTCAGACAGAGGTGCTTAATTGAGGGGTTTAAGACTGAAGACCTTTCCACTGACACCGAGGACATACTAACAAAAGAGAGACAGTGGGGGATTACGAGAGGGAAACCCCACCGAGAAATTTCTGCAAGTTGTGATGACTATTTCCACAGAGGCTCTTCTAACGCTTTCTCCTGGACATTGACGGATTTCAAGAGGGTGTTGTGCAATAGACTGGGATCATCTGGTAAGGCTAAGGTGAGCCCTGAGGCTCTGCTTGCTCTCTAAACATGTGTAATTGCATCCGGCTCACCACAATGCATGTGCTAATCTTGGAATGAACTTTTAAACACCTGTTTGCGCTCAGCCGAGTTGCCTTTTTGTAACACGCTGAGATCGGGGGTTGTTCTGTGTGCTTGGGTAATCGTTTTTAAGCTTCAACCTCCCACTCCGCTGCTGTCATGGATAACATCTGTCGCCTCGGGTGACATTTGGTTCTGATGGTTTAATTGGAGGGATAATCTTTGCCGGGCTTGTTGAGGACAATGGAAGTGAAAGATTTGGAGACAGGGTGTTTTAGCGGCAATAATTGGTAATAAACACACAATGGTTGTTATCAATGAGGGTCCAGGATGCAATCGGAGACAACAAAGCAGACGAGTCAATAATGACGTCTGCTGGCATTCAGACCAAAAGAGTCGTTCCCTATGTGCTCTAAGAAAGTCTAGACAGGTTTATGAATACGCTAAGGTGTGAATCATGGAAAAGGACATAAAAAATGGTTTGAAACAACATGAAAGGGTTTTTTTTTAGTTTTATGATTGAATGTTTGTTTTTTTAGAATATGAGAAAGGAAAAAAGGGATGGAGGGAGGTAAAGTAAGCTGCACAATCCCAATCCACAATGCGAAGCGAAGTGATTTGCTGGGACAGGATGCTAGAGAGTTGAATGTTGATATGACTCTTTGTTTCATTCCCCAGGAAGCTTTCCATTTGTAGTAATCGGAACGGATTTCTGAATCAGGCTTTGTTCAGCCCTGGTTCTGTTTGAATAAGAGAAAGCTTATGGTTGAATGTGTTTTCAAAATCTGACTAGTCTTTAGTACTCTCTTTATTGATGGGCATGCCATAGCAACAAAATACACAAAGCTCATAATTGCAACTGTATACAAATCACTCAGGATTGTTTATATACAATGGTCTAGACCCAGAGTTTTCAACTAGGGGTCCCTAAAGGTACTCCAGGGGTTCACACAGAGGATAACATGTGTAGAATTTGCATTAACTAGTTATATTTTTAAATTATAATATTTTATTGACCATAGAGTGTTTTTAGATATGCTGAATTATTAACAAAGTATTAACATACGCACAACTTTAGAAAGGTTCAATTATATTTCTGTTGTTTGTATTATTTCACATAATTTCTTAATTAAGTTGCATGTAAAAAATAAATAAATAATTGATTTATTGCAGGAATTTAATGTCCGATTAATCTTAAAGAATTTGCAAATATTTAGACATGCCTAAAGTTTTCTGTATATAAAATGCTTTTTCAGATGCATTATTAATACTGTATACAGTTCAAAACTAATATAAATAAATAAATAATTAAAATACATTTTAAACTTAATAACTAACTAAATAAAAAACATACAAATAAAAAAAAAATAATAAATTAACAAAACTAACAAACATAAGAAAATAAGTAAATGAATAAATAACTAATGTCATAAAATACCTAAAAGCTGATAAAATGATCAAATTTAGGTTTGCTCCTTACACAAAGCCTTAGAAAACTTAAATCCTCTGCTAAGTACACAATAGCATCATTTTTGGGTGAACTATTCCTTTAAAAAAAGAACCTGACACTGTGGAACATCATTACGCTAATGATGCACAAGCTGGTCCATTGTTAAACATGTGAAAGGCCTGCGTTTAGTCTCATTACTTTGTGTGCTACGCTAACCTACATATAACTCTGCAGTCAGAGATAATTTGTAGGGGCACACAGGCACAAGTGTGAGGTGAGGACTTCATCAGCCTTCGCCAGCCTCTCTCTGTGTGTGTGTGAGTGCATGGCAGCTTGGCTCAGCCTAATGAGGAGGGGCGGAATTCAAGGAATGCCACGCTAAGGTTGAAATGAGAAGGGCAGGAAAGAGAACAAGGGCATGATGGAGCGAGAGGAAAAGACTGAAAGAAGACATCAAGCAGTTGTGTTCCCTCAGACCCTAATCAATGACTCTAACACTGTGATCATGACACAGTCAGACCAAATAGGAGTAATGACAGCTGATGAAAGTAAATGTACACTGCACTAATGATCTAGATCAAAATTTAAGAGCGGGCTCTCTTTCAATTCATGATTTGGAAATAAATTAGAAATGAATTGGCCATAACACACAAAATGTTAAATTTGAATGACTTACCAGATGTGAATTTTTTTAAAATTGTAGTTTATTAGTTAGTTGGTTGATGTATGATGCAATCTATTATCAACAATCAACAAATTATTATTTTAATCAAGTAATCAAGTGTTCATCTAAAATAAGTTCAGTATCGAAATTAACTTTTTTTCTTTTGCAGAAAAATAAAATTATTTTGAAATAATCGTTTAGAAGGATCCAAGAATCCTGTTTCCATAAAAATATTATGAGACAACTGTTCAGCACTAATAACAATCCAAAATGTTTCGTGAGCACCAAATCAGCACATATTACATTCATTCTAAGTTAAATATTGTTAAAATATTGTTAAATATCATTCTTTTTAATCATTTAATAAAAACAAAAAAACAAAAAGTGTTTTCAGAATACAATGAATTGAATTACAAGTAAACAGAGCTTGCTGGGAAACAAAACTGTTTCAAACAGTGATTATTAATATCATGTGTACCAATACCTGGAAACACAATACACTGAGAATATGATGAATGTGATAAAATTCCATTCAAAAATTTATTTTTAAAGCCCAATTGTGCATCCTGTCTGCCCTACCTCATTTTCAATTCAAGTCAAATGCAGGAATTAAACGCCATTCCAAAGTATATTGTTAATAGTGCACAACAAGGCAGAACTTGTTCCCATAGGTTATTGTTCTTTTCCTTTTAAAAGGTGTTTCTTTATCTTTTATGATGAATATGTGGAATAGTTCAAAAGCAGTTCAGTCATGCTGTAGCTTGCAAGTTATGCCACATCTGTAATGGAACACTGGATGAGGTAAACCTCACTTTGACCTGTCGGGACACTTCTCAAGGTGCGTGTCAGAAGGACAGGCTCTGGAGGATTTTGTTCCCACCAAAGGGGTAATGACAGCTCTTTGGATTAGGCAGATGTGCTTTCTCTTGTCCTGCCACTCACAAAGACGAAAACATTTCCATTGTCTCTTTATGCTGGATGGGGAGTCCTAGCTCTTAGACTTAGGGTCTCCATTGAATCACATGTTCTCAAACACATCTTATGTTCCACTCAGAGAAACCACAGACACAGACACAGACACAGAATTCCCCTTCACAGACACACACAAACACATGAACGCAGACACACACAGAGGCACATGCTCACACACCACAGTGAAACCACATGCCGCCCGCAGCATTAGCTCACACGAGATGCTGCCTGCTGCTTTGCCCCGGCCGTCTGACACTCTGTCAGTATATCCAACAAGTCGCGAGTCCAACCTATCATTACTGGTCTGTTACAGCGGCACGAGGGGGTTCCTTAGCCTCACATGAAATACACTCTTTGGTGGAAACCATCATTATTTTTTCCTTTCAGGAAAAAGAAAGAAAACTCGCTCTGTTTTTCACACTTGATTGATTCGCCACAGTTCAAAAGTTTGAAGTCGATAAGGCCTTTTAAAATGTTTTTTGTTTTGTTTTGTTCTGTTCTTTTACTTTTGTGACTATTTATAGTCTTATATGCCCTCCAACGCTGCATTTATATGATCAAAATTACAGTGAAAACTGAAATATTATATTAACACTTTAGTACAGACAGCAATTCTCTTTATTAACTATTAGCATGCCTACTATTAAAACTACTGAAATAAGGTTGCAATTTAAAAACAACTGCTCTCTTTATATATATATATATATATATATATATATATATTAATACAAATTAACATTGATAACAAACAAGAGAGAGCTAGTCCACTTTGTAATACAAGAAACATATATGACCCTGGACCCTGGTCATAATTTTTTGTTTTTTTAATTACGAGGAAATTAGCTTCCCATTGATGTATGGTTTGCTAGGACAGGAAAATATTTGCTTGAGATGCAACTATTTTTGAAATTCTGGAATCTGAGGGTGAAAAAAACCCATTCCAAATATTGAGAAAACTGACTTTAAACCTGTCTAAATAAAATTCTGAGCAATGCATATTATTAATCAAAACTTCAGTTGTGAACACTGTACGCAGCAACTGACCAATCAGAATTGCATATTCTAGATTATATACAGCATTGCTATGGGCAATGGTGACCAAATCCAATCTGGTCTGAGTAGCTGCCTTTCCTGGAAATCCATCTTTGTAGCTGTGTTTTGGAACATGTAAACTGATTTCTAGCTGGTCATTGGCTTGTAAATCATTTTGGACCAGCTATACTACTATATACTAGCTTGTTGGTCACAGGAGTTTTAAGTGGTCAGGATTGTTTGTGTAACATAACCTACTTAGAGATTATCTGATAATGACTGTAGTCTACCTACCTAGAAACCAGCTACTGTGTTTCAAAACATAGCTACCGGCTTAAACAGAGTTTTCAATAGACGTCTATAGATATATTTCTTGTCAGTCAACCGTTTTTAAAGTTTCTGGCACTTGATCCCGCAGTAAGATTAGAAAGACAAAAGCAGTTTGTGAGGAGTGAAACACAACTGAAGAGTCTTAATCAAACATGTCCTGTTAACAGAATAAGGACATGAGAATGAAAAGTTTTCCATGGGACAGAAAACAGCAGGAGGTTTATGTCTCACAAGTTTTTTTTTCTGTAAGAATTATGTAACTTAAAATCAGTGGCTGGAAATACGAAAATAGTTTGGCAGCACAAATAAGACAAACAGCTCTTAGATCATCTCTCATATATTTAAACAGTAAGAACATGAAGGGTACTGTCAAAGAAAGAGGGGGATGAATAGAATGAGACAACAAGAATTGCATCGCAAACCGGCTATTAGATGAATACTTATATGCTGACCCAGTGGTGAAGTCATGATGTGGACAGACAGATTGCAGGTTTCCTGTGCATTTGCTGACTTCATCTGCAAAGGTCTGTTATTGTGGTTACTGTGCATAAACAACCACAATATAATAAACAACCTACATTTTGTTTGCATTAATCCTCAACAGAGAGACAGCTAGACAAGCAGAGATGTTAATTCTAATGGTAAAATTTTCATCCAGTAAAAATCCATCCATTACTGCTAATATTTCTAAAACCTTCCTGATGTTAACACTGAACCAACTCCCCTCTGGCTGTCTTCCCAGAATATATTATAAAACTTAACTAACGAGCAGAGCAATCCCTCTTTCTCCAGATAATACCCTAAAAACTCTGCTGTCAGCTTTGTATTTTTGCAGTGCCATGATGATAACAGGCTGACAGAACAGAATGTTTTGGGAGAAAATAAGATCTGTAAAATGTAAAGATGCTAATTTGTTCTTCTGACATGGGTCATTAATAATTAGAGCTCATAAAACTGCTCTATCATACAACAGACTTGATACTTTTTCAGTAATGACTGAATTACTGAATCATTCACTTAATTGATTCATTCAGAAACACTGTTTCACTGAATCATTCACTCAAACGATTTATTTACACCCTCTGATTTATTCATTCATTACACAGTGCCGCTCTATAACTCAGTCCAACAGCAGCTTTCAATTAAAGTTTCTGAATATGAAGCACTAGTTATACTTTCTAGGAAGAAGTGTTCCCCAAAGCTTTCACAGGCATCCTTCCACCTCTCACTGTGTCCTCTCTTCCTGACACCCCCGGGCTGCTACACAGTGTCTGCTCACTCTCTTTGAAATTTGGGGTAAACAACACAAAGTGGCTTCATGTCATGAAAATAAAAGGCCATGTGTTGTGTCATTACAGGTCTTTATGTAACTGGTATTTTCATTGTGAATAAATAAATCAGGCTAATAAATCACGTCATACCTTGCTGGAGACTTAACCCAAAATGACATACATCCATTGAAAGCAGGTGTCTTTTCAACTATCATAGAAACACATGTTACCCTTCATACAATCAGAACAAACCCTGCATGTTTACAAATGACAAAAGTGAGGAATAGCAGAGTGAAAAGTTTGACATGCTGTTCGGTACAATAGTCAGATAGGTCCATTAAAACATTTACATGCATGCATTAACACATTTAAATGCAAGACAGAAAATTAACTTTAAGATGTATTTTGAAATGTTAAACTTTAATTTGACACTGAAAAAACACGTGAAGCAAAGTTAAATAGAAAACAATTAAAAAGTACTATAGCTCATGAACTAGCCCTAATTCAATATTCATTTACTGGGTCCTCTAAGTTTTTTCGGGCATGGTTTATGCATGCCTTGAACATTGGATTTAATGTAATACATGCTTATAATTAGACTAAAATCCCAGTGCTTGTGTGCACTAGAGCTACATCAGATTTTCCGTTCTCCCTCAGCGATGTTCAAGCCTGTGGCAAGGTTCAGATAACCAAGTGCCGTCATTGAGAACTTATTCGTATGGCAGGTTACCAAAGCAAAGTCCTGCCAGGACACCCATTATGACCAAACAATCCATTCAGCAGAATTAAACACTTTGCGTCACCTTGCAACTGGGGCAGCTCCATTGATTAATGGGATATATGTTTTATTGTATTAGGTGTGGGTGGTCAACATTGACCAGATTATGGCAACAGTGTTGTTTCTGAAAACTATTTTTTTTAAAAAGTTTTTTGTAATTAAAATAATAATAATAATAAAAAGTTGAATGTAAAAAAATGTAAATGACAAAATTACTAAAAGTTAAAATAAAAACTAATAAAGTAAAATAAAGTTATTTCAATATACACACACACACACACACATTTATATATATATATATATATAGAAGCTCTAGTGAAGCCAAGAATTTACAGAATATGGAGCCACAGAGCCTCATAATTCCCCTGCTGTGAGGGTCAGCCACACTCCTGTTTGTTTCTCCATCTGTGCTGGAGGAACACGGTGGCTTCCCAGACCATTTCTCCCAGAGAAACCTAATCTGTCCTCAGAGGTCAAGAGTTTGCATGGCTGGGTTAGAAACAGGGGCAGATTACGGACTCCTGTTGTAACGAGTTCTTTGGCATGGCAGATGTTGAGTGAGGTGCCAGATCTCCTGTCTAGATCAGTTGGGGTTGTGTTAGTTTGGTTAAGCTAGAGGCCCGTTCATACAGATAGAGGGGGAAATAAGGCTCATGTCTCCCATAGGTTTCAAGGATGGAAAAATATATCCTTAAACCCTTAGGGTATAATACGTATTTTGAGGATTATATCATCAGTTTATGAAATGGTGGGACATCATAGGCCAGGAAGCATACAGTAAAAGCACATGGAATGCAGCTGGTTACAGCTTTCTGTCATTCAGCGAAGCGCTCTGTGTCAAATGTCTAAAAATGTCTAAAGCAAAAGAAAAGAGAAGGTGCGAAGGTGGCTCACGCTATCGTATGTGTGTTCATCCGTGCAAATGCTTGATCTTGCCGGATGACACACAGTTTGTGTGTAGTTTGCCTGGGGGCGAAGCACGCAGAGGCAGCTCTCGAGGGAGCTGACTGCCTGCATTGCAAGGCTGAGTATGGTTCTCAGACCTGACGGCCCTCCTAGATGACTCTCCATGGGAGATTCCATTCAGAAGGGACCTCCTCTCACAGACAGGGGGCACTATGGTGCACCCTCGCCCGGAGTTGTGGAAGCTGCGAGTGTGGCCCCTGAGTGGGCACAACTCATAGCATTAGGTCTCTTAAACGAGGTAGTCAAGACCATCCTCCAATCCAGAGCTCCATCCATGAGGAAACTTTATGCTCCAAAGTGGAAACTTTTGGTACTTTTGATACTTCTTGGTGTAGAGAATGCCAGCAGGACCCAGTTAACTGCCCAGTTGGTACAGTGCTGCAGGCCAGATTCTCCACTGGGGTCACCCAATCCACCCTGAAGGTTTACGTGGCGGCACTATCAGCTAACCACGCCCCTCTCGGTGGACATACAGTTGGTAGAGACGACCTGGTTATACGTTTCCTTCACAGTGTGCTGAGGTTGAGGCCACCAGTATGATCCCCAGTTCCAACATGGGATCTGGCCGTGGTGTTAGAGGCCCTCTGTGGGCCACCCTTTGAGCCCTTAGAGTAGATCGCTGATCATCTGTTGACGATAAAGACCACCCTGCTGTTGGAGCTGTGTTCTCAGAGGAGAGTAGGTGACATTCTGGTCCTCTCAGTGGCCCCTTCTCATCTAGAGTTTGCGCCTGGCATGGCCAAGGCCTTCCTGTACCCGCGAGCGGGTTACAGTCCTACGGTACCTATGGTCACATCACAGCCGGTTGTACTCCAGGCTTTCAACCCTCCTCCCTTTAGGGAGCCTGGCCAGAAGCTTAATTGCATGTGTCCATTGTGAGCACTGGACACATATGTCCACAGAGCTGCTAAGGTAGAGAAAGAGTGAGCAGCTGCTTGTCTGCTTCGGTTCCCCCAAGAAAGGGATACTGACCAAGCAGACTCTAAGTAGATGGATCGTGGATGACACTAATACTGCTTACAAGTCCTCTTCTGTTCTCTTGCCCTAGTTGTTCAGGTACACACACTAGGCAGGGATTTGCAAGTCTGGGAGTGTGAGCATCTCGTTCCATATAGCGTCTCATCGACGGGGCACGAGTTCGTGAAGAGTAACGTCTCAAGGTTGCATATGTAACCCCAGTTCCTCGAAGGGATGCCGCGTCTCATAACCACACTTCCAGCATCCCTGCCTGCACTCGCTTCATGACAGAAGCTGAAGCCGGCCGCTTTTATGCTTCCTGGCCAGTGATGTCCGACCATTTCATTGGACTGATTTGACATACGATTCAGAGCCGTCACGCTGGAGGCGATCCCCATAGTGTCCTTCGAGGGACTGGGAGACGTTTCTCTGGCAAAAAAAATAAAATAATAATAATACTCATTGTGTGTTATCAATAGTTTAGTAATATTTAGAACACAACTTGGACAGAAGTCAATTTAAAACCAAGCAGCTTTCTGTTCTTTTCTTTTATTTCTCTTCTTAGTTGCCTACACAAATATAATAAATTAATAAATCACTCCAAGAGTATTATACAACCTAAAAGTTATCTTGACATAGACAGTCAAAGTATTTGATATGAAGATATTTATGAGGAGTTAACCTTTGTCTTAAGATCATGCCAAACTACATTTTTGTTTTGCTAAATATTTTTCTAAATACAAAAAATGTAATTCACAGGTGTGTGGTCATGGATGTTCCTGTGTTGGTATGGCTGGTGTTGCTCTTGGCGAGTGGACCGTTTCCTGAAACGGAGGGCAGCACTCAGCAGTTTGACAGCAGTGATGAAGGTCCAGAGGTTGAATTCCTGTCGACCTCCCGCACACGACGGGCCCCCGAGCCTCCGCCGCAGGACAAGTGCTCATACACCTTCATCGTACCCCAACAGAAAGTCACTGGAGCCATCTGTGTGAACTCCAAGGAGCCTGAGGCCATGCTGGAGAACCGCGTCAACAAGCAGGAGCTGGAACTCCTCAATTCAGAGCTGCACAAGCAGAAGAGACAAATCGAGACTCTGCAGCAGCTTGTAGAAGTCGACGGTGGCATCGTCAACGAGGTGAAGCTTTTGCGCAAAGAGTCCCGTAATATGAATTCCCGAGTGACTCAGCTATACATGCAGCTGCTGCATGAGATCATCCGCAAGAGGGACAATGCGCTGGAGCTATCTCAACTGGAGAACAAGATCCTTAACCAGACCTCCGAGATGCTGCAGCTTACTAACCGGTATAAAGACCTGGAGCATAAGTATCAGCACCTCGCCTCACTGGCTAATAACCAGTCAGCGCTGATTGCCCTTCTTGAGGCGCAGTGTCAGAGGGGACTGCCGGTGGTGGTCCCCAGGGTCCCGGTCCAACCTCAGCCCCAACCTCAACCTCAACCCAGACCCTCACCACCACTCAATAAACCCTACCAGCCACCAAACTTTAGCCGTAACCAGATCACCAACGAGATCCAGAGCGATCAGAACCTCAAAGTACCTGCTGCTCCTCTTCCCACCATGCCAGGAGGAACTCACAGCCCATCTACTACAAACAAGCCCTCCGGTGAGTCTCAGCTTTATTCCTCCAGTCTTGCATGCACCATTAGAAGGGAAAAACCGAAATGAGAATACTTGCATGGAATACATGCACCAAGTGTACTCTTAAAAGATTTTCAGTAAAAGGAATTAATACTTTCATTCAGCAATACACATTAAATTAATAGAAAATGACAGTGAAGACATGAGGTCTAAAAAGTCAGTACAGAAATGTCAGAAGCAACATCAATACTTATTGACATTAAATAATTCAAAGCGTGGTATTTCCATGACTCTTATCCTTGTGTGGCTTCTAGTGCCAATTTTCTCTCACAGTCCATCATTATTAAGTGCTGCCTATCAAAGTTCATTCATCTCAAATTCTCTCTGCATAGCGGCTCCCACACAGAAACGTGATAATAAAGCATCTGTTGTTGTCGCAGCTTTGAAATGTCAACATCTAGTTTGTTAATCTGGTCAGATGGTGAATACCGTAAACAATATTTTTCGTTGAGTCACACCCATGGGTGGCATTCTTAAACATAGACAACAAAAACGTATGTTCGATTTAACATATTTTATAAATTTCAGACTAAATTCTACATTTTATTTTACATGATTTTAATATTCTAAATGAGAAGCAAATAATGCAGCATGTTCCTAACCACTTTTCTTTAATGTGCTTATCATAATGCATTGCAATATATCATAATATTTTGCTTATATTATCCACCCCAAAAGAAACATACTGTACATTGTCTATTTATTATTTAAACTAAGACAGCAAAAATTAAAAAGGCACCTTTCAGTGGCTATATTTCCACTCCATCTGGTGACATGAGCAATTTCCTGGCTAGGTCTGCCTGCATTAATAGAGAAAGGTTACACAAACTCTCCTAAATGAGAGTCAAGATTTCACAATGGGACTACAGTAAGAGCTCTGGAAGGATATAATTCTGAACAGAGGACAAAAAAGTGAAGGAAAGAAGACTGTCACAAAATAAGTCTAAGCTGAGTTGGGAAATTGCATATACGAGCCATTATACTCTGCATTTAACTATAAATATGTATGGTAGAACCTCATTATATCTTGATTTATGTTCATTTCTTTAAAGTTATAAAATATATTTTTTAAATTCTATAAAAAGATGTCATAGTTGCCATTGTTCTGCAAATTTTCATGGGCAAAAATAATATAAATGCATACAATTAAAAGATTTAAAGCTGCGATAGGAAAGCTGCGGTGATGAAAGAGCAGGGCAGAGAGGGAGCAGCACTTTGTTGAAATGAAGTCATTTATTCCAGTATTACCAGACATGCACGACCCAGACATCCCACACAAACACTGAGCTCTATCAGGCCTGGGTCTTCCTGAGAAATGGTCTGCTGATGGATTTGCCAAGTTGTTTTAACATGACCCACACCACTGAAAATCTGTAAGGCCTCTCGGTTTCCCTTTCCTCCCTTCTTCCTACCATATCTTCTCTAAAGTTCACTTCACTTCATGGATTCCTGTTCATCTCCAGTTCAACACCTCATTCATCTCTGTGCATGTTAGCTACAATCTTTGCAGTGAAAAGCCGATTTTCTTTCCACTGCCTGCCATTAAACTGTTTTTGTTCAGAACATCTCTCATTCCATCTCTCATACACACCTAATCTAAACTTTGTCCATTTGTCTGCCAGACATAACAGCTGTCTTTGTCTAAATGTATCTCCATAAAGCCCCTTGAACAAGTAAACCAAAATCTTATAACTGTAAAACAGCAAATGTTACAGGATTTTAAAAATGACTCATGCACTCATTAATATCACTGTTCTAATTAAAACAAAAGATACCTTTGAACCTGCTTTCAGCTATTCTGTTTTGTTCCTGTCTTCTTAACTTTCTTTTTCTCAAATACTTGTTTTGGCCCTAATTTTGCATTAAGTGGCAAGTTTCCATGGTGTAAAATGTTCTACAACCAATTAAACAGAAGGGAGCTTAAAATGAGTTTCTAATTTGCTGACAAGCAGACTTCTCCAAGGGAGAGTAAGACATTGGTGGCTCCAAGATAATGAGGCAAAGAATGTGGAGTGCTTTTCAGAATCAAAATGTAATCAGAATTAAGCACAAAACACTGATAAAACCAAATTTAATTTGCACAAATAGAATGAGGTTCAAAGAAGCAGAACATTCTTCTAAATCAATAATAAATACCAAATGTTATGTTTTATATGCTCTACCAGTCAAAAGTAACAGCAACATTTGTAATGTTTTTTTTTGTAAATAAGTACCTTATGCTCACCAAACCTGCATTTATTTGATCCAAAGTAAAGCAAAAACATAATTTTTTAAAATATATTTTTACTATTTTAAAATATAATTATATGCATATATATATATATATATATATATATAATTATTATTATTATTACTGTTGTTGTTATTTTATATATATATATATATATATATAATTTTTGATCAATTTAAAGCATTCTTGCTAAATAAAAGTATTAATTCATGTACTTTCCTCCTTTTGTATTCTAAATTTCTTTCTATTTGTCAAAGAATGCTGAAATAAGTGCACTTATTATATTTAACTGTATTAAATATAATAATAATAATGTTTCTTGAACAGCAAATCAGCATACAGTATTAAAATGATTTCTGATTAATTATATGACACTGGAAACTGGAGTAATGATGCTAAAAATCTAGCTTTGATCACTGGAATAAATTGCATTGTAAAATACATTCAAATAGAAACAGTAAGATATTCCACAATATTACTGCTTTTGCTGTATTTTGGTTAACAATAAGTGCATTGGTTTTAAAACCTTTGACTGTTACTGTATGTAATGAAAAACATTAAAAAAAAGTTGAATTGTATATTATATAATGTTCACACATCACTTCTTTGAAATAATATTTGTATTTACTTATTAAAACTATTACTACAACTACTACTAATTATTATTATTATTTAATAAACTTATGATGCAATATACTGTATTAACAGATTTGATGCCTCTTGAGATTGAAAAAAATCTACTGACCTAATAAAAAAGCTGTTTAATATGCTCCTCCTGGGACTGGGAATGTTGGAATGGATTCAGTTTTATTCACTGTAAGGGGCTAATGAGCCCCATCTGTGTTGTTATCTTAAATTTGTCAGGTAGTGTGATGGCTCCTATTCTGGCATGCAGTGAAAATCAGCCAGCCAGAGAGATTTCAGAGACACACACACAAATCGGCTCATTGGACTGTGCACTAGAGGCTATTTAACCAGCGGCCTGGGGTCTGTTATCAGAAATACAGGGAAAAAAATCTAAATTATGAGAGTGTGCACAATAAGTACTGCTACAAGTGAAACTGACTGGTGCAAAGTTTTGCCTACATCTTGGTACAGAACACAGCCAGCTCATTTGTAAATGTACCATCCAGAGTCCTAGGGGTGTGAGTGAGGGCCAGCCGTCGGGCATGTGGCCTACTTTTTATAAGCTACAAGATGAGAGTAAACACTAAAATATTCCAGACTACTGTAAGTAAACCACAAGGCCTCAGAAGCGATTTGAGGCTGAGATGTCAGATAACTAAAAGGCTTACAGTAAGAACAGCACTTAAAATACATCTGCTTCAAGAGTTTAAGTCTCTTAAGGTTTTGTTAAAGTTTGACTGCTTTCCCACCTGAAAAGATCATATAAGCCAATTTAATATTTATAATCAGCTTCACCAGTAAGGGTTTCCAAGTGAATATCATATTTGTGTGAGCCAGACCAGCATAAACCAACACCAAACAAGCATAAACCAGCTAAGACTAGCATGGACTTTTCTCCTTTAGTTCCTTCCCAGCTGGTTTAGTGCCTAGACTAGGAGGCAACCCGCTTAATCTGGTTTAAGATGTTTTTGCTTTCACCAGGGTGTGTATCAACCTATGTTTATATAGTTTAAAAAAGAGGATCAGAGAAAAAAGAAAATATTTGGATGCAGGGAATGATTTTGAAGACAGTTAAATTATAGATGCTCTTCTGGTTCTCATTGGAAAACTATGAAAATTGGAGCCATTTTTGACACGTCCCTATAAAAACACAGCTCTATGCCCAGGGAACTTTGGAAGTGCTTGCTAATCTACTTGCTACTGCATTATTTATCAAATGGGCCTTTCTTTGGCACCCGTGCCAGCGTTATGTTTGGCTGGAACAGAAGAGGTAACTTCCCAGGCCAGAATGGCAGCCAAGGTCAATCCTCTTCTTACGTTAAGAGCTTTTCCAGCTGTGCCACAGAGGAACAAGAGACTTAGCAGGAGTAAATGCAACTGAGAAAGGTATAGGGGGGATCCTGAGTATGACTTCCTTTGATTATACAATTGCTTCAGTTTGCACCTGAATTTCCCTTCAAGCCAAACAGTATTTCTGTCCATCACATATTTCAACTATGAGATCTGCCAGCAACAGGCAGGAGGCTTTATATATGAAAACATGCAACTTCTATGAGCATGAAGTATAGGGGATACATCTTGCATGAGGTAAATTCTCATTGTTTTTTCTTATCTTTTATTTGTCAAGGTCCTTGGAAGGATTGTCTGGAGGCTCTGGAGGACGGTCACACTAACAGTGGCATGCACTTAGTGAAGCCGGAGAACACCAACAAACTGATGCAGGTGTGGTGCGATCAAAGACAGGACCCTGGCGGCTGGACGGTCATCCAGAGAAGAATGGATGGCTCTGTCAACTTCTTCAGAAATTGGGAGACATATAAGGTGAGCCAATTCTGGATGATGATAAATATCTACATTTATTATATTCTGGCCGACAGACAGAAAAATAAGGGAAATGAGCAGTAAAATTAAACATACAATATAGGTGATATATGCCTTCCTTTACCAATTGTGGTAAATTCAACAAACAAGTAAATTTATGTTTCTGTGGTAACAACTTGCATGCGTTTTACTTTTTACATCTATAACTCTTTGCATAAACTAAACCGTATGGCAGTTAATGTACAGAGCCACGCACTTGAAGAGGTTTAACGAGGAACATATGCCAAACAGAAACTACCACACTGTGCTGAAATGCCTGAATGCAAATAAAAACATACTAAATCATTCCCTGAAAATTAATAATTTGTAAGCTTTATGTATGATATATACAGTACGTAATACAGATGAATCAATAATGTGTTCAGAGCTGTTACAGTGTACAACAGAATCATAGCAAGTTAAGAGAAAAAAAACAAATAAATACAACTCAATTTGAAACCTTGCCAAGCGCAAAGCAAACAGCCCTGCAGATACAGTATTAAACACAAGGAAAGCTGGAATTACACGTGCTTCACTAGCTCAAAAAAGATGCCTATCGATGCAAAGAATGTGCTGGCTAATGAAAGGCCTACGAGTAAAACAAGAAACGAAAAAAAGACAAGAAAGAGAAAAACAAACCCTATAGCAAATGTCATTTTTCAGCCTCAAGGACATGACAAAATAACATAGACTAAGTAATGTACGCTAAAATAAATATTTTACTTGGTCCATCAAATGCTCAATGGCAGGAGCTCCTTTGTTTTATTACAGCAAGGCTTTGGAAACATTGATGGAGAGTATTGGCTGGGTCTGGAGAACATATACTGGATAACCAACCAGGGGAACTACAAGCTGCTGGTCACCTTAGAGGACTGGTCTGGACGCAAGACATTTGCAGAGTACGCAAGTTTCCGTCTTGAACCTGAGAGCGACTTCTATAAGCTCAGGGTGGGGCGGTACCATGGCAATGCCGGTGACTCATTAACATGGCACAACGGGAAGCAGTTCACCACTCTGGACAGGGATCATGACGTATACACAGGTATCAGTTAAATTTAGATTTTATCATTTATTTATCGACCCATACACACCAAAAAACATGATTTTTTTCAATCCTCAGGCAACTGTGCCCACTATCAAAAAGGAGGCTGGTGGTATAATGCATGTGCCCACTCAAATCTAAATGGCGTTTGGTACAGAGGAGGACACTACCGCAGTCGCTATCAGGACGGTGTGTACTGGGCTGAATTCAGAGGAGGCGCCTACTCTCTTAAGAAGGTCGTGATGATGATACGACCCAATCCCAACACCTTCCACTGAGCAGCACGAAAACCTATGAAGTGCAATTAATTCAGATTGTGGTTTGGCTTCTTATGTAACATAGTTAGATAAGATTATGTGGTCAAACTGAGGGACACCAAATGGTCAGGGACTACAAAAGAAAGCAATGTACAACATAGAAAATGAAGCTTGTTTTCCTTACAATAACTGTTACTAGGAAGTCATTAAAATTGTTTTATTTTTCACTCTGGTTCAATCAAATCCAGTGAAACCTAAATATACAGTGCAATCGTGAATCTGTCATCTGTTGTTTAAAATTATTTTGTTAAAAATGTCATAAAATATTAGAAAATAACTCTGATCAGTACTTATTCATTGTTACACCTAAGACACAGGAGATCCAATCCAGTGATAAATAGCTTATGCTTTTCTCGTTTATTCAAAGCCATGAGAATATATATTTCCTGATGAGATGAATGACTCATAATTTATTTCAGGAATATCATGTATAAAATTCATATAATGCTGTAGTTAATGCATAATTAAACTTAAAAACACATCTTAAAACAGTCATCAATTGCTCCATCTAAACTGTATTTACTGTGTAAATTAGCTGTTGGTGTCAAATGAAGATCCAACATGTTTATGTACATATAAACGTAATATTGTTGAAAATAATGTGTCATTTGTATTATACTGTTTGTGTAACTGATTCCCCAAGTACTGTCAAACTGTTGCAATAAAGTATGTACAGCTACAGGCTTTGTATGTGAATCAATTGAACATCGGTCTACCATTTATCTGGTCTGATAAAAATACTGACATAAAAACGCATTTGTTGATGCAACCGTGCCATTTCAACTGTATGCAGATTTGAACTGTTTCGTTGCACCGTAGTTACATGGGGTTCGACCGGAGCTCTTAAGTACATCTCTGTACCCTGTGAGCTACCAAACAAACTTACCATCTATGAAAACCTATAGATATGAGGCTGGATATGTGTGATGCTAACGTTCAGAAGTATTAGTTTCTCAATATCCCAGCATATAAATATCGTCATATTGTCATAAATATTGAATACCAGTCATAAGATGGTATTCTTCGGGTAAATGTGCAAAAATTATGCTTTATTAATCAAGATTCTTTAAACTCTGTAAAAAGGAATAAAAGGTCTCTGGGTTTTACTGCCTCTATTGTTCATTTCTTTTGGAAACTGCAGTGATACGTACTTGTTGGTACATATTTCGTGTCTCGCTAAAAAGTGCACCAAGGTACGTTTATGCCATGAGACCAGGTAGTCTATAACAGCTGTAGTTGATATGCTGCATATTAACATGACAAGTTTATGAGTAAAAAGTGAAAATCACAAGCAATTCATTTAAAAATGCTACCAGAAATGCTGGCAAATTTGTTCTCTGACTAGGTAAAGAAATGTTGCTAACACTTTATTTTGTAGTCTTTTAACTAGAGCTTACTTGCATGCACATTATTAGAATATTTGCCATTTTTAGTAGTAATTAAGCACATATTAATGCCTTATTCTACATGACCTTATTCTACATCCCTAATCCTACCCAAAATTTAAACTTAACAACTACCTTACTAACTAGTCATAAGCAGACCATTTATTTGGAATTTATTGAATTATAGGCATTTATTGAGGGAAAAGTTGTAGTTAATAGTGAATTAGTGGTCCCTATTCTAAAGTGTTACCGAAATGTTATGCAAATATAAATAAATGAAGCTACACTAAGTATCTGTAGTGTGCTTCTGAATTAGTTACACTCATTTAAATTTGTCCCATCTATGGTTATACATCTAAATCTAAAATCTCAATTAAATATGTAATAAAAAATTATATATAATATATAATAATATAATGATAATAAATTACTTCGCTTTAATTAATTTTTTTCTGCAGGTAATTAGATCTGTGTGACATGATTACATTTTTTTTAATGATTTAAGATCACATTTGAAAAAATATCTGCAAAATTTGCAGGCCAAAATATCCATTGTCTGTTGTCAATTGTTAAGAGATGTACAAATAACAGCTTTATAGAAGTCACTTTTAAAATGAATAATTCTCAAATAATTAAAATGGCTGGATTACTCAGCAATGGTACACTTGAACACAGCTTTAAAAAACAAAACAAAAAACTACAGATATTTAGAAAGCTTCATTAAATTAAAAAAATTAAGCAATTATGCAACATTTGATGTTGTGCGATTTTCCCATTAACTTCTATTCTAAGTGTAAAAACTGGGGTTCTTTTCATACAAACTAAATTCATCAATATTTTTTGATTAAAATTAATAATACAAGTTCTACTAAGTACATCAAACAGAATTAAAAGAGTGTTTGACAAAACCCCAAACCATTTAATTTCCTTTTTCCTTTGTCCCACTGGGAAATGGAAAGGGGCGCTGGAGAAGCACAGTGGAAACTGACAGATTCGAAGTGACAGCCTGCACAACCTCAGCCACGTCAGACAGTCTTTCCGTCCCTGCGGTTTCAACTGCCTGCTGCTCAGAAAAGGAATATGTTACACTGCAACTAAACCACAAGCTACCGGCACCAGGTACAGCGTTTTCTGACAAGTGGCGTCTGAGAAAGTCCTCTGTTGAGTGGGACGCAGTTTACTAACACGCTGCCCAAGTGGAAGCAGATACTCAGTGTGGATTATGTAAAGGAAATTTGGTTAATGAGAAAGATGTGTGTGGTTGAGAGAAGCGAGACGGCATGCGTCAGCTCTATCTGCATGTTTACCTTCTTAGAAATGACATTGACTGTCTGTTTGCAAACTTCAGACCTCTAGAAAAGAACCAGCCCACAAGTTACAGACCAAGAGACAATTTGAAATACAGCCGTCTGATGTTATTCCTGACTGGCCTTTTAGTTATTCACATACCACAATGACACAAGAGCACCTGGAAAACTCTGTGACCATGAATTTGGAACTCAAGCATGTGGCAATGACATACTGAACGGTCTGTTATGCTGTTTAAAACTTCCACATCTTCAAAAGTGGTACAAAAAGCCTCCTAAAGGTAAAACCTCTGGATCCCATTCTGATCAAGTCTGGCTCTGGGTTAACAGCTGGATTAGTAATAATATGGACCTTGCTTCTGATGACTAAGATGGAAGAGCGTTAATTGAGTGAAGGATCTGAATTCTGTTTCCCACGAGAGCGACAATCCTGAGGGAGGAATCCATTTCAAGTGTTGTCAGTGCCTTTAGAGGAGACTGACGTGTGTGTAAGTAATCACTCACTGGGCTTCTGCAGAATCCAGTGACAGACGTCTATTCATGAGAGAGAACAAGGGGCTACCAATTTGGAAATAAGTGCTACAGTATGATTTCATTGTATTTTCCATCTCTACATTCCTTTTAAATCCACTGAAGTGGCATGAGAGAAAGTTTTCGGTTTATGCAATGCATGGTGACTGAACATTAGAGCTTGAGCAGAAATCCTGAAATTATTTGATGAAGGTTTTTTTTTTTTTGCTATGCTGACACCTAAAACAGGACATGGCACATTACTCAATCATCATTACTGAACCAGAGTATACTAAAACACCCTCTGCTGGTCGACATAGAAAGTGCAATTGAGACAAGGCCAAAAAAAATAATAACGAGGTGTTCACAGCCAACTCAAAATGAACCTTATCAAAACAAAGTGAAAGACATTAAGCTGAAGTAATTGAATGAGTCAATATCACAAGCCTGGCTAAATCCAGTAGGCCATGATTTCTTTCTTGGACCCAAATTATTATTCAATTTAAAGGAAGCATCTTCAACTTCAGTTACAGCCTTATTAATAACAAATCTGCAAATCTGCATTAAAAACTGTTTACAAGGCCAGCAAATCTCTTAAGACATTTCTGTCTGGATGTTGTCATGATATGCAATAATGGATTCTGAAAAATGACTCAAAATTATTTTTTAATAACACCTACCTAGGTAGGGGATGCAGGGGGCCATTTTGAGGGACCTGATGTACTCTCTCATGCGGTTGTAATTCTCTTCTTTTGACGTCAGGAAGTCAAGCTTCTCAAAGGTTGCCTTGTCCTTTCGACTGATCACCTGTTCAGAACAGAAAGCACATAAGGAATGAACAGCTCATGCATTCAGAAAAACTGGGACAGTTAATAAATGTCTAATCTAAAACATCTAAATCAAAAGATATTCAAAGTGCATGCTTAGGAACAAGTAAAAAAAAAAAAAAAAAAAATATATATATATATATATATACACACACAGTACAGTACAGTATATATATATATATATATATATATATATATATATATATTAGGGCTGTCAAAAATAATGCGTTAACGGCGTTAATTACTTTTTGTCGTCAATTACG
>JAUMHR010000055.1:10855889-10874806 GCA_032361145.1 Enteromius fasciolatus
TAAAATAAAATAAAATAAAATAAAATAAAATAAAACACCTAAATTAAATTAAATTAAATTAAATTATTAAAAATCATGTCACTACTATTTGTAAAACAGACTTAGTTAAACTCTTTAGTGAACAAATGGTGTGTGTTTTAGTACCTGTGTGTGGCGGGAGGTGATGCTGACGCTGGCAGGGAGTCCATTCCTCCTGTACATGCTCTCAGTCAGAAGAGAAGATCCAGATCACAGCTGACCTCAGCTGCTCACCGCCACACACGACCTCTCAGCCATCCCTGGAATACACAAACACACACATTACACCTTATTTTATGCCCAAATTAGTGTATTTGACATTTTAGATTTCTTTTAAATAATCTAAAATACTTTGTGTTATTAATCAAATTACACAAAAATTATGACTTATAATACAATATTGTGGTTTTTATTATCATAGGCATATTATTTAACACACTGTGCTGCTGTATTTTCAATACATTAATTCTGAGGAGTAATGCATAATATTGCCAGCAGAGGGAGGTCTTTACTATAAATGCAGCATCTCTCCCCTCAACATGACTCCTGCTTTGCCCTACATTCTGCCAGCCAACCATTTTTTGTTTAAATGAGCCATATCCATATCATAGCCATATCAAGAAAAGACCCTGCTGAACATCTCTACTATGTTGTGTTCAATGAAATATCTCAGTCTGTACGGCCTAATTCAGTCCAGAATTAAAGTGTGTAAATATAATAACTGATTATTATTATCTTCAAAAACAGTGGAGCTGTAGGATCCAGATTTTCAGTTTGATAGTAAATGACTATCCAACATTTTCAAACATTGTTTACTGTACCTTTTAAACAAATATGTCCTAAATAAAGCACTCAAATGTATTTCTATTACAAAAACAAACAAACAAAACACAAGGCCAGGATTATTTTATTTTTTAAATTGTATTATTATTCTTAATTATTATTCTTATTATTGTTTTGCAATTTCCCAATTATCATCCCAGGGTTATTACTGGTGTGAAAAATAAATAAATAAATAATAAAAACATGCTTAAAACAAATGTTAACTCAAATAAAACTAAATTTAAACATGTTAACATGTTACTTGTCAAAGCAGCATTTTATGTCACTTTAAAATAAATAAAACCGAAACTATTTAAATCAAAAACTAATAAAATGACAAAACACAACTTCTGAAACTTTAAATAGTATCTTAACTATAATAAAATAACAGTGTGCCACTCTTTGTGCTCAAAACAAACAGGTCAAGCAACAATAAACAAGAAGAGATGACCTCAGCATATTCAGCTCAAGTTATGAAAGCAGTTTTCAGCAATGATATATTAAAACAATGTATGAGAAACAGACACGATGGAAACATTTTATTACCATGTTATACAGAGTAGTTTACATTTACTGCTATTTAATATTGTATATGGATGTAACACAAGGAAACACAAAGAAAACCATTATTCCTTTAATACTGCATTATCTAATGCAATTTTGTGAAGTGAAGTGGTCACATCATACTTTTTTTCTTTGTTTGTTTGTTTTTTTGTCATAATAAAAGTTATTTTCTTTATTTTAAATACCATTAATGGTGTTTCATTATATGACCGTATTACTGTACAACTAACTAGTAACAATAATATGTTAGGAAAATATAGACTTTTACATACCCATTTTGTTTTTCCAGATCTTTCACATGGCCAAAATCTGCATGATAGGGTTGGTGAAGGCCATCCCAAGCAGCGGTTCTTTCGTAATACTGAAAGAGAAAGACATTATGATCATTATGATCTCAAACTCAGACTTTATGAATAAAATACAAACACAAATACAGACTGTGTTATATATATATATATATATATATATATATATATAAGATACAGAATAAATAACTAAATATGTGTGTAATATATATATATATATATATATATATATATATATATAAATAATAGTGAGATTTTTATGCTTGATGATTTATTACACAATTGTTAACATGGATGAAAGGTTATTCTAAACTGTTTCAAAGTCAAATATCCCAGCCAGAGCCATGGATAAACTCACGGTTTACCTGAGAGCAGCATCATTTAACTAGTGTAATCGAGTGTGAAGAATTCAGTCAATACTATCAGCACTCATGTTTGCTGTCCACATACAGGACTGCATTCGTTTACTTGGCTGTATTTGTCTATATGGCTTGCTTTTGAATGCCTTATGCCATTACAGTACATCGACGAAAGCTGTTTGGGGTTGGTCAAATTTCAAGTTCCTGAGAACAAAAAAACATTTTCGTAAAAGACTTGCTCACCAAGGATGCATTTGTTTGAAATATTGTGAAATATCACAGCTTAAATTAGATGTTTAACATATGAATATATATTAAAAGGTAACTGATTGCTGTGATGTCAAAGTAATTTTCAGCAGCCTTCAGTGTCACATAATCCTTCAGAAATCATTCCAATATGATGATTTGGTTCTCATGAAATATTTAGTTTTTTTACCTATCCTGAAAACAATTGTGGTGTATTAAAATACATGTTTTTTTCAGTATTCTCAGATGAATATAATTTCTAAAGGTAGTGCTATTCAGTTTCAAAGCATTGTACCATAGCAACCATAGACACAAACTGTAACTACAACATACAGTAACTAAACAGAAAACTTTGTCAGTCATTCAATCATTTTGAATTGTTGTTTGGCGATACAATGTCCTACAGGTAAGGTAACCTGCTTGATACAATAAACACTAAATTTAGCAGTAGATTTGTTTTGAATGTGCTTAAACTTCAGGTAGGCATAAACGTAAATCAACAAGTCATTATCATAAATCATACTGTGACAAGAAGATTTGTACCTTGAGATAAAGTACAGATGGATATAAAAAGGGTGAATTAGTATTCTGATCATTACAAGAATCATTTTTCTATTATTTACTTGAACTAGAGTTGAAATTGTACTATTCAATTATATTGCATTACATTAAAGGTCATTGCACTAAATTACCACATTCAAAAAATAAATATGACCTCTAGTTGTGTTAATCACGTTTACACACTGCCTCTGAAACATTTGTCTGTCATAAAACAATTGGAGCAGGTTTGCTTTTCTGCATTTTTGCATCTGTAAAAAACAAACAAACAAACAAACAACAAGGACCTTTAAGCTTATGCTAACTAAAAGAGCTTATACTCCGTAGCATCACACAGTTGCCATGAACAATATGCAAATGCATCATTTTTTACTCCTCAAAGTCACATAAGTACAAGACTAAAATAACTAGAGCAAAACAAAATGGTGGTGTGTCTTTTTTTGTGAGTTACTGGTCACATGCTAGACTGGTTTTAATTAGTTTAGATATAGGAAATGTAATTTATATGCTCTATTTATTTGTCAGTAATTATTCCTTTAGATAACAAAATGTTTTTCCATGTACAAGCCAGTCTGACAAATAAAAATTAAATGTTAGATTCTGGATGGCACAAGCAAAAATGTCAAACTAAAACACAAATTTTTAATTCAAGCAGATGTTTTTCTAAATACAATGAGTGTGTTTGAAGACAGCATGCGGGTTCCAGTAAAGACGGAGTTTGAGCTGGGAGAGCAGACAAAGCATCGCCTCGAGGAAATGGGCGCCCGCTGTGTGGGGGAAACCTTAGACATAGAGTACTACTACGATACTGACAGCTTCCAACTGGCTTCTACGCAGACCTGGTTGAATCAGCATAACGGCCAATGGGGATTGATCCTGGCAGAAGAACAAAAGCTTAATCACGCTCAATCATACCACACCAAAAAGTTGAAAGCTGGACATTCAGAAGAAAAGAAAAGCAAAATACTCAACTCATCGCATGAAGAAAAATCAGAAACAGGTGCTGCATTTGGAAAAACAACTAGCAACGAGAGTCCTGAGAAGGTTTTAGATACATCTTTGACATATACAGAACTGAGCGACCCCTGTTCCATCATGATGCATCTCTCAAAGTGTCTCCAGCTCCCTCTGACTCACACTGAATTGAAAACTATGACTATGAAAAATTTCCTGAACTTGGCCCGGATCCAGATGTATGACAGCTGGACCAGGACCAGCACAGTGAGGTACTCTCTGCCTGGTGGCTTCTCGCTGGTGGTGGAGACAAACTACAGAATTCCCACTGAAACTGCTTCTGCATTTTTGATGATGAACGCTGATGTTCTGAGCATAAGCAGTGAGCTGGAAAAGATGGATCGGCTGTGTAAAGACCTAGGCCTAAAACCAAAAGCAAGCTCAGATGAACAATTATAAATGACTGTCAAAGCAGTGACAAGCACAGATGCTGTGACGCAACAATCTTTTGTTTCTCCAAATCCCTGTCCTGTTTTGTAATGTTGTAATTACTAAAAAAAAAATCATTTATCAAACTGACATATAATAACTTGTATACAAACCTTATTGTAACCCTTTAGAATAACTAGGTATAATTTCAAAATAATCAAATTTTCACATAATATAATAAAAATATAAACATATAATTACAACTGTGGGGTTCTCAGAAGCAGAAGTTGCCATTTGAGTAAACCTCTGGTAAACGCTTCCACAAAAAAATATTTTTGTGTTTCCATTTGCTCCAAAAGCAAAAGCCAAAAAAAAAAAAAAACCTTAAACAAGTTCTATGACTTTCCAAATGAAGAAAAAATATGGAGACATTGATTACAGTGGTTAGAAACACCCAAAACACAGAATTTTTAATTTCAAAGTAATATAGCACAAATTATAATTGTATTAAAATTCTATATATATACACACACATATACAGTGCGTACGGAAAGTGTGATATTTCAGTTTTTCTTTTTTAATAAATCTGCAAAAATGTCAACAATTCTGTGTTTTTCTGTCAATATGGGGTGCTGAGTGTACATTAATGAGGGAAAAAAAATTAAAAAACTTTAATGATTTTAGCAAATGGCTGCAATATAACAGAGTGAAAAATTTAAGGGGGTCTGAATACTTTCCGTACACACTGTGTGTATATATATACAGAAAATAATAAGAATTGTGATTAAATAAATGATAGATTTACAATAGTAATAAATGTGGAAACTTAGTATCACAATCACAGTATGTGGAGAGGGTCATAAAATATAATTTAATATAATACAACATTATATTATGTTCCAATTTTATTAATAGTTAAATTATTTCTATAACTTTTTAATGTTCAAATTGTTTTAGTATGCAGAAATTAATATTAACAAAGATCCAAAATGGTATAGATTTTTATGCATTAACTAAAGTTAACATATAGGCAATAAGCTAAGTTGTTATCAACTCAATCAACCACATACAGTAAACTTTAAATTAACCACATTATTCTATACCAGGTTACCAAAAGACATCCAAACTACCCCCCAAAAAAAGCCAAAACAATTGCAGTTTTAATATCTGAAATAGGTTCCCTAAAGACTTTGGGTGTGATTTTGCCCCATTTCATCTAAGATACAGATTTAGCTGAAGTACTCGCTGCTGTGACCGCTATAGTTACTATGGCAACTGAGAACAGTAATGCGTTCATATTTTTTTTTATAATACACACGAAAGCAGAGCAGTCTGCAGGCAACAATCTGCCACACTGGATGTCCGATATGTTCAACATTGGCAATGTTTCTTGTTCCTGACTACAGAGAACCTCTCTCTTTTTTGTATGGATCTCAACAATACAACATTTATTTCATTTGACAGATAGCTTTATCTAAAGTGACTAACAGTGCTGTTCCGGTTATAAGTTTTATCAATATCCGTTGTTCCCTGGGAACTGAACCTATGACCTTGTCATTGCCAATACTCTGCTTTCTAGCTCCAGGAACTCTAAGGTCTCAAACAAACAGAAAACACAGGTTGCTCCTGAAACAATAACAGATTTTTTCATCAGCACTTGCAGCAGACAGCAGATTTCACAGAGGCGTAACGCACAACAAAACAACACAATATAATGTAGCAGATTCACCACCCTAGCACACACTTGAAAGTTTGCCATCAACACTAAGCACTGAATACAGGAGAACGACATAGCAACTGAGAAATATAATGTTGAGGATAAGACAAAACAAATTTATGCTAAATATACTAAAGTAAATGAACTTCAAATTGCACAGTCACAGCACTTTATATAATGTGAAGATTGCATTGTCAATGTTGTTAAATAACTAAAAATATAAGCAGCATGGGAATCAAACTACCTGCAATAAATAGCCTAGTAAATAAGACTAGCCAAATAAATCAAAGGCAAAGAAAGCTGTGTATTGGATGTAATGAATTGGATGGCTACTTTGTTTTATTGATAATCATAATAATTTCTGTAGCATAAAGGCTCCTAACCATGACGCCGGGCCCACTGTTACAAATTTTCAATAGGAGCATAGTTGTTATTGTGTACAGTATTTGAAATTTAGTTCTAAATCAGCTTTGCATGTATAAAATTCAACAATATAGTACAATAAATATATAGAAATACATAACATAACATAAAAAAACACATTATTGTGGGGAAAGAAAGTTCTATAACAACTCTATAAAATATTCTTTACTTAGAAACCTGAAAGTGTCCATCTTAGAAAATAGTTCCTTCAAAGCCTATTGTTTTTTTAATGAAATTATAATCTGGGCAAGCTAAAACATATATGTTTTACAGACAATCTTCAAAAACTACAAAACTGACAACTTGGCAATTCTTCACTCTTCAATGAATGTCATAGTAGTATCAAATAGGGCCACAGAATGGCTATTATTGTCATTGTTATGACATTAAAAAATTTTTCTTAATTAGTCAGACGAATTGTGAATTAAAAAAGAAACAAGCAACTTTGTCATTACAGTACAAATATCTGAGGAATGTCTTCTGTATGGAAACTTTTAATATTGTGTCGGACAATGGGGCTCTTCAAGTCAACAATGTTCAGAACCAAGGTTAATAAAAAATGTACAAAATACAGTAATATCTGCCAGACTATGCTTTGGGATCAGTAAATGAAAAAAAAAAAAAAAGTGAAAAACTGCTATTTTTGTGTGAAGATTATTTAATATGTGGTGCTGAGAGAGTAAATATATCAAAGAGTAAATATAAAAGTACTAATATTACTGTAATGCATCAGGGATATTGAGATCACCCCAGAAATATATATATATACACACACACACACACACTGAGGCCAGTAAGTATTTGATCACCCTGTGGTTTTGCAAGTTCTCTTACTTAGAAATCATGGAGGGGTCTACAATTTTCAGCATAGATGAATTTCCACTGTGAGAGACAGAATACAAAAAGAAAAATCCGGAAATCACATTGTATGATTTTTTTTAACAATTTATTTGGGAGTTACTGTGTCAAATAAGTATTTGATCACTTGAGTCAAAACATTTTACTGTTTGGTACAGAAGCCTTTGTTAACAATTACAGAGGTCAAACGGATCCTGTAGTTCTTCACCAGGTTTGCACACACTGCAGGAGGGATTTTGGTCCACTCCTCCATACAGATCTTCTCTAGTGGGAGTTTTAGCTCCCTCCAAAGATTTTCAATTGGATTTAGGTCTGGAGACTGGTTAGGCCACCTTGATATGCTTCTTAAGGAGCCTTGGTTTTCCTGGCTGTGTGCTTTGGGTCATTGTCATGTTGGAAGACCCAGCCACGACCCATCTTTTAATGCTCTGACTGAGGGAAGGAGGTTTTGGCCCAATATGTCACAATACATGGTCAGTTCATCCTGTCCTTAATACAGTGCAGTCGTCCTGTCCCCTGTGCAGAAAAACATGCTTCCAGCACCATGCTTCACTGTAGGTATGGTATTATTGGGATGAGACTTATTCTTCTTCCTCCAAAAAGTTCTACTTTGGTCATTCTTCGCATCATTGATACCCCACGAGGAGAGATCTTCCGTGGGGCCCCAGTCCGAGGGACATTGACAGTCATCATTAGCCTCTTCCATTTTCTGACAATTGCACCAACAGTTGTTCTTTTTTCACCAAGCTGCTTGGCAATTGCCCCATAGCCCTTTCCAGCTTTGTGAATGTCTACAATTTTGTCTCTTGCGTCTTTTGACAGCTCTTTGGTTTTGCACATGTTGCTACTTAGACTTTGCCTGATTGTGGGGTGCAGAGGTGTCTTTATGACAGCTAACGACCTCAAACAGGTGCTACTAATTTAGAATCCTGAGCAGAGTGTAGCTGGACTATTTAAAAGCTAATTAACAGGTCTTTGAGGGTCAGAAATCAGGCTGATAAGCAAGTGATCACATACTTATTTGACACAGTTTTCTTTTTAGATTCTGTCTCTCACAGTGGAAAAGCACCTATGCTGAAAATTGTAGACCCCTCCATGATTTCCAAGTAAGAGAACTTGCAAAATCACAGGGTGATGAAATAATTATTGACCTCACTGTATTACAGTATATATATATACATATACACACACGCAGTAGTCAACATTTGAAGTGGATCATAAAAGTTGATCAATTAATTTTAGGACAACTCTGATGAAAGGTTTTGATCCACTTCGAATGCTGACTACTGTATATTTAAAATTGCCCCTCACTGCAGCTTCCATCAAACATTGCATTTCCATTGATAACAATAAATAACCAGTTAGCAAATCAGTTTCAGTTTAGAATTTAACTTTAATGGATGTAAATCAAAATGTAATATTCTATTAAGAATAAGAGCCTATATTGATGCTAATCACTCATCATAATTTACCCATAATCCTAAATATAACACACTTACATAAACTAGACATATTATATGTACTGTACCTTGGACTTCCAGCACTTTCCACAATGCCAATGTGAAAGTACAACTACTGTAAAACATAAACACAGGCGCTTTCCAAAGTCAAGGTAGCCTCTCGGGGCCATAATATCAGCCACATAAACAAACACAGAAGGCTGGTTCCTTCTGAAAACCCCATACAACAACAACAAAATGCTGTCAGACAGGTTAAAGCATTACCATCTGATGTTGTTCTACAATGTGCTTCTGTTTAGATATACCTCAACAGAAGCACAATGTAGAACAGCATCAGATGGTACTGCTTTAACCTGTCTGTGAGTTATAATATTGCTGAGATTCTCACTCTTTTGAAAAAAACAAACAAACAAAAAAGGTAACCTCATATTTATAATGGCTGTTTTAATAATACGACGGTCCATGTGTAACTATCAAAGCATGTTTCTGAATACTGATGAACCACCACATAAAATCTGTTATTCCATCCTACAGTTTGCATGAGGCATTACATAGAACAGTATATTTACAGGAAAATTGTATCATAACATCTGACAAAGAGCATCCTGTATATGCACGCTGTTTTAGATGTAATGGCGCCATGCATCACATTGACAGTGTGGTACCCAGCTGGGTAAAGGCAGACGACCCCCTGTGACGCAACTCCATCCCTGCTGATGCTGTTTTCATTTGCGCTTGATGTTTTATACAGATACAGTTCAACTCACCTGTCAATGAAAATATGCCGCTGTCCTCGCCCCTGCTGTTGAGACGCACGCGCCGGTCAGAGCAAAGCGTATGTTGCTGTACTGCAGCACGACCTTAAGGACACAAAAATCCAATTTGAAAGGATTCACTCTCATCCACTGGGCAATCTAAGCCTATTTCAGTTATTCCGCTCCGCACATGGCCGTCGTCCTCGCTAGCGGCGTGTTTTGCGCAGGTACGATGAGGAACAGTGAGGGCAGTGCTGTAGGTAGAGACGATGTTATCGGATGCTGGAGATGCAGGTCATTTGCCAACAGCTGGGCATCGACATCAGGAAGCTCTGTACCCATACTATTTGATGGACAAAGGATTTGACCAATCGCGTGGCGTCTGGGCGGACGCCAGGTTCCGCCCTCATAATTGAATGACCAATCATTAATTAGGTCAATACTGTCGCGCGCATATGTCTCCCTGTTTTGTGTACGCAGCGTTGGAAAAATGTGTGGAAAGGGGTGCAGGGTAACAGGTTTAATTGTGATGTTCCGTTTGAAGAAATGTAGTGTTCGTTTAGTTTTTTTTAATAAACTGGGGTATTGTTTTGTATTATTTTTCAAAAATATTTGGTTGTAGAGGTTTTGTTATTATTAATGACATCATAGATAATTTGTTTAATATTTCTTTATTCTTTATATATATATATATATATATATATATATATATATAATGCAGTATATGTTTTTATTAAAATAAAGATTCTAGTTTATTTCATCCAGTCAGTTATTTATATAAGTAACCAATTTTGTCATGTTTTTATGAACTATAATGAACCTTATTTTGTAATGCTACACCCTCCTAAATGTAACTAATTTGAAAATGTGTTACAAAAACTGTTTCACACATTTAGACTTTGATTTAGGTCTATGGCCCTGATTGAAGTCATGTCAAAGCAGTTTATTGGACGTGTAGCTTTGTTACTGGTCCAGAATGGTTTGCCAGCTTTAACCAGCTTGATCAAAGTCCACCAGGTCAATGTTGGCCTCACCAGCTGGTAGCCCATCTGACAAATCACAATCTAGATCTAGATCCAATTTCAGTTCCATCATCTTTATTTATTTGACTTATATATTTAAGATGGGTCATTTAAAATGTGATTATTATTATTAATTAAATCAATGTATCATCAAATGCATTTCAATAATAAAAAACAAATATTAAAGTATAAAATAAAAATAAGGATGTTTATTCAAAATTAATACGCACATTTCCTGCTCAAAGACTTATCAAATGTAAAGTGTAGTTGCAATACCTCGGAATATTACTGCTAATTTACACTAATTCATTTGCTGTACATGTGCTCCATCTAGTGGACATTCGCATTAAAGCACAAACAAATACATTTCGATGAATACTTTGCATGCGTAAAATGACAAAGCAAAGATATCACATTTTGCCAAATCAGCATCTTTATTGTACAAACAAATGCATTTTTATCTATTGACATTTCTTTGTATCATAAAAAAGCAATATACAAGCTTTAAGAATGAAAATAAAAAGCAGCACAGAATGATTATGAGGAAAATATATAATTTGAATAAATATAATTTTTATATTTCATGCTATAAAATAAAATTCATAAATGGCGAGTTAATTGTTACAGCATCGGCGTCAGCTAGCTTCATGTACTTCATAGTTGTATAAAACAGTAAAGTTCTGAGGTTCACAGTTGGGTTGTGAGGTTGTACGTATATGGATGACAAACGGTTGGACAGAGTGCTACTTATAAGATAAGACCTAAAGATCTGCTTTCCTCAGCGGTGAAACGCTCATGCATTCGGGAACAGCAAGAACGGAAACATTTAGGTGCGTCTTACCACACCTATGAGGCAGACTGTTTTGGGAACCAATGACTGAGGAATTGTTTCCCCACCTGAAGTAAAAGTGCAAGCTTAGTTTTGGACACACAAAGATCATTGCGTAACCAAAATGGCATTTTCTGAATACTAGTAAACCCTGAGTTCTACTTTTTACTTTTTGCAATGTCCCGAATACATGAGAGAACAAGAGTTGGACCGTGCTTGCGTTAAATAGTCGTCCTGAAATGTAAGTTTGATGAAAATGCACTCGTCCTTGCGCTATCCAAGATGTTAAATTTGTCAGAAAAGATTTATGCAAATGTATCCAAAAGTGGAACATTTGCAGTGAATGGGTGCCGTCAGAATGAGTGTCCAAAAGCAATAAATGCAACAATCCACAAGTAAATTCACATGACTCCAGTCCATCAACAACTGTCTACTGAAGTGAAAATGCATGTTTTTAAATGTGAAACTGTAGCATCCAACTAAAACAAGTCCTCAATCCATAGTATTGCTTTCTCCAGTCTTGGCGGAATCAGGAGAGAAATGTGCACTGATTGTACAGTTCTAAACAAATACGTTTGTGGATTTAGATGTGAGAGGAAAACATATAATATACTTTTTCACTGGAGGAAGAGTTACTATGAATTATAGACTGTTATTTTGACCAGACACAACATTTATTTTTTAATTAAAATGGCTTAATTTCTTACAATCGCACAGCTTTTGTGATTGGAGTCGTGTGGATTACTTGTGAATCAGCTGTTTGAACTCTTATTCTGACGGCACCCATTTACTGCCGAGCAAGTCACAATATGCCAAATTTTATTTCAAATATGTTACACCTTTGTTCGCCTCTTTCAGCATATTTCCATTTTCGGCTGAACTATTTAAATAATTCTGATTGAGCTTTTAATATCTCGAAGCATGCAGAAAGAAGATCTTTAGCGTACATCTCAGCGGCAGGTTACATCTCTCAAAGATCCCTTTGAACTTTTCACCAGTGGCACTGAGGTCAATGAAGTACAAACAGAACGTGGACCGTCGTAACCACAAAAACAAGAAGCCGCTCTGTAGAAGCATATTTGCCCAACCTGTCCAAGTTTTCACATAAAAGTATATCTTAAAACATGGGAGGAAAAAAATAAAAATAAGAATCCTCTTTGCCATAAATGACCTCAGCTCCCTGACATCCTGAATGCATTCGTTTTGAGACAATCCTCCTGCAATCTGAGAGGCAGACAGACTCCAAAGAAAGAAAACACGGCTCTTAAAAAGGTTATTGCTTTTGCATATTACACAGTGGAGACATGTTGGAAGTGGAGAACCAATGGAAGACTTCAAGATTTTCTTTTCTTCAATATCTCTAGGTTTAGCTCAGTGTTCATAAACTACCTGAAGTAAGTCAACAGTTTTTAGCAGTTAAAAAGGACGAGCTGCACAATCAAAAAGTAGTCGAACAGCCTTCCCTGTAAACACTTCTTTTTTGATTATTGCGCGTGGCACAAACTGAACTGGTTTTATGTGAACAAAGCGAGTGAATATGGACCATGAGTATCTAGGTCAGTTGGCGGAGTATGACTCTATTAGTACAGTTCATTAAATCATTTACAAGTGTATGTTAACCCCATATCACCGATTTAACATCTTTTTGCTTATACATTATAAAAACCAAAAAGAAACCTGACCAGTCGTAAAGCACCATTGAAGGGGAAACACATCCCAAGCGATAAAATATTTGAGGCCTTATGAGTCCCATAAGTTGGGAGCATTACATGGTCAATTAATCCCTTATGGAATACATTATTTATTATTTAAAAATAAAAAAATTATTAAGTGCATGCCAGGCGAAATATCACATAAGAGATATAGCTGAAAATCACTTTCAAGTTTTAAGACAAAAACAAAAAGTAATCTGTGGTTTCGTATTACAACGCAGAGGGCACCATGCAATTCTACTCGAACAATAAGTGGGCCGGCATGCATATTTCCCCCCAGACCAAACAATATACATAATACAGCGATCTGCTAACCTGAAAGCATCATCATTCTGATGAGATTATAGCCAAGCGTATATCAACTAACTTTTTTAAACTTATTTTTAAGAGGAAGCTTCCGTATCGTGAAGCTGTTTGATTGTCCCATTTTATTATTTCAGCATATTCACTTTCTGTGGAAACTGCATAATGATTCTGACGTGAAAATCTCTGTCGCTTCAATGCATATCGATCTCCTACAAACAGGATGTTTCCCCGTACAAACAAAAAGAATGATACAGAGTAAAACAAATGCAACTATACAGACAGAACTTACTGCATGTCTCAATTATGATCTAACAGGCATATTGCTTTTGCATATTACCATTAGTTCAATTATTTTTCTTTTTTACAAAACACCAGGCTGATACATTGATACATCCAAAAACAACAAACATTTCTGCCTTCTTTGAAGGAAACCCTCAACTCATTCCTATAATCTTGCATGGCAACACAAAAAAACAACAAAAACTGCGGTGTAAGTGATTCACATGTACTTCAATTCCAAAGTCTGAGGTCAGTAAGATTTTTAAATATGCTTTAAAAGTCTCACAGCAAAACAGCAATATTGTTAAATATTATTATACATTTAATTATTTTAAAATGTCATTTGAATTTTTCAGCAGTCTTCTGTTTCACATGACCCTTCAGAAATCACTGTAATTTGCTGCTTAAGAAAAAGTTCAAAACATTAATCTGTATTTTAATGGTAACCATATTTTTCTTTGATGAATAAACAGTTTGAAATACTAATCCTTTCTAACATAAATGTATTTTGTATCATTTTTGATCCATCAAAATGCATTATTTCTGAATACAAATATTAATTTCATTTAAAAATAAAATAAAATAATAATAATCTTACTGACCTCAAAGAGTAGTGAAGGCTATGTTTCACATCAAGGCACCGGTTTAATCAACTTTTGATCCAAAAAACCCCCCCAAAAAACTAACAAATTGTGTTTGCACCATCATTCTTTAAAAACCACAGAACAACATCCAAAATCTGTTCATCAAATACTAAAGCTTACAGCTGCATTCATTGTAAAACATTATCCCAGCAAAACCTACCGATGTGTGAAATAAACGACAGTCAAAGCTAGAAAATCCCGACAGGTGTTAGAGCCAGCATGAGGCTGGGAAATGAGACGGAGAAGATCTACTGACACCTCTAAAACAGATTCATTTGTTCCAGGGCTTGCTTTTGGTCTCTCTTTTGTCCGCTGTGCAACATACTACACAAACCCTTTACAATTTTTGGTTTGCTCTTTGGTTAGTGGCCAAAGTCACGTTCACATTATCGAAGATGAACGGGAACATTACGATAAAAGGAACAGAGCAAATCGAAACATGTTCAGGGAACAAAGCAGTCAGGCTTACAATGTTTCAAATGGCATACATGGCATCTCATGTCACAGAACGACACCAAACATGCTGTCAGTAGTACAAGGTGTTCTGCATTCAGAGTTTTGGCTCTCGGTAACTGTAGTTTTCACATTGGCTCATTGTTTAAAACTGATTCAAAGCTTAAAAAAAATAAAAGTGTAAGGTTCATTCTCACTCATCTGCCAGTAATACGAGCACATGAAGAGATTTTAATGGCACAAATATAGTTTATAGTAAATAATATAGTAAATTTGCACTTTGAGTGAATCTGATCTTAAAGAAAGAGAGAGAGAGAAAGGGCAGAAGCCCTGAAGTTCAATCTGAAATCTCAAAATACGAGTAAACACCGCAAAAGAAAAGTACACAAACTGAAAATGAAAACAGAACAGCACCGTAAATGTAAGTCACTGTGCATTTTACCATATCATACTTTCTGAAACAAGTTTTGTCCAAGGCGTGATACTGGATACGGTTCACAGAATAAAGGAGTTGTCTTGGAAGGATAATATCGGGAGTTTCTAAACAATAGGGACTGCTGCCTATGCTAACTATCCGTGGCTAACGATGATTAAAGTTAACTTATGGAGGGTGTGGTAAAGTAAATACCCAAATGGTATGTCAGGCAAACTTGAATCTAGCACTAGAATCTTGTAAAAGCGGGGCATGTTTTAATCTGTCTGAGCATCAAGAACTATAAATCAAATATACTGCATACAGTCTGCAGAGAGGACTATAAAACACGAGTCGCCTTTTTACTTTTTTTGTTTTGCTTCTTATGTAGCCACCAGAATTAATCAAATAAGACAGTGTGGTGATAAGAAACGATGAAAAAAAAAAGATCTACAAGTGGCATGCGAGACAACAAGGAGCCTAATTCAATCACAGGTCAAAAAAAAGACAAAAAAGTGAGGTATGACGTTTTGCACCAGTTACATAACAATGAAAACGAATGGGAAGAGATATTGTGGAGATAATAGGCATCCAGGGTTCTCTCTTCGCAATACTAAATGTATAAAAGTGCCCACAATAGTGGTACTGACACTGCAGGTTTATCTTATTACTGCTCTATTGTAGTATGAAACCCTACACTATATACCTGCAGCATAAACAATACACCTCCATACAATTTAACATTAACAAAAGCATACCGACAGTAAGGGAATCTTCTTCAATTATACATTACTGTATCGAAACACCGTAGGTTTTGGTCAGTACATCCGAAGACGCACAAGTGTAAGAAGCCAAAAAGAGCTTCTTCTCACAGCTGTTCTTTTCGAGCCGGCTGAACACAAGAAGAGTTTTTAAACCACTGATCGAGTGTGTACATTAATGCTATAAATATTTCTCCGTGAGATTTTCCCCCTTCCCTCCCATGTCGGTATGGCCCTAAGGCAATTTTCATAACTTGCATGACTGCCACACCACTTTTAGAAATACTTCTACAAATATATTAATAAATGAATTTAAACTTTCATTTTAAAAGGCACGCCCTCCCCACTGGTGTTTGGAAAAGCATTGTTGTTCTGAATTAAAAGCTAGATTTTGAGAGGAGAGAAGAAACTTGGCACAAAAGCAAAAGGCAAAAAAATTGCCAAAACATTTCTTAACTGAATAATATTGTTGACTGCGCTGCTGCTCTAGCACTAATCTGTGATTATACTGTTGATATCATACCTGAAACTAAATGGATAATGTTACAGAAAAAGTGTAGAGTGACAGACTGTGATTTTATGGCATTAAAAAGAAAAAGGAAGATCCTGGATCCTAAAAAAACACCACAGGTACACCTTGTACTAACAATATTCTCATAGATACGCACAACATGGCTGCTAAAGAAAGCTGAACAAGATTAATCCAGAATTCATACAATCACTAAGGAATATTTCGCTGAAGTATCAAGCCTTGGTAGAGTGGAGAAGTTTTGTTCAGGGGTTTTCACCGCAGCATTCATTCAAACCCTATGAAAACAAAACAAATGTGACTTTTCTGAGAGAAGCTTCTTCCCCTCCGTTCAGGTTCTTTGCTATGAGGTAAAACCTGGCTGGAGCTGACGACAAGCTACAAATACTGTCCATTATGAGTATATGTTGAGGTTGTATAATGAGGTATTGAACGGATGTGTCACAAAAAGAGCCTTGCACTGGCAGATAAACCATTCCTCGTGAGTGAGTGACCTACTACAGGCCACATGTGCAAAAACAGGTCAGGTAAAAGCGTGATATGACAAGCATCTCATCTGAGCTTTCACATTATTCATTATTGCAACATGCCTATATTACTCTGTAAATATGTTGAAAAACATGGAAATATATATATATAGATATATAAAAATGTGATAAAACTCTTAGGAGGCCTTGATTACAGAGACCTCCTCCCCGATTATTTCATTCCCCGATTATAGGACTCCTTCCCTTTGAAAAACTCCTGTGTAGAACTTCCACAAAAATGGACGAGTAGAAAATGCGCAAGGCAGGTTATTTCTTGTCGTTCTTTAAAAACAGCTGGGCTAAATCACGAAAAGAGTAACCCTTTATTCTTCCTTATTAGATAAGGAGGACAAACAACCAAATGGAAAACTCTTAGTATCCACGCAGGGGTTTGGATGCAGGTGTTTCTTCCGGACTACATTTGCCACTTTCTTCGCTAGGGGTTTTCGTTGACAAATCATCGGGATAAGCTGCTCCGCAGGCCGCTTCGCCCTCGGAGGCATCCTCTTGCTCTGGTCTCTGGCCATCTGGTGCCTCTCCCAGCAAGTCAGTGTGATTGTTAACTTCTGTGCCAGAGGTCATGTGCTTCTTGCGCAAATGCTGGTTGAGTGTGCCTTGGAAGGGAAAGCATTTGCCGCAGATCTGGCAGTGGAAGGGTTTGTTGTCCGTGTGGCCGCGGATGTGGTACTCCAGCTGGTCTTTGCGGGTGTACTTCTTGCCGCAGAACTTGCAGACGAAAGGCGTGATGCCCATGTGCAGACGCATGTGACGGTCCAGGCTGCCCTTTTGGTTGAAGGACTTGCCGCAGTAGATGCAGATGAGGCGCTCGTTGTAGGGGTACCACTGTCCACGGAAACTCCGCTCTCTTACGTCATTCTCCAAGGTAGTTGCCGTCGTGGGTGGATCTCCTTCCTCGACTCCCGGTTTGAGCTGAGTTAGCAGATCGGCTGGAAGAGGCACGGGACGTTTCGGGCGGGCACGACCACCCCGGACGCTGCTGAGCAAGGAGCGAGATGGACTAGAAGAACTCAGGCTGACGAAACAGGAGGAAGGTAGTGCAGAGTAAGTGTATCCGGCAGAGGAAATCACAGGCCCGTACGATCCCACGCTGACAGCCAACACCTGTTCACCATCCACCAGCTCTGTGTGGTAGCCGTCATCACCCGCCGATGAGCTATCAGAGTAGCTGGGCCGGTCCGTTTTCTCCTGTTTGATATGGACATCGGTTACCTGTCCGTCCTTTCCGATGAGGTCTACTTGTTCGGATTCGACCTCCATGGACACCTCCTGCTCGGATATGCCATCGCTACTCCCTCGGTCTGACTGACCTTCTTCTGCCACTCCCTTACCTGAGCTCCGCTCCTCTGCGCAATGATTCTGACGAGAATAGTAGGGAGGCGAAATCTGGGTGGGGTTTATAAAGATACCTCCATCTTTCACTCCATTGCGTCCAGCCCTTGAAGTGGTGCAATCGTTACCTGGATCCATCCCAGCAGGCACAGGGATCTTAGAGTGAATACCCTCAAGAATCTGTGTGCATTTGTCAATCACAGCCTGCATTTGGAGGAAGCTGGCAGCCGTAAGGAAGCTGATGACATCACGTAGGCGCAATGACATTCGGCCAGTGTAGCAGAAGGCGAGCAGCTGCTCAAAAACCTCGGGGCTCTTGATTACGGAGATGGAGAGGCCACTCATCGTGCCCAGTGCTGAATGATCGCGGAAATACGGCGAACTGGCGGCCAGGACGGCCTTGTGGGCTCGGAATGGCTGGCCCTGAATGTGCACAATGATGTCGCACAGCTTGCCCTGGAGACGGAGCTCATTGAGCTGGTTCAGGACTGTATTGCTGAACTCAGGTACATCGAACTCTATGAGGCTACCACAGTCCTCCATGACTCACTGACGTCTCTCCTGGTTTGTAGAGAACCTGAAAGAAAAAACAAACAAAAAAAAAAGTGTGAGGAAACACATTTAT
>JAUMHR010000055.1:10881792-10891877 GCA_032361145.1 Enteromius fasciolatus
TATATATGACATATAATAATACATATAGAAACCATGTTTCTACTTTTGTAGCAAAAAAACTGCATATTATTCATTCAGTAATTTGAGAACATAGACTTACAACATAATATATATATATATAGCTTGAAGCAGGTTTGTCTTTCAAAGGTGATTGTTCAAAATCAACTGCCCTATCATGAAAAGAATGAATGAGATTTTTACTTTCAGAACCTGACTGGAGCACTCTATTATTCTTGTGAAATACTGCG
Source organism: Enteromius fasciolatus (assembly GCA_032361145.1). Classification (NCBI taxonomy): domain Eukaryota; kingdom Metazoa; phylum Chordata; class Actinopteri; order Cypriniformes; family Cyprinidae; genus Enteromius; species Enteromius fasciolatus. The sequence goes on from JAUMHR010000055.1 coordinate 10,882,041, forward strand.
ACCCTACTAACCTGCATTTGTCAATTGAAGTAAGTCAACTTAGAAGCCGTTTTTATGCAAAAACACTAATCATGAGGAAAAAATGCAGGCACTTAAACCATTATTTCGCAAACTAGATCAGACATTTTTGGAAACGAAGAAAAGGACATTTCTATTACTCCTTAAGAGTAAGGTAACATTTTAATAACTTACAGATAATTGTTTTACATGTAAACTCTCGGTTAGGTTTATAACCATCTGTCCTGCATTTAAACTTCAGCCTTTAAACCTCAGATACATTCCTATTGTGTGAAGTATGATTTTTCTTCAAGTATTATAATAGAGCCAATAATCACACAGAATACAAACAGGCAAAACAATGTCAAACAACTCACTTTTAAAAACATTTCATGAGCAAAACACACTGACAGCAGAGAAATCATTACGGCACATGAACAACTTTTAAAAGCGAAACAAAAGAAAATTCTCTCATTCTTGCACAACACTCATACTTTACTTTCCCTGTATGCCAATAAAAGTTTTATCCTAGACACAGTGCTGCTTGTGGACAGTCGTATCATCATATGTCAAAGTTGAAGGGACAATTCAACCAAAAATATGACAGTTCGAAAGTTGGCAACTGTAGGCAAACCCTTTCATTTTCAATTGTGTTGAACTAAGACTAGGCTACCTTTGACAAATTCCTTTCTTTAAACATGTTAAAAATTAAATACATTATTCATTTCATTTTAAGTTACTAAGCTTACTAAAAGCAGTTTCACTTTAACTTCAAATAAATCATTAACTTACCACTTAGTAACCGCTCAATTAACTGTTTGTGTTTTAAAACATAGTTAGCTGCCTAAAAAGACAGCATTTTTTAGCCATAACAAGCACCACCAAACGAATTTAGAATGTACAAAAACAGCTATCTAGGTAGGCAGCTCACTGGTATTAAGACAGAGCCAAGGACTTACACTTCCGTTATTATTTAAAAACCATAACTTAAAACTTAAATCTAAGGTACTTTTGCCTCACGTCTCTGGTTGTAATAAAAAGTTTTAATGTTACTTGTCTAAACACAGATAGGAGGGTGGGAAGTGGCCCACTTGCTTGTGATTGAGGGGATTGTGGAATGTGGAGGTTGGCAACTAACACGGACTGCATTGGAGGGGAAATAAACACGTAACGTTAAGCTACGTTGAAGAGCTAAAGAGCTGTATAAAACTGTAAGGTCAGAGCATGACAGATTCGCCCGGAGAAAAAAAGCCCTCAGCCCTGCATGTGAACTCCCCTTCATTACATTTGCTGCCAGGCTAGCTCGCACCAAAGCTGTCACGGAATGCTAACAAATTAGCCGGTTAGTGACATGTATTAAGCAGCGTCCGCGTATAACCGCGGCAAATACAACAAACTGAGCGAACATAAAGCGCAATAAAAAAAAAAATCACGCCTCACCTTCTCCGATCAAACGTCGCCCATTCCTCTGCACAGCGACTCGCTTTAGCTCCAGCCTGGCCTCCTCCTTCCCCAGCTGTGCTCCTCAGCCGTTGCTATTTTTCCAGCTCTCTGCCCAACCGGAAGTGCACGCGTGCTGTCTCCAGGGGACGCGCTCTATCTCTCGAGTTTCTTAACGCGCTGTCAGGGAAATCGCTCGGTAGATGCTTTAGAGATCAGCGGTAGAGCTCGCCCCCTTCCCTTCGACTTTTCGGTACAAGGGTCAGGCAGTGTATGTTTAAGGATGTTAGCTCTGTTGCAATAATTTCAGTGAAGGGTATCCAGAATTCACTTCCGTGAATAACGTTACCTACAAAACTAGATTTTGAGACCAGATTTTGAAGGACCATCTAGTTACTAATACCTCTTCCTAAAAATTAAAACAATTAAAATTAATAATTAGAATTAATAATTAGTATTAGTTTATAATAGTAATAGAATAAATACACCTATGCATTGTGAATAAGAAGAGAAATAGCTTTATTGATTTCAGAGAACTTATTTAAGAACTTATAAATTATAAATATATTTCAGTACTTATAAAAACATATTTATTTATTTATTTTAATTTTGGTGATTTCCCAGCAAACACATAACTTTAGTTTTTGGCTCGCGTTTGGTTATTAACAAATGAGAATAACAATAAAAATAACCTAGAAATAACCTTAGGTGAACTTTTCGTTTAGATTATTTGTATAGATTTCGTTATAAAATAACGTTCCTAAAACTTTGCAGGGAGATTATTTAAAAAAAAAAAAAACCTTTAGGCCTACAGAACGTTCTCTCATGGTTCAGGTTATATTTCGGTTATTTCTACAACCAAAATAACATTCCCAGAGCCTTCTGGGGACCACGAATATTTAAATATTTTCGTATTTAAACATATACAGTGTCATCACTCAGATTGAGATCATAATAAGGCATTTGCATCCTCCAGCTGGCCAGTTTCGAGATGTTTTACTATATCCAGCAGCAGAGGGCGCCATAGGATAAATTAACAAGTTGCCTAAAAGAGAAGACGTCTGTTCACATTATTCAATAAACAACCGTCTGTTATTATAAAGGTTCCTCTGTATAGGCGTAAACTATGTTATATAATCATCTGTATGATATGATGTAGAACAATGACAGAAATAATGTATTCTATAGTCTAAACTAATTTAAATACGCTGTTCTGAAGCGCTGTAACATCCACATTTTTTAGTCGACAAGGCGTTGTTAAATTAGTGGAATTTTTGGTGAGCTTTTACAGCCAAGTTCTTTTATTTTGAAGTTGTCAGTACTGAAGTCACAGAATCAATACAATGATGGAGAATAGACCTATATGACGTAACCTTTTTCAGTCATAGATCTTAAAAGCTCAGCACGACATAGGCTAACATGTCTTATTTACAATTTACTTTACTTATTTAGAACCCTTATCTACAGTACATTAACATTAATATATAGGCTATAACTATTCCATTCCGTTTATATATATATATATATATATATATATATATATATATATGCACACACACAAACTATCAATTTTGCTAAACCTTTTAATTTCAAGCCATGTCATGCTTCAAAACCTTTGATTAATTTACATTATTCATTTACATACTGTAGTCTCAAGGGCTACATTTCGATAGATATATTTGGAAATGAACCAATATGAGGTCTATTTGAAATTCCACAGATGTGTTTATTTGCTGGAAGTAAATATTTAAACTACAAATACAGGATGCCTTTGAGCACATTTGGTGTATTCTATAACCATATCAAGTTTACAGATTGAATATTGGACTTAATTACTGTCTTATACAGTTTGTACTGAAATAATTTACATTATATCCAAATATTATATTACCTGTTATGTGCCACCTCACTCACATGATCATTGCAACCAATGACATAATTTAGCCTTTTCTGTCGCTTCAAAATATTGTAGTTTTTGCACTAAATATACAGACTAACATAAATCATTTTGGCCCCAATGTCAAAAAATGATGTCAACAAAAAAATAATATAGTTAACTAAAAGCATTCAGTAATTAAAGCCTCTGAAACAGCCTTCCACTGCAGCATAATGAGATATTATGTTTAGATTTTTTTTTTGCACTTTTTTTCCACTTCAGCCGAGAAAGAATGTTATCCACAATGAGCTTTTTTCATCATCTTATTTGAGGGACAGCTTGGCCTCAGAAACGAATATCTGACCTAATCTGAGTGCAGGTGGGTGACCGGTGTAAGGAGCAAAATCGCTTTGTCATCGCACGTGCTCTTGAGCGCGGCCCATGTTAAACAAGCCTCTCTTCTATTCTCTGACAGTAAGATAATTCACCCATTTTTTCCTCTCATGCTCTCTCTCTCTCTCACACTCACATACACATATGCACACAAACACAAAAAAATACATAGCCACAGGTATGGGGTGATTAGAAATGGTTTTGTTGACCCCAAGGGGTGATGGTGATATTGATAACATTTTCAAACAGTCTCGCTCATCAAAAGGTTTCCTGTTGAAGTTGTAATCTTCCTTGAAAAAGGGCTTTGTTAGCCACCGCGCCATTCACTTGACCCAGAATTCCTCGGCGGTAAGCTAATGGGGATGATTTTGAGCGGGGTCGGCGTTGGGGATCAGAGCTGGGGACCCGATCGGGGTGGCCCTGGAGCTCAGAGGTGCCTCGCGGCGATTTGTCGTCCAGGTGACTTTGCAAATTCCCCTCCTGCTTAAGACAGGCCTAGCTGGATGATCATTTTCTAGACTTTCCCAAGTCTGCGTATCAGAGATCAAAAACAGCAAATTAAGCATGTGATTAAAATGTCTAGTCTGCATTATTTGACATGAAAAACACTATTGTTTGAAAGTGTGGAGGCTCTGAATAAAAGCAAGAATAAGGATCAGGATCACATAAAAGGTGTTCTTTTGTAAGCATATGATTAAAATGTCTTGTTGACATTATTTGAGTAAAAAAAAAACACTTGTTTAAAAGGTTCAGAATGAAAGTAATAATTATTCAGTAAGATAACATAAGGATCACATACAGTAAAGGTGACTTTTTGAATTATCTTTTGTAAATATATCCCACTTTACACAAAAAAATATTAAGCAGCACACGCTAAAAATGTTCGTATCAGTCAATAAATCAACCGAGAGATGGATGTCGGTCAATACTAATGTGATTTATACATCAAAAATCTATACTCCTTCAAAACACGATTTTATAGGTAACTGTGCCAACGATAGATCAAAAAGTCTCGTGATGATTGATGGTCCGCCGTTGATAGCTGCAGATAGAGATCAGAGTACCTCAGGTTTACAGGTGCACTGCATTCTTGGCCAGCCAGCGCCGTGTCACAGGTGAATGTCACTGCAGGGTGTTAACTGATCTTTAGATTTCTTCAAAAGCCAAGCTTGACCCTCAGATAAAGATATTATATACCGAAGGAATTCATTTTTTTTAATTCAAGCTAAAACACTGGTTTGCGTTACACTATCAACATTTTAGTAACAAGCTATATGCTCAAAGCTGGAAAGTGAGTTGAAATGGTAAAGCTATTTTTCCTATAGGCTACTAACTTATATGAATTGGCCATTGTTTTTTTGTATGTGCTCCAGGAGTCCAGAAATACCTTGGCTGTCAGCACCGGGACAGAACAATAGCCTCCCAGTCCTGTAAAACCCAGGATCACTGAGGGAGAACATACTTTCCAATAGCAGGTGTTTGAGTCTTTCAGTACCTGCTCCTCACCACGACTGCCGGTGAAAGGCTCGGGTTGTCCAGGTGTGCATGTGTGTGTGTGCAGGACTTATTCCTCTAAGGTTACTATTTGGCAAAGCTGGGGATTGAAACATACTATATGGCGATCAGATTGTTGAGCACGTTCATATCTCATGTGTTTTGTCAGTGTAATTCACACATTTACAAAGGCATTGCTTTTAAAAATGATCTTCACATCCTTTGTGCTTATAGCGTTGCTGAATGCACTTTTGTCATTTAAAAAAGCCAAACAAATCTGTTTCTCAAATCACTTTGTGCTAAAAAAGAACAGTGTTTATTTAGCTGGAAAATTCAATTTTCTTCGTTTCAAACTTCCTCCCTGGACACGTTTCAGTGTGTTCATAAAGCGGCTACAATCCCACAAACCAACACCCTCAGTCGCTTGCGAGCCACGGTGCTTATATTAATATGAGCAAAAGACTAATTATTTGGAGTATTTTATAAAGGCTGTGAGAAGCACCATAAAAGTTTAAAACTGACATAAGCATCGCTACAAGTATGATGTAAGAGTTTGTGATGTAACCCTGAAACATTAATTTCATATCACGCTTAGTCCATAGAAGCAAATGATATTCCCAGGCAGTTATACGCATGTGTCTAATGATCGGCCTGCTCAAACTCCCATCTGTAGTTCATTGTCTCTTCTCTTGATAATTTTACACCTAATCACCACTTCTGCACCCAAATATAGCGAGTTCTAATGACAGATGATAATCGTGCAATATATGCCTGAAGCATCTTGATGTGAGGTTTCCCACACAGAAACACTGCGGTGATTGAATTTAAGAAATAAAGCCCTCTCATTTGGCACCCAGTGGGTGATCAGAGTTATTCGGCTTTTGAGTTTAATAACATTCGCAAAAGGCGGCGATGGTAGATAAACATAATCATTAGACTGTCACAGTTTGTATTCAGTTGTCTTCGCAAATTATTCTTTCTCCTATCGAGTACCCGAATACAAGATTTTGAAATGTTAAATAGATAAATAGAGAAAGGGAGGATAGCTTCTTTTTCTTTTTATCTCATAATAAGGTGTGTGTCTATCTATCTATATCTAGTTTATGCTGTCAAATGATTCATTGCATCCAAAAGTTTTTATATATATATATATATATATATGTGTGCGTTCTGTGTATATGTAATTTGCATATATAAACACACACACATACAGTATATATTTTGAAAATATTTACATGTATTCACATGTCTATAATATAATATATTTATAATATAAATATTAATAAAGAAAGAAACATTTTTCTGAAATATATACAGTACATGTATGTATATATATTTATTTATATATACATAAAAAATATATACACAAATATAATCACGATGAATCATTTGACAGCACTAATGTGTGTGTATATATATATACTGTACAAAATAATACCAGATTTTACTAGTATATAAAAATGTTTTATTTATTTATATTTTATTTTGTTTTTTGTATTATAAACACTATACACTGTTTAAAAGCAGCAAGTGTTCAATAAAACAAACCTAATCTTCTCTATCATTTTTTAAAAGACCAATCTTTTCATTGACGTCATTTAAAATGAATTTTTTTCCTGTGCTGTACACAATGTACAAGGAACAAAAAAGGTTAAATGAAAAGAACAATCATGAGATTTTCTATCCTCTCCACAGAGATGCATTATCACATTGCAGTTGCCTAAGAAATTAAGCCAAATTGTGGATATAATGGCTGCGGCTTGAGAGAACACAACGTGGGGGCCTGAACGGGGGGAGAGGGGATGAGTGATTCCTGGCACAAGCGGAGAGAAAAGAGAGAAAGAAGGAGACAGAAAGAGTAAGAGCGAGAGAAGTATACTGACTGGTGCTTAGCTAGAATGAAAGCTCCTGCTTTGCGGACCAGAGATCAAAACTGAAGGGGCCGGTCTGGGTCTTCACCTGGGCCCTTTGTCATTGATAAGTCTGTCATCCCTGCTGATATTGGAGCAGTAATGGCAACCGATGATTAGCCCACTCCTGAGCCATTAACCACATTTCTTATCCCTCTGCTCATGCTCCGCAGGGGAAAGACACACAAAGAGATCCTTTATAGCCCTTCAGCCTTAAACTCCAAGGCCGTGTCCACCTGACCTGAAAGGCACAACTGTTACGTCCCTTCACCGGATCGCAAAAGAAGAAGAAGAAGTCTGGGACCAGATACATGTCAAAGGTCACGGTGTGGTGCTACGCCAAATGAGGGGGTTCTGAGTGACCGACTTGCTGAAAGAGTGCCACCAAGAAAATTACACAAAATTGTCTGTTTTGTCAACATTTCAGCAAGAAAAAGACCCTCCACTCGCCCTCAGACATGAGGGATTGAGCTCGTCGGATTTTGACTGACAAACAAATCTCCTCATTATTTCTGTCTCTATCCTCCCTCAGTACGCCTCTTAACCGCCGATATTTAATATGATCTCTTTTTAATGATCCTTAAGTGGCTGAAATTACATCTCCTGAAAAACATGTAAGGTTTGATGGAGGTATTTGAGTTATGGAGCCTCGACCAAAAAAAAAAAAAGGGAAAAGAAAGAAGAAGAATTTGTCTGAGTGGATCGTTATAACTGAAAAACTGCACAACAGAAAATAGTATCGGTAACTACTTTTACAGCATCGACACATGGCAGTTCACCTCTAGCCTTTGAGATGTTTTCTTCAACTTTGGTGGACCCTAAACCCTTTACTGAAAATAGTTTGCCGTGGCCTGGGTTAATCCTGTAAAAATATTTCTCCAAACGCAAGTACCTCGGTATGTGTCTCAGACACTGTCTGCTCCCAGGATTTAAACTTCCTGTTTGTAAAGGACGCAGCAGGAAGTGTCTTGACTTTTCACACACCTCTTCAGGGTGCTGACCGCTCACTTTAAATCACTTCCACTAGTCATGTCATGCTTGTGTGCTGTTCATGATAAACTGCCTGGTATGTGATGCCTTGGTTACTTCTGACAAATCTGGCTTACAGGATACAGAGGGTTCAAATATCTGAGACCACCACTGAAAATGCTGTCACTTTTCTAATTTAATACAAGTCTTTCAGATACTTTTTTTACATTTTTTTTGGAGAATTAGAATTTTTTGTAAGTCCCCCCCCCCCCCCCTTCAAAGTCTTAAAACTTTATTTTCAAGTTTTTTAAATTAAGTAAAATTTGAAAAAGTTAGTTTATAATATGTATAACATTTCCAACACAATCTCATGAGCGATTCATACATATTCGTACAAGGTGCCAAATTTGTGCCAATTCGTATTAATTCATACGACCTCACTCGTACGTTTTGTCTAAAACCACGTGATGGGTAGGTTTAGGGGCAGGGTTATGTTTAGGTGATTCGTACAAATTCATATGAATTGGCATCTCGTAAAATACGTACGATTTAGAATAAATCGTATGTATTCGTACGAGCGAGGTTGTACGAATTCGTACGAATTAGCCACCTCGTAAAATATGTACGAATTGCCGTGAGATCAGGTTGACATATCTCAGATGTTTACTTAAAATGCCTTAAAATGGTCTTAAGGTCAAACATTTATTTATTTTTTCATACCTGTCATCCTTTCTTATCACAAGGCTAGCTACGGCTGTGATAACAAAGAAAATCAAACCTGATCTGTTTTTATTGACGGCTGAAAGTTTCAATGTGAGATAGTGTTTGTGTTTTAATGTGCGACGGGTCAGAAGTTCCTTAATATAGTATAGATAGATAGATAGATAGATAGATAGATAGAGACGGCTGAAAGTTTCAATGTGAGATAGTGTTTGTATTTTAATCTGCGATTTAGTGTGCAATAACCTATTTTTCAAGACTATGCAACACTCATCGTTTCCATGCTTTCCAGTCAAAAACAGATCGAGTTCCTACAGAAGAACTGTTCCTCTCGCCCTCGAGCTGCTGTATGAGAAGCAGGACAAAATATCTTTCATCAAGTTACACAACCTCAGGAATAAGATGGCGGCTCTTGATAAGATCTGGTAATGCTGTAACATGAAATTATGGAAAGGCAAAATTGTCATTTTCTAAATAAGCACCTGTGATCTTGCATGAAAGCTTGAAAGCCCCTCATTTATAGGCTCAATCTGCCGACAGCAAAAAAGAGAAGGAGATAAAGAAAGAGCAGGAGGGGGGTTTGCACAGAGCAGCAGCCCGGAGCGGTAATATCTCAGTCATGAAGGGTCAACGCTCGGGAGCAGACACTGAGCTCAGGTGCTCGCCTCAGAGAATTCAAACCCCTTCAGACTGTACTTCTCATAACCCAGACAAACCAAGTTTAACCGGGCCTGGTATAGCTGAGCTCGCTCAAGGTTCTTTCAGGTGAAGTAACTGCTGGATGCCCACAGCTGTGTAATGCAACTTAACCTTTGCACCTGACCGAATCAACCTTTGACCTTTGGTTGTGTCATGGCATTTTAATGAGAGTGGGCATTTTATGTAGTATTAATTTCATAATAAAAAGTAATGATTCAACATCAATGACAACGGGTCAGAAGTTCCTTAATATAGTATTGTATAGATAGATAGATGGATAGATGGATAGATGGATAGATGGATAGATGGATAGATGGATAGATGGATAGATGGATAGAT
>JAUMHR010000055.1:10935117-10965525 GCA_032361145.1 Enteromius fasciolatus
ACAACAAAGAATGTGTTTATATGTTTCTTTAAGGGTTCAAAATGTAAATAAAATGTACTCAAATATACTAAGAAATATTATAAGCTACATACATTCAGTGGAATTAATATGTTTATTATTACATTTTTGCTTTTCAACAAAAATTGCTTTAAGAACTTAAAATGTAAATAGACTATGTGTCGAAATTATTTTTTAGTTCTTAAATGTATTAAGCAATGTTATTAGCCATGTACTTAGAGTACAGTAGGCATTAAATGTTTTGATTATTAAAATTTAGCCTTAAGTACAAGTACTTTATCCAACAAAGCCAAATGAGAAAAACTATATCTCTAAAATATTACTGCTTTACAGTTATTTCCACAGTCTCTAAAGACTAATGCAGAGAGTGAAGAAATAAATATGACTGATGGAGGAATGGACTCCACTGCCTTACAACAAATATTTGTACAGGAATTAAGACTCTTGAGCTGTAGAGGAAACATTTGTCCTCCTCCGTAGAGCTTGGAATAATATTCTTCACGTTTCTGTTTTTCAGACAGTCTCATCCAAACTCATCTGTTACAGAAGCTCAGTTGGATCGTCTCAACGTATTAACTGTCCAAAAAAGAGGCTACTTGACGGATTAGCTCTTTAACACTCTCAAATAAAAAAAATTCGCCTAAAAAACTGGGTTAATACATGGAAGGTTGCCAAGCTTGACCAGAAACAGATTGTCTTATAAATGTGAAGTCCGTGAACTCCGTGAGTGTGAAGATCACAGACACACAATGGCTCATCCTTTGCACCCGGCTGCATGGCAACTTGAGACAAACGATTTACTGAAACCGGGATGCTGGGTCGCTTCCAGCAAAGGAAGGAACGGGGTGGGTGGATCGGTCAAAGTGGAGGCAACTTTAATGCGTTTATGTTGTAAATTAATTCGTCCACCTTCACACTTCCACCCTAACACAAGAGCTGAAGTCGTTTTTGGACCTAATCTACAGCGAGCAGGGGTCGTCTGTGTTGCTTGCCCTGTTTTTGGGAGGACTCAGCAAGGGTTTGTGTGGTTGGATGTCAGTTGGGATACCTCACTTTCTACAATTAGATTTTCTTTTAGAAATTAAACTTTGACCATAATGTTTAAGATATGAAGAAAAATTGCCTTTAAGAAGACAAAAGCTTTTTACAATTGATGCAAAGTTAAAATATATAAAAACAGATAAATGTTTTTTTTGTCTCAGTTGCATTTAATTAAAGTTAGCTTTTGCTATAAAAAAAAAAAAAGTAAAAAGGTAATTGCGACTTATTCAGATTTTTTTCCTAGTAATTGTAAGATATAAACTCACAATTGCAAGCTATAAGGAAATAACTGTGAGATATAAATTCACCATATAGCAAAAAAGCGAGCTATATGGAAAAACGTTTTTATCTCGTAATTCTGACTTCGTACATGTCAGTCATTTTCCCCTTCAGAATTGGACTTTATAACCCTGCAATTGTTAGAATTGTGAGAAAAAAAATAATTGATTCTCTAAATCCCACTATACAGACTTGTAATTGTGAGTTTATATTGTGCAATTCTGACCTAGTAACTTGAAATTGCGAGTTTATGTCTCACAATTCTGAGAAAAAGTAAGAAATGTGAGATAAAAAGTCAAAATGACCTTTCTAAAAATGTTTGCAAAAACGGGCTTCCATAGCATTTAAATAATCGTAATATGTTAAATTAAATTGCATAGGATTCTTAAAATGCAAAAACAGTCTACATTTTAGAGATACTGTCAATGCTATTCAATTACACTGATTTCCTTCTCTGATCTATACAGTTGCCTTTAGGTTCACGTCAGGACATTTTACCTTGGCCCAGCCTTTGGGAGTTCTGCTGCTCCTGTTGCTGCTGCTGTCTCCGCGCCAACTTCTTCATCTGAAAAAATAACGATAAAAGCACAATCAGAAAACGTTGCGACTCCACAGACCAACTCTCGACTATCTAAAGAGAGATGCTCCTTGTTGTTCACCTCTGCTTGAACTACGCCAAGCTTGATCTGGCCGCATTATATTATCCACAGCCTTTTGAAGATAAAATCAGGGCTCTGAGGTGGGTTTCAGACGCTAACGTAAGAGCAGGATGGATGTGAGTACATCTCTCTCGAACTCTTGGGGAGTTTTTTGTGGAATGCGTCGAGAGGTTAAGCTTCAGGCAGATAGCGACTGAGATTTGCTGTCTAGAGCCTCGCTTGCTTTTTCCCTTTTGGCAGCAGTTGCGAGAGGTTTAGTGCGTTGTTGGAGGATTACTTGAAAATTGTTGTGTTATCTGGTCCTTGGATGTATTTTATCAGGTTTGTGCGGGTAATACTGGATGATTAATAAGGTAGTGCACAGGGTCTGGACTCACCTTAGCTCTTTGGTTCTGGAACCAAACTTGAACCACGCGAACACTCAAGCCCGTCTCTGCAGCCAGTGTCTCTCTTACCTAGATTATTTAACAAAAATCAGTCTGTGTAATATATGGAAGCCTATATCCACCTTAGAGTGTTTAACAAAATTCTCATTATTGTGCCTTTATTTTAGCATATATTTCTCGATTATCTCAAAATGTTTATATAAGTGCAACCTATTGCAACCTCATATCTTACAATTGCTACTTTTCATGGTATTTTAACCATTTATTGTGACTTTACATCTCACATATCTCAAAACTTTACAACTTGATTGCAACTTCCTATCTCACAAGTGCATCATTACTTGCAACTTTCTAGCAATTATAATATCCCAAAATATATGCCAGTATTTCTTATTTTAAACTTCATCTCATAAATACACATTTTATTTTCTCAAGATGGCTTCTATAGAAAGATTGTGTTCAAGAGAAGGAGAAAACTGATGTCTCACCTTCCGGCATGGTTTGGAAGAAACCTCGAAGGAAGCCTTGAACGCACGTCTCTGCTGCGTGGTGAGTATGGTACGTGGTCGTTTGGGTCTTCTTGGGTCTTTCCCATCATCTCCCTTCCCAGTTCCTCCTGAGCCCTTCTCCGGCTTGATATCCAGCTCCTCATCTTCGCTTTTCTCTGGAAAGAAATCCATCATTCACAGGAATCAGTACTTACTTTCAAAACTCTGCAACTTTTTAGACAGCCTACTGATAAATAGATGTTTTTGTTCTTTTCAATTTTAAGAGATTCAGCCACAGTGCATCCATAATGAAAGGAGACACATGTGGTTTTAATACTTTTGTTATCAATTTATTAGTGCATGAGTGGGCCACATCCACTGCAAAACGGCAACTCTGACTGTGAAGTATGTGAATTTGTCATTGGACTGGACATTGTGTCATTTAAAATTAATAGCGCACGGCTTGGCTGTTTAACACTATATAAATCTCTGATAAGAATCCAACACACAGCGGATGCAATGTTTTGGGGAAGGTATGAAAGTGGAGCACATATGGGAAATGAGGTCTAATATACAGGAGAAGTGAAACAGATAGCAAAACCACAGACTCAAACGGTGAACATGCTTGCAAAAAGAACACAGCGCAAGCAGAATTTAAGCTCGCCAATCCATAAAGTTCAATATCTCGCCTCATATCACAAAATGTACACTGCCTGTTCTTATGAACTAATCAAAGTGTCTCAATTAGTCTAAGGTGATCCTCGGGCGGGTTAATCAAGCCTGCCCTGTGTCGTGATAATCTCTCTCAGTAGGTCCAGCTAATGTGCCATATTCACAAAATGGCTCCTGGCTTTCCTACTGTAATTATTATAGTCAAACGGGGGATTGGCTTTATTGTTCAGTGGGCGGAGGTTTCATCCAATAAGCCACATCAGCTTGTGTTTAATAGAATAATAATAGTAATTAAAAAAAAGGTGCCAAACTCCATAACGTGGCCTGGTTCGAAAGTTAAAAACCCAAATGGGCACGTTCCCAGCATGACTGTTTTTCGAGATTAAGGGCTTCGGCAATTTGGCACTAGTGGCTTTTGTGGCATCAGCAGTGAACATCTCTGGCAATTAGGCCTGCAAATGGTTTGGCCTTTTTAAGTGATCAGCGGGAGATACAAACTTGATGGGCTGATCCTGCCCTCTCTCTCTCATCTGTTTCTGATCACTTTTTCTGTGATGTACTGCAAACTAAATAAATTCTTAGGAATTACACTTTACTTCTTGCATTCGGGTTAACTTTAAGCACACATGCCAAAAAAACTGCACAAATGAAAAATAGAAAAGAGGCGAAAGTCCTGGAAATTTGTTGCAGTCTTGCTGAAGCGAGGGAAAAGGAGTTGGAGGGGCTGATAAGAAGTGAGGTGATGCTGGTGAGCACGGCCTAAAATCCTTCTTGTCACTCAAAGAAACTCAAGCTCTTCTTCTTTCCAGCAACTTAACTTGACCACATCAGACAGCACAGCGTGGCTTCTCTCTGTCAGAACTGCCTTTTATCTGCTGGATATTGTTTAAAGCAGCAAAATTTACTGTGTGTTTTTTCCTCTCTAGAATACAGACTATATTTCTAAAAATGATCCTAGTGTTTTCTGTCCATACAACGAAAGACAATCTTTTGGCATTTATTGTATGAACAAAAAATACTTAAAGCCTTCTTCTGTGTTGCACAGAAGAAAGAAAATCTTCTGAAACTCCCTTAACAATGTATTCATGAATACGCTGGCATCGTGGTCTGTGGTGTATAGATTAGCTTGTATTCATACCTGAATCTGAGTCATCTGGGCTGACAGAGCCGAGGAGGTCTTTCTCCCTCTCATAGTCGTTCTTGCACAGAAGCTGTCCGTCCTTCAGTACAAACTCGTCCCCTTTCCTCAGCTGTCGGTCACATACACAGCAACAGAAGCAGTTGAGGTGATACACGCACTCCAGCGCCCGCATCACAAACTCTGTGGGGGCAATTTTCTCCAGGCACCCGCTGCATTTGGTCGCAAATAATCTGAGAAAGTGACAAAGAGAAAGAGAGATATGTGTAAACGATCAAAAATCTGTGTAAAAAGACATAAGGTCAAAATATAGCTCTAAACCCACACTACTCTTTAAAAAGTTTGGTGTTAGTAAGATGTTTTCGAAGCACACGTTACAAAATAAATACGGCCTCGCTTGTCAATCATGTTCAAAGGATGATGAATATGAAAAGAAGCAAAGCAAAGAAATAAAAAAAACGCATGCGGAATTTTGGGCTCAGTGTGCCAGGAATATTTTCATTTAAGCTGGATTTATGTGATCAAAGATATAGTAAAAGTAGTAAAATTTAGATTTTGTAAATTCATGTTATTATTACAGTTTAAAATATCAGTTTTTATTTGTTTATATTTAAAAACGTCATGTATGTCTGTGATAGCAAAGATGAATTTCTACTTAATAACTTCTGAACTTCAGCCATTATGTGAATATCATATGAATTATTCTTAATAGTAGCTCAAATGGTTATTTAATTGAAATATTTATCACCATATTTACTGTCATTACTGATCTATTTAATGTGTCTTTGCCAAATAAAAAAAATAAATTCTTAAAAAAAATAATAATAATAAAAAGAGCAAAACCAAAATCATGGCAATGCACATGTCTCATAAACAATTGAATTCTGTCATATTAACTTTTCAAATATTTGCACTACTTTCATGGTGGAAAAACAAACAACATACATATTTGAAATGAAATCACTTTTTTTCCTTTTAAGCAAACTACCCTTTTGAGAGATTTAAAAATACAGTAAGCGTAAAGCATCAGAAGGCATCACAGCACAGTGAATGTCTTTACATGTGCTTGTCCATCACAGTGTGGTGATTAAGGGGGCAGGGGGCATGAGGTTGAGCCCCTGAGCAATCTGCTTTGACACTGGCTCATCTGTTAATGCAGCCTGGATAACTCCTCAACGCTTCAGCAGAACCCAATGGGAGGAAATACGGGATCACCTCTCGACCCAACGCACCAGCAAACCTCAATCAGCGGCGTGGGCCCTCAGCTCCACTGGCTTTACCCCGCTCACTGCAGTGATTAGACAGGCTCCAGCGCCACTCACACAATGCTACTGAAACCGGAAGTTATTTCTTAAGGAAGAGATGGCTTAAAATCTTGTTTTGTGTTTGTGATTAGACAACAATCCTTTGATGGTAGAAAATATAAATCAAATATTATTTCACTTATATTCAATGCAGATTTACGCTATGTTGCTATGAACTGATCTCCTGCTAAACTCTAAAATCATCCGCTATGCCACAATACATGTCTGTTTACATAACAGACCGCGGCCACCCCCACAGCCTTCATTTCCTCCTAACGGTGTCGATAAAATCATTTTGGTTTCATTACAGGCAGAGATATTGCCATCTCGCTCTCATCTTGTGAGGTTCAGCGGGAGCCCACCTCTACAGGAAGCGGGTGTGTGACAGTGTCCAGCCCATAAAAGCTGATTTATTAGCCTTGGTTCTTTTGTTTGCTCTGGCTGGTAGGACAGCTGCCCCGGCGCTTGTGCGTATCTCTGCATTTCATCTGTGGCATTGTTCATCGAGAGGGAGAGACAGGGAGAATGCCCATCATCATCATATTCTGTGGATGGTGGACAGGGTTGGTTGACAGTGATGAATATGTGTTAATATGAGTTCAGATGAATATGTGTAAATATGGTGGGTTTTGTGATGGTAATTTCATTGTAAGATGGTGATAGGCGGCTGATAATGACAGCCCGCTGGACACACGACCAGCTGCATCGCTGTTTGTTGGAGTTTTGTATAGCTGCAGATTTTTTGGTTGTGACTGTTGTTGTGCATGGCAGACTTTCTAAGGGCGATTAATATTATATACAGATATTCTATAAAGATTTATATTATGTAATATTATATCAGCACAGTTAGTTAACATTGTCTAATCGCATGACAATATATAGCTTACTTGGGGTTATTATCAGTTATTTAAAATGTAATATGTTCTCTCAATATTGTTAGTGATTAGTGATGTGTTAATAATAGGGTTAATGTATAGTAAAATTTATTTTAACTTTATTTTGGAATCTTTGAGAACTCAATTAGAGGATAACAATATGGATACTGGCATTAGCAGGCTGAACATAAGCTTATAATCTTTTATTTATTGTGGGACGATAAGAAGATTTTTATTTGCCATTGGAAAACTTTTAATCCTAACTAAACTGTTGGCATGCCAACAACTCTCTTGTGTTTGTGGGATATCTGTCTACCTGGCTCCTCTCTGAGAGAAGGAATCATTCTAAGAAACACATCTTCATCATTTTGTGTTTAGGCATCGCCTGATCTGTTGTGGTTACTCCCAATTGTTCAAGCAATTACGTCCATACAGATTTCATTAATCTCATGAAAATAGAATTATTTTCCCCTCACAAATCAAGTATTGAGCAAGTATTGAAGATTAGCATGGTTGTAATTTTTGGCATGAAGACCACAGCGCTGTGATATGATCTTGTGAAACATCTGTAAAGAAGATGAGTTGGTAACAATAACAAGCTGATTTTGCACATTCCATCATATTTATGGAGTTTTTGCTGTCTAAACACATCCAAAACCTCAAAACGTTCACATTAAACGATGGCTGACGTAATATTCTGGCTAGATTAACCAGTTCCACGCCGGATCTGTCAAACAAGTCAGACAGAATAATGAATCTGTCATCATGACTCGGTTTGAATCAAAGTTCATTCAACAATGCGAATCCCTGTCAAAGACTCCAGGGCGAAAAAAGCCGGAAAGCACAGGAAATGAACCCTATTGAGCACTGGTGACACTTTCCAGTTTCGCCTGCTCACCTCAACGCCGCCCCGCTCTCAGAATCCTTCTCATCCAAATGAAAACATTCCCTTTTATCCGCCTCTTTTCTTCTCACCTCCTTTTTCCCCACCCGTTCTAATCTTGTAAGCCATTATTTTTCTATTTCCCCTCTCTGTCACTTTGCATTATTTTTGCTGCTGTAATTCCCATTTGTTCCTTCTGGAATCTTCCTGTCCTGGCTTTGTCCCGGCATCTAATCCGGACTTTTTGGCTGTCGTCAGCCCCCCTGACCCGTTCCCCATTCTCAGCGGGACCTCTGATGGAATAGCCACGCATGACGCCCCTGCTATAGCAACCACACCTCTGCAGGAAGGCGACGGCTAACTTTTCGGATGGGCAGAGAAAGCCTTTCACAAGCTGGCAGCAGAAGTAAATCCTTCTTGGAGGAACAAGGGGAATTAGCAGGGAGCAGTGGAGTAGGGATTTAACCCTACCCCTTTTTTTCCTTTTGAAAGGCACAGTCACTTCAACTCCCACTGATCGCCACAATCAAACAGGGCAGAGGCGGGGGGTAACAGAAAGAGAGAGAGGGAGGCGGCCGGGATGAGGGGGGTGAAAGAGAGTGGCCCAGTGAATGACACAAGCGCTGGATTGTGGAGGAGCCCCTAATCCCACTTTAATACCTTTCCAAGTTCAGCACCGAAAGAATGCGCTTTAAAACAACACCGCAGTGTGAGCAGACGAAGGCCGACCGGGGTGGGGTGGGGGTGGTTGTGCTCTCGATCCCCCGTAACATTACCTGATTAGCCTGGGTGAGCAGCGGAGTATGGGCACGCAGGGGAAGAGCGAACCGGACGTTAGGACAGACCTAAACATTGACGGTGCTTACTGGGATGCCGCACGTCTTCTGGAGGGGATTTCTGTCCTGTGGTTTGAGATGAAAGCTGAAGAGAGACTAGAGAGTAGAATCCTTCAGATGCATCTCCACATCTGGGGCTTTTTAATAAACCTCTACAGTGAGAGAAAGTACTAGAACCAGACACAAAACATCTACAGATCCATAGACCCCAGATCAGAAAATAGGATAGTAAACAAAGCAGCATATATTCTAAATATACTATAAATTGTTCACTGAAAAAAATAAATTGTGACAAGCTCATTAAAAATGAATCCATGATTAAAAATAAACATACATTTCATTGACTACTAAGTAAAAAGGTGTCCAAATTAATTTTAACAACACTAAAACTGTGATTGTGTAAATTGTGTATGTGCTATGCATTTTAATGCTTATTAAGAGTATTGTGGTGTTAGCTTAGCAACATGCTAACACTACTGAAAACAGCAGTCGTCAAGTCATCAGTGCAGAGTGCTATTTACGAGCTACTATTTAGTTGCCTACGCAGAACAAATCGATGCATAGACTTTTCATTCTAGATAAAGGTCATAGTAAACAATAGACTTTGAGGCAGCTTACTAAGTTTTGAAACAGAACTTACAGTATTGTGGACACTATGAGGAGAGTGAATGATGTGTGAGAACGATGACTTATAAAGCCAAGACTATTGAGTGATTAACAAGTTACAACAAAAAGGGAAGAGAAAGACACAGATGAAACAAGCTTGGGGAGGGGAGTGGGGGACTATAAAGTCCCTCAGATACCCAATTTGTATGTCCTGAGGATGTACACTCCCTACCAAACACCTGAGCGCACAGATTAGCAGATAAGACCCTCGCATTTGGATCAACAGACACAATTCAGCCATCGCCATGCCAATATTGATTCAGACCCTTCCAGACCCAGACCCCACGAGTCAAATCAGAGATAATCCACACAGATAACTTCAGAAAAGATCATTATCTGCTTCCAGACTCTCACAGTCCAGTGCAATCGCCAGAAGAATTGGTATTCACGCATCAAAGCATTTTCCCAATCAACTCGAAGGAAATAAACTTCAATTAAAAGCATTAAAATAACAGAAAACATTTATTCCGAATAAATTATACAGATTTTGTCCCTTGTTAAATAAAAAAATAATGATTTGTATCTGGCATGCGTTATGTCCCAAACTCATTCCCTGCACATTACAGGCAAAAGCGACCAAATTCCTCCACGTTCCCTGTTTTCTGAAATGATATTTCCCCTGCAGGGCGTCTGCGTTTTGCACAGACAAAGCGTTTGATGGCTCATCAGAGAAAGATATTTCGGTGATAGAAAACATCTACCTTCCAGTTCCTCTCAGAACAGTTGCCGTCAGAGTACGCTCTTTCTCTTTGAACAGCTTATGAACAACTTAAAGTGTAACAACATCTTAAAGCTTTCACCACATGTTGCCAATGATTTCCCGACTGCTAAAGACCTTCCCTCGATGCCTCTAACTCGCTGATAAGGATCACATACCCAGAGGAGATTAAAGATGAGTCTAGAGAAGGGAGCGAGGTGTGGGGGAGTGTGCGGCTCGATAATCGTCGTACATTTAGCAACACATGCTCTCATCACCACCTATCCTCTCGTCTGTACCGAACATGCAAGGGAACGGGGGAAAAAAGCCTGCAACGATTTTGGTGGATTCTTATGTCACCACATTTCCATCAAAGGCTCTGTCTAACAGCTGTAAACAATCACTTTGAAGACAGTCAATCCCCCCAGGCTTCTTCAACCGAGCCCCCCAGGCCTGCGATGTGTTCTGGTCGTGTCAATCATGAAGACACGAAGGCAGAGGTGTTTGATGGGGGGGTCGGTTTAAAGAGAGCTGTGTCTGGGAGCTACCTGGTTACATACTACATTGGCTTCTATGATCTTTTTTGTTGCTGTTGTTTCATTTTTTCCTCTGTGACATGGATCTTGTCTCCTGGATACCAACACAGAAAGAGATCCAAGGAAAAGTGAGAGAAAACAGTTCAGGGCAGAATCACAGTGAAAGATTGGAAGTGGAAAATTATTTCTAAATGCTGCATATTCTGTATGGAATTCTCTAGAAAAATAATATTCTGATATATTTTGTATTTTTGAACAATTTATTTAATTTTAAGGCATTTTCTATAAATGTACTGTCATTAGAATCAGAACTGATGTTTTTCTGATACACATCTTTTTTTCCCATCACCCATCATTACACTAGAACGATTCCCACTGACTGTTGAACCAGGAATCTGATTAAGACAAACTGTGACACTTTCCACTCAAACAACTGCTTGTTATACTGCACATTTTGCAGTTTATAATTGCAAAGACCATAAAACTAAAATACATTTATATTCCTTAAGTAAATACGAGCACTAAAAATCAGCAACTGAGTACAACTCCAAACCAATATCACGAGTTGGTTGTGAACGACCAACACAGATAAAGTTTCTACTGGTTTAGTGTGCCATAAAATCTTTGCTCTTTAATATTCTTTAAGAATAACTGCAACGCTTCTACCATTTTGGGGGGTGAGATTAAATGCAATTGATCATAACTCAAGTCCTTAAACTTTAAACACAGACTAAAAAATGCTGTTTCATTAGACAAATACCATTATCATTAAAGTAAAACTTCTCTTTAATAATCCATGAGGAAATGGGCCTCTATTACTGCTTAGTATCAGCGTTTCTCTACGGCGTGGAGAGATTACAGTGTGAACTAATGAAGGCAAATAAAGAGTATCTTCACCACGTTCCCCTGGGCAAGCTCAAGTCAACGCTAAGAGCTGCTTAATCACCTCCCTCTCTATACTAAATTAGCATAGTAATGGGCTTTAAATTGAGGCTCTTTGTTTTTTAATTAAACTCCCAGCAGGTAAAAGTAAAACACATTAGAGGAGAATGTGCACCTTCATTACTGGCCCAGAGGTGTTTTCCTCCATCAAACAATCTTTGGGCTCTTTTTCTCTTGAGGAACACTGAAGGAAGATCTCAGAAGACATGTTTCATCTCTCACTTTGTCCCCTGTTCGTTTAAAATATCTATCAAATTAGACGCAAACTGTTTTTGAAGCTTGTGGGGTGTTGATGATATGCCTTGTGGCTAACAAATGGCTCGTAAGCCATGGTATGAGTCACCATCGCAGCGAAGAACATGTGATGGATAAGCGATTTGCCTAGACAGGTTCTCCTTTGGTGTATGACACCATTGTCTTGTGCATCTAAGAATGCTGGGAGGATTTTAGTGCAGGTAGGTGTCTGGCTGGCTTCAGGGATTGTTATTCACATTTGTTTTGCAACAGCTGATTTATTACCCCACAGAATTCAACACCTGAATTGTTATACGGCGTGCACATGAATTCCCACAATCATGAATCTGCCATTTATGGACTATCGAAATGAATGATGAGCGTCACTAAACATCTGATCACCGCAATCAATGAGGATCAATGTCGCTTTATGTTCTGAAGAAAACCCCAACGCAGCGTTACGGCCATCAACATCGTCATCATACACAATTTGACTGGTAACTCTCATTATACAACATAT
This sequence comes from Enteromius fasciolatus, assembly GCA_032361145.1. Taxonomy (NCBI): domain Eukaryota; kingdom Metazoa; phylum Chordata; class Actinopteri; order Cypriniformes; family Cyprinidae; genus Enteromius; species Enteromius fasciolatus. Next base: position 10,947,292 of record JAUMHR010000055.1, read on the forward strand.
TTCATGTTCAATCTGTGTTTTTGAGTGTGCTTCAGATCCAAAAACTCATGCGATGTTTGGGGACGCAAATGAAATCAGTGCCTCAGGGTTCTGTCCTACTCTTTTGGAAAGTGGTTATGTGACATGTTAAATTTTCTCTTTCTGTTCTCAGAAACACATGTTTCGTGCGGCTCCTGACAGGCAAATATTCCACGCGTGGCTGAAGGCCCCTTATTGATCTGACAAACTGAGCTGTATCACAACGTGAGGAGATGTATTCAAAAATACGGTGCGTTTTCTACCTGGTGGAGCGGTTAAATTATTCTCAGAAGTGATCATCAAAAATGCTTTCTGCTCCGGTGAACTGAAAGACATAGTAACTTGAGGGGTCATTCGCAGAGGTAGGAGGCACGGCTGAGGGAGAGTATCAGTGTCCAAACATGTCGACACACTTTCCTCAATGCCTCTCAGCGAAATATATGGCCAAGTGCAACATTCGCAAGCTGAGTTAACACAAATCAGGCTGTCTTTACATATGTCTGTAAGAAAACATATCTGGAGACACAGAATCGCTGATTCAAAACCTAGTCAGGTGCCTTGCTGTCTATACTGTCACTGAACCTCATACATGACTGATTGAAACACTGTACAATTAGCATGACTAATAATTTCTTTCAATAAAGTGTAGTGTTAGCATGTTGCTAAGCTAACACCATATTTTAGCTATATACATTTCAATTATATGGGAACATTAAATATATTACAAATTACCTTATTGTTAGTTTTTCTCCAAGCTTATAGATTTGCTTTATAGAAACAAACAAAAAAAAGATTAACTTAATTTACTACATTTTTTAAGGTAAGTGGTTGCATGTGTTTTGTGTTTGCAATCACTTACCCTTAAAAAATTTGTATCATTATTAGTAGTGTAGCAATGCATTCTGGGATTGTCTTTTCTAACTAAAGGAAATACTGCCTTTACCTCTTGGAACAGCCTTTACGTTTATGCATTAGGTTTTGGAACAAAGCAATGATGCACTACTCAAATAAAATTAATAAAGTTTTTACAACATGTATGTATTTGATCAAAAACAGTAAAATTGTCAGTAATATTGTCACAGTTTAAAATGTTTTGCATACATTTCAAATTGTATTTCTGTGATGGTAAAGCTGGCAGCATCATTGCTCCAGTCTTCATTGTCACATGCTCCTTCCGAAATTATTCTAATATGCCAACACAGTCTCACGAGCAATTCGTACATATTCGTACGAGGTGCCGAATTTGTGTCAATTCGTACTAATTCGTACGACCTCACTCGTACGATTTCGTATGATTTGTCTAAAACCACGTGATGGGTAGGTTTAGGGGCGGGGTTATGTTTAGGTAATTCGTACAAATTTATACGAATTGGCATCTCGTAAAATACGTACGATTTAGAATAAATCGTATGAATTCGTACGAGTCAGGTCGTACAAATTCGTACGAATTGCCGTGAGATCAGGTTGAATATGCTGCTCAAGAAATATATTTTATGATTAATCAATTTTGTAATTTTAATGACCCCAAACTTTTGAACAATAAGGGGATGAAGAAAAAAAATCAAACAGTTCACAAAAAAGGATTGAAGAATGAGTGTGGAGAGATGGCTGCAGTGATATGAAAAGGACAGCAGGGCCGTGAGCGGTGGAGGTTGAGTACACAGCTAAGCCTGGGCATCAGGCACACAGGTACACAGTGTGTGTTTGGACAGCTGTAGATCTCCAGTGAGCATGTTCAATGCAGAACCACAGCTCCTATGTACAAAGAGACAGTGCTGCCTCTCACAAAACATGAAAGAAAAGAGGGATTGAGTGGGCGTGAGCACAAGGAACTGCATGCAAGATCTGACCCATCTGAATCTGATTTACAAATAAACATAAAATGCTGAGAGTCTGGAGAATCATCGGTTGCTTCGTGATAATGCTGATTGCAAGTTTAGATCAAACAGCTTTCGCCTTCCTACTGAAAACAAAAAGAAAGATTAAACCAGCTGGTTTGAGGGTTTATGGTAATAATTTGATCACCTTTTACCTTTTTAGGTTGACGGGCTAAACACTTTTAGCTCCCTGTTGATAAAACAATGGCACTATAGTTAGCTTTAAATGGTATTTAGCTAATTTAACTGGTTAACCAGTTGGTTTCCTAGACTGGATGGTTAAAAGCATGCTCAAAACCATCAATAAAGACCATCCTAATGAGTTCGGCCAGTCCAGGAGACCATCCTATACATCTTAAGCCCAACAAACTAGCTTTTTAGAGGTATCTTTCAGCAGGAGAAAAGACGAGATTCATAGATATAAAGATCAGTGAATTTTCCCCTTTTAGCATCTCCCAAACTCTTTGTCATTGTGCTACAGCGTGTTCCCTTGTAAAGGAGGCAGAAGTGCGTGAGTTACGGGCAGAGCTCTGCAGACTGCTCTGCTTCTCATCACAGCGTTCTGCTCTGTAACTTAAGCCTGCAGTAATGCTCATCTCCTCTCTGGCCCCGTTGGAGACCTGACATCTTTACAGCACATGCACTGCAAATGAGAGAGCATCTGAAAGAGCGGGAGAGGGCGAGGACTCTTGAATCAACTCTATTTTGAAAAAGTCTAAGAGTGAAAAAAAAGCGAATGAGAAAAAATGGAAGGAACAAAAGGAAAATGACAGAGATTTTGTAAAGCAAACAGACAAAGGGCTCCCTGTAAAGTTTTCTGTACCTGTTTAATGATACTAATAACTCAGTGGTTCACCCTTCCAAGCCACTTTAAATGAGGTCTAACAGGCCTTTTTGCTGCGCAGGCCACTGCAGACAATCTGCTTACAGTGGGACTAATAACTCTCAGATGGCATAACGTATGCTATGAGCCATAACTTCCCATAGATAGCCTAATGAAAGGAATACTGGTCAGACCAAATCCTTGGCATTAGCGCCAGTGGATGACATGCTTTTGGATGAAGAACAGGAACAATGTTACACCAGCATATAATTACGACACTTAAACGCCAAACATATGGTAAAATATTCAAAAAAGTCCTATTTTTAAAAAAACAATAATAATAACAATAATTTATATATTATTTAAAATTAGTGTTATATATTTGACATTCGATTATTTAAAAAAAAAAGAATGATACATTTTACATACAATATAATAATATATATTGTTCATAAAGATGATAAAATTCAATATTATAATATTTTCATTTATTAGAAAGATAGATATAATATAATATAGATATAATAATGTAATAATATTTATTTATAGCAATAATAGTGTAACATACTAATAAATATATTATTTATAATAAATAATACATTTACATTTAAATAAGATAAAAAACATTCAACTATTTTCTCAACATGTAGCATGAAGTATATCAAAGTACCACTTGATATCATCAATGGTATGGTGCACAGAGCCAAATCACTGATCTAGTGTACCGTTCCCATCCGTTCCTAAGACACACTTGAGAAGGAAAACAATGAGTGGAATTCTTCAGCGCTGAAGTGGTTAAAAAGCAACATTTGGAGTAGAGGGCTTCATAATTACTATTGACCCTGGAGGGCCTTCTTCTGAGAAATAAAACAAACAGTAATATAAGGTGTTCTGAAGCGAGGGCTCTGCAAATATGCAAAGGCAGGATTCGGTGGAGAACGTCACGCGTTGGCTCCTTTTCAGGGCAGCCTAATCTGTGGGCCTACACAATATTAAGATGGCTTTGGAGCCACTTGTGACCCAGCTGTTCACTAATGAAAAATTCCTTAGCTCCATACAGAGGCTGGAGAAGCTTGTCTGCTAACACACCCCAACCCCCTCTTCCGCCATGGAGAACCGTGCCCTGTCCATCTTGTGGAGTTTACCCGGAATGAATAAATAGTGGATTACCAAAAGCAGAGTCTGGAAAGACGCTTGTGCGCATATGTGTGTCTTCCCCTCCCTTCCCTCTGACCCCACTAACTCCCAAAAAAGTGAAAAAGAAGAGTGTTTACCTTCGTTTTAATTAGCAGGAATGACCCTGTCGTTATTTGGATGCTAGCGTGTTGAGGTGGGGGGTCTGTTTACGCGACTTGAAATCGAGAGAATGCGTGGTGACAAGGGCTTAGTCGACGTGGAGATGAACCCAGACTCGTTTGTTTGCACTGTCACTTATTTCTTTATTCCTATAGCTTCCTTCTCCTGTTTCAAATTGGGGAAATTCTCCACACCAAGTCAACTTCAACTCTGAAAAGGAATATCACTGTTTGTTTCTTTAAAATTTTAATTAATAGTTTAATTGGGGGTTCGTGTTTTGAATCGCTAATTGGTCCCGCTTACGGAATCTTATTCTTTGGATTAACCAAATAGTTTGCAGAAATAAATGACCTGTATGGTGTTTTTTTAAAAAACAAAAGTTTGGTGTTGTTTTTGGACCCTATTGACTAAATGTACGTTCCACAGAATAAAGAACGTTAAGAACAACATGACGGTGAGTAAATACTGTACATTTTTGGATGGAGTCAAGGCGTTAAAACCAAGCTTTCCGTGGTTTTTCGATTTAAGATTGCACTTATCCAACATGACAAGACAAAATCATCGGTAGGTTTATCTTCAGCGTTGTCCTTTACAACTGACGTTCAATAGACAACCTTAATGCAACAGTTATATTACGTGTGCTTTACAGTCTCAACAAGGTAAAGCACTGTAAGGAAAAAGAAGAATAAAAAGAACCATATATAAGACCATAAAAGTCAACACAGTCCCCATTCCCCATTCTTTACCTTTATAATGACACTTCTTCTTAGCAAGTTATATTTCAGCGGACTTGACAAGAGCATTCCAAACTTGTGTACCCCCTTCCCTGGCTGTCTTGTCACTGTCTGGCTGTGATGTGGCGAATGCACATTTAATAGACCTGTTTAAAGTCGGTAGCTAGCTGTGAAACGGCAGGCTCTGCAGAGTTATAAAGTCAACAGCTGCTCTCTTGACCCCATGAAAAGCTGCTGAAGAGGCCCATGTCAGTTCACAGGGCAGTGGGAGAGATAGGAACCATGGAGGAACGAACGATTTACTGACAGATCACCCCTGGATGAGTGTGTGAGGATCATCTGTACTGTAGGTGTACTGTATGTAGTATAAGGATTTCAGGTAACACTTTAGAATATTCACTATAAGCTAAGAGTTTCCTGAAAAAACTTCTAATTTGCTGCTTATTAATAGTTCGTTGTTAAGTTTAGGTAGGGTCAAGGGATCTGAAATATAATAAGGCATTATATGAGCTTTATAAGCACTAACAAACAGCCAATATGCTAATAAGCAGCTAGTTAATATTAATAATTAGTTTTTAAAATAAAAATGTGACCGGTTTTCAATATTGATTCAAGATTTTTTTTTAAGAACTGCACAAACCAACCTGATCTAGTTTATTGGTTTGGAAGAATTATTATATATTTTTAACTGATTAAATCAGCCTAACCTGGTTTGCTGTTTTATTTAAATTAAATAAGTAAATAAATAAATAAATAAACACACGAGGAAAGGATCTATATATGTATTTAATTCATTATTTTATTTAACAATAAAAGAGATTAATATAAATAAAGAGTTACTGTAAAAACAATTTTTTTTTTACATAAAAAACGTTTTTTTTTATTCAAGTTAAGTTAAGTTTTAAAAATAAAATAAAATAAAACTGTTTTCAACATTGATCACTACATCCTAATCACCAAATCATCATATTAGACACTGAGGACTAAAGTAAAAATATATTAAACTGAAAACACTAATTTTACATTTCATTGTAAAATGTGTATATAAGCTTGGAAATCAGCGGGTTATGTTGTGGCCATTTAGGTTTGGATTAGTTAAACCTTACTCTTCCACTAACAGCTCCCCAGCTAATACAACAATGCTGTAAATGTTGCCTAGCTAGACACAAGAGGCCAAAATGCCTCAAGAACTTAACCTGAGAGTAACAGTCTGAAAAGAACCTGGTTAGAGATTGTTTTATACAGAGACTTGTTGCCATGGCTTCACCAGCAGACTCGCTAACATTAAAGCCACTGGTGATGAATGAGGAAAAGAAGCTCGGTGTGCAAGAAAGAGCCGGGAGGGTACGGGGAGAGCACACATCCTCCATGATGGATATGTTAGCCGTAGCGGGCACATATTAACTAAGCCGATGTCTGGGTGGCTGATGGCTACAAGTGCATGCTATGACCAGCTGCTACAGGGGAGCAGAGGGCAAAGTTCACGAGGAGATCCTGGTCTTGGTGCATTGCTGGGTTTCACTATGGGAACACACTGTGGATATTCGGCAGTGGACGAAAGAAAAAATAAAGCTCTCGGTCATCGGTTTAACCGCGTCATGCTTCCTCGGTGCTGGTAAAGAATGCTACATTTGAGGGGGAAGTGCTGGAGAAAATGAAGGGTTTTTTTTTGTTTTTTTTTGTTGACAGGATGTTTCAGGACCCAAAGGCTGGAGGATTACAGCCAGATTAGCATAGAGAAACTATATTTGAATTTGTGCTCAGCAGGCCCCTTCAGAAAGCTCAATTCCAGATTAGGAGGTGTTATGCTGAAAAGCGTCTTTCATTGTGGGGCCGAGTTACACTAGCCAAACAAATATGTCTGCAGTGTGTGGGGCTGGCATGAAATGTGTAGATGTCACCATGGCAACCATGGCAAAAGTGAGAGCGCGGCGGAGCGAAGAGCGATGGTGGAATGCGGGAAAAAGACACACAAACACACACCAGAGACCATCCGAGACCACCAGTGAACAAAGGATGTTTTTCCTCTGTTGCTTTTGTTGCAGTTTGAAGATGGTCTTTGCTGTTCTTTTGACTCGTTTGATAAACATATTCACAGTAAAAAAGACTGGGGCTAGTTGTCACGTGAAGATGATGTCACAAGGGCTATATATATAGTATATTTAGGGTTTTGAATCAAAAGGCCAAGGACAAGAAAGTTTCACAAAAAAATGAAAAATAAATAAAAAAAATTAAATTATATATATTTACAGGTGCACAAAAATCACACTCTGGTCTTAATAATCTGTCAAATCTACAGTATAAATGAATTAGGGTGGAAAGCTGTTGTGAGAAGTCTGAATGTGCTTTTAAATACGAATAATCGATACAATTATCAGTGAATGAGAGCTAATGTTTTGCAGTTTGCCAAAACAATAATTTAGCATCTTTTCTGCTTAATAATGTGATGATGATCACAATAATAATGTGACAACTTACCCCATTTAGTGCAACAACATGCCCTGCCTTGTGTTTAATAAACCAACATTTTTGTTTTAAGTGATAATTTATAAAAAAAAAAAATTATGGATAGTGGCTGTTTTGTAGCCTTGACTAAAAGGCACGTGTCTATACACAAATCTTTCAAAAATTAATGGATCCTGAAATATGCAGGAGCATTCAGACTCCAGAGACCAAAAAACTCTGCCTAAAATAATGGGCCAGATTTACACTCAAAAAAAAAAGTCTGAAAACTTTTTTTTCCAAATATTTCCCAAAAACTGTAGCTGCCTCAAAAAGTGGCTCTCTGAAATATGTAAGTATTAAATATTTATGCCTACACAAAACAAAGGTTCTTTAGTGGCATTGATGGTGGATATATTACTAAAATGTTCTTTAGACTAAATAAATAAATAAAATAAACACTCTTTGTAGAACTGTACACTGAACATTTTACATGCTGTATATGACATCCAACACAGTCTCACGAGCAATTCGTACATATTCGTACGAGGTGCCAAATTTGTGCCAATTCGTACTAATTTGTACGACCTCACTCGTACGATTTCGTACGATTTGTCTAAAACCACGTGATGGGTAGGTTTAGGGGCGGGGTTATTCGTACAAATTCATACGAATTGGCATTTTGTAAAATATGCCTAAAAAAATTTAGAAAAAAATTCTAAATCGTACGTATTTGTACGAGTGAGGTCGTACAAATTCGTACGAATTAGCCACCTCGTAAAATATGTACGAATTGGCGTGAGATCAGGTTGATGACATCATTGATGACATAAATCTTTTTTTTTTTTTTTTTAAAGTATAGTATTTTTGTTAAGATAAAAAAATGCCACATATAATAAAACATTTTTATTTTTTATTATTATTTTTTTTTTGTAAAATACAAAAAACACAGATGTGCATACAGTGCAGGTTTTTAAAAGTGTGTGAAACACTTTTAAGGCTCTGGATCCTTTTGTAAAGGACTGTATCTGTAAAACAGCAGGTGTGCATGATAGAAGGCATCCAACAATTGTTTGGACCAGCCAGGATGATGTCCAGAAAGGAGGAGTCGGTCTCCTCTCCGCTCTCTTTGCCCTGAGTCTGGGCCAGTTGGTGAGGCTCCAGGCGTGACGGGGAGCTGGCTGGGTTTGAAAGCCCATCCTCAAACTGCAGAGGACAGGGTCAGATGTGGAGATGCCCCTGAACTCCTCTGGTATGTGAGGGAGAAAGCAGGAAGAGCACAGTGGTAAAGGATCCACCAGGATGCAGAGCAGAGCAATCAGCACGCATTAACACCGCACTTCTCTTTCTCTCTGATGAACAAGTATTTCTTTAACGCCAAAACTGGGCTGATATAGATACCGTAGCACCTACAGTAAAAGTTGTCTTTTCTTTTTTTAAAACAACTACAACCAAAAAAACAACAGTAAAGTAACCTTATTCCATTCATCTGAAATCAAGCAGAACAATACTTCTGAAGGCCGTCATGCACGACCTTTTGTTTGGAAAGAGCCAGGCCTTCAGATCTTTGTTAAAGAAATTCCACATGGCTGGCACAGGCAGGATGAAATGAAAGCCCCTGCTGGCACAGACTGGCGCTGGTGCGTGGGCACCGGGCTATCACATGTCCCATGGGACAAGGCACGTGCCAAACCGACAGACTTCCCCTCCAATCAGCCACTTACCAAAGGCTCTCCATTTCAGCCCACAAAGCCACTCTAAACACACACATACACTCGCACACAAATTCGCATACACAGATGGAGTTGGCCGCAGCTGACTGAATTACAGTTACAAATGCAATTGGAGAAGACTTTCCAGTTTGATTCAGAAAGAATTTCTCTGCTGCTAAACTCACTCCTCGAGTTCTACTCTGCTATTTGTGTTCTGATGCAGACTGTGTTTGTATATTGTAATGCAGTCTTTTCTTAAAGAAACGTAATATATGTTTGACCAGAACTTTAAACAAATTTGCCTGAAATTATAGGGCACATTTTTGCATGATATGTCTGTAAAATTAAAAGAAAATAAATATGTATGCCTATTCCAGTCTTATAATTGCTATATTGGAACAATTATTATAAAAACAAAAAATATCACAGAGCTGCATTACAAGTGCATAATTTGCATCTAATTTATTTTATTTATTTATTTTTTAGGAATACAATTTAATAATGTGTATATATATATATATATATATATATATATATATACATTATTAAATTTTACACTATTTTGTCTAAATATATTATAAATACAACATTGTTAAATAGTGCATTTTGGCATTACAGCCTTATGACTAGTAGGAAAACAGTTAATTGTGCTTTTAAATATTTGCTTTAGGTGTGTATATTAGATTATGCAAAGGTAATCAAAAAATGTAATTAAATAAATACATGGTTAAAAAAAACTAAAGAAAGATCTTGATTGCCTTTTATTCACCACTGGTATCTGTTGATCAAAATTTAATTCACCATTTAATCAAAATAAATGTCAATAATCTGATCGTCATGGATTATTACATTTCTACCCAGTCGAATTCCTCATTGTCCTGATCCCGCATGAGATCATTGCGTCATTGTAGCAACAAAACAACAAGATACATCAATATCGGTGGAGATGAGTTAAAACAAAAATTCCTTTTTATCTTAGAGGTAGAGCACCGAACCCAACACATAGTAATGTCTAGACATTACACCATAAATACTAAAGCAGAAAAACAACAGGCAGAAAAGAACAATAAATTAATTGTAGAAGATGTTGCTTGCTTAAACACGTCCAGTGTATCTGATCTGCAGGGGTGTTTTATCTCTATCATCGCAATGGGAATTTTTTTTACCCATACCATCTAACGTTACTATGAATCTATTCTATTCTTCTCAACCCTGTGTGTTCAACTATGTATTTTGCCTCAAGTGATCTGGCAGTAAAAGTGACAGGAAACCCTCCATCTGCATGTGGGAATTTCTATTTCAGCCTTCATATAACAGTTCAGAGATCCATTATTATGCTGTCCGAAATAACAATTACTCCAAATGCAACTACAAAACACATGACGGACACATGTTGATCCAAGCACAGCTGAGTCCCTGCAGCTGTCTGAAGCACAGCTCATGTAAGCCCACAGGAGGGGCGGCTCCGTCACCTCCCTACACGGTGCAAATGCTTGTGTTGATCAGATATGCCGTCTCTTATATTGTTACATGCAGACAACGCACTCCCTTTAACAAATGCCTGCTCTCCCTTCAGTGGAGGGAGTGTGTGCGTATTCATGAGCCAGTTGGACACCCTTTGACTTTGGGAGTGTGCGTGGTGTATTCATGGGGTGATTTTACACAGTCTTGGCCTGTTTTGTCCATATCGGAGCGGGCTTTTGTTTACTCACGCGGCCTGTCGAAAAGCAGCTGCTTCTATAATGCAAAGGCAGCACTTTATGCCACATAGTGACTAATGGCTGGCAGTGATAATGACTGGCACACACAAATACACAGCAAGAATTCAAAGATATGAGGGTCTCAATGATATACGACTGTCTATGATGAATAAAAGAGAAATCATTTTAAAACACTAGAATTTTTTTTTATTTATCTTGTTATAGTTAATAGTTATTTCAATAAAAGCTGATTAAATTACTGTACATTACTAAATTTTTTTTATTCTTATTCTTATATAATTAATATTTAAAACAAATATCGTGAAGTATTATTTCATGAATATCTGAAACATACTGAATCTGACACACTCATAAGCATCAGCATGGATTTTCTCTGATATTATATGATTTTGTGTTTATTTGTTTGTTTGTTTGTTTGTTTTGAAGTGAAGCAAAAAGAAAAAAAAGAAAAATAATTAAGATATTCCAAATAAAATAATGAAAGATTATATCAAAATATTCAATAAAGTTAAGATACCACTAAATAAAAGAAAGAAAGAAAGAAAGAAAGAAAGAAAGAAAGAAAATTATTATTTCAGAAAAAATCTATATAAATTCTATTAAACTATAAATATCACAAAATATTATTTTATGAATATCAGAAACGTACTGCACTCAAAACACAAAATGATATTTTTTTATATTATATTGAGTTTTATTTATTTATTTTTGATTTATTCAGTGAAGGTTGTAGGTATATTAAATAAAATAAATGCAAGATCATGTAAAAATGCTTAATACACTTTTTTTAGTTATTATAGCAGAAAAGTTATATATCATATGATAATTTTAAATTTATACCACAAAAAATGTAATTTAATTAAAGAAGTCAAAGAAAGAAGCAAAGAAATGAATAAAGAAATGAAAAACATGCTCATCGTAAAGTAAACGTTCAAATAATGTAGAATGTATTTTTGTATAAATGTACAAACAACAATCGTGTCATTGACCCAAAAAACTAAAAAAGTGGCAAAGCAAACAAAGAAATACAGCAGTATTTGAGTCAAATCAAACACCGGCAAGTCAAGATGTCAGACGTGTGATTGATATTTCTAACATGTCCCACCAACCCTGGTCTCTGGTGTCCCTCGACCCCGCTGAGGCTCTTCGGTACCCAATGACCCGAGGGCTGTCATCAACCTCCAACCCTTGTCGAATGACAGCGCCTCCGGGCCCCGTCCAAACCCCCGACCCCTCTCCCCTTCCTCCAGGTGTCTGTCAGTGGGGTCCCCTGCTCTGTGACAGTGCCGTCACCCGTCCTCTGAAAGCCCACCCCCTGTGCAGTGTCTCCCCGGCCCTCAGGCCAGCCTTTGATATGACCTGCCTCGGTGTCATTGTGTGAGGGCTGCTTGAATAAGCCTATTATTTCAACTCAATTTAGTGTGAGTAAACTCTGAATGATGAGGCTATCCCTCACACGCTCATTCTCACCCTCTACCCCTCCTCTCTCGCTCTCTCAGGCTGACCGTAGTGCTATAATACACACAGCCGACAAATCGCCTCTCTTATTCCTCTCTCTATCATTCTCTCCAGCAGTCTCGCTCCCGGATTTGAGCCCAGAGTCAAAGACAAGTGCCATTTGTGGACACAAAAGTGTGTAACCAAATGCTTGTTTTAAAGAACCAAGACTGTAATTACCTGTAAACGATACAAAATAGGTATAATTATGCATGTAATATTTGAACTGTGAAGTAATTGGTTGTTAAGTGGGACGCTTAGGCAAACTGAAAATAAAAATGATGTCAAGATGAATCACTTTTGTGCCATTTCCAAACATCTACGTTATTTTTTTATTCATTTGATTTAGAATGACGAATATTTTAACCACATTGAACGTCAAACTCAAAATATATTACTTTGACAAAAAATTATTTTGGTTTATCTATTCCTTTCATAGGCTAAACACCTAATAGATGGGAAAGTTAGTTTTCCAAAAAAAAACAAAAAAACTATAAAATAGTTAAACAGTAAACACATAAAAATGCAGTTTCAACCGTTTAATGTTCACCTCAGCCCAAAAACCCAAAACCTAGACCCAAATCTTAACAGCAAAAATGTGTTGTCTGATTCATTTTATAAAAAAAAAGTTTCCATTTAAAGACTGTTAAAGAGCCGTTATGTGCAAAAGGCTGCAGTAGTATGTCTTAATTACAGTGAATTAGAAGCTCGCTTTAAGTGGCGGCCGTTTGCACTGTAAGTCTGTGGAGTGTGTGTATGTGTGTGAGTGTGTAGTAACGTGATTACTGGCTATGTGCTTTATCTTGGGCCGAAAGAGGCTGACACAGTGCTAGAAACTAATGTGATAAACGCCAACGCTATCAGGGCTCCACTCACGGATCTTAAAGCTAACTGTTTATGACAAGCTAATAACGTGGCATGCAAAAGTCAGGGCCGTAAATTGGTTAGTTAGGAGCATGATGGATGAGAGCTAGCCTAACCTTATTTCCAATAGTGCCGCTTGATTTCCAGACCTGCGGATAATGAATTTGATTTAATTAGCCTGTCCCTCATCTAATTAAGAAGGTAAAAAATCTGACCCCGATTGTAGTCGCAGCACACTCTACAAAACCAACACAACACGTACTCTCTCTGGCAAGAGAAAGTTTTGAATGACTGTATACTGGCCAGGCATATTTCGTTCTGATGATTGGCAGTATCTGAACCCTTGGGCAAAAATCTCTCTTTTGCTTGACTGCACTGTTTATTTCATTAGGCACACATAATGGCAGGGACTTTTCTTTGGTGGTTCTCATGCTATGTGGTAAAAGTGAGCTCTTTTTTAGGACATTTCTTGAGAAGATCTGACACAATTTCCAGTGCAGGATTTTTTTTTATTCTTTCTAGCAGCTTCCAAGACATTCTGATGCTGTGTTTTGCAGATGTATGTGGTTAGGTCAACAACACAAGTGATAAAAACCTACATTAAATCAACGTTATGCCCTATTAGTATAATAGTGGCCTGTGCAAAGTATCAATACAGTAGTGCCAAGTACAAACTCAGCTCATTTTTTTTTTTTTTTTTATTATAATTTTTTTCGGAGAGTTTAAGAAAAATGGTTAAACTTAAGCCAGATAAAAAACAGGGTCGAGGCTATGAAATAAATAACAATAACTAAATAAATGAAAGATTTAAACACAGTAATTTTCAAGAAATTAAAATAATTTTTAATTTCTGCCCTTCTACCTTGTTTTTCACTCCCGTGAAATTATTTCCAGTCATGCTGAACCCCTCAAATTTTCTTCCCGTTCTCTACCAGTTACTAAAAAAAGCTGTATTACAAGAATTCATAGTGTAAGTCCAACTAACCCCCATCTAATGTCATGACATTCTGGTCCACAGAAAGAAAAAACCCATAGTCCACTGGTCTTTACCTGAAGTTAGCTCTGCAGCTTTGTAAATCTAATTACCTCCAATGCACACTTCAGTTTATCTCTTTGCAGGTCATTATCTAAATTGACGACATATCATTAGAGTACTCGGCTGTGAAGTGCCCCTTTGTGTCAGAGAACGTGCGAATGTTGTATGCGTGTCGATGTGTATGTGTGGGTGTTTACGTTTGCTCTATCTCTTAATAGGGCCCAAAGGGAGGGTGTAGTTTGGTAATTAATCCTCTGTAGGCCATACAGGAACAGCTTCGTAACTGTTTTAAAGATGGCAAGCATAGAGCTGAACACAGCCTTTATGCAGTGAACGCAAACGCGGCTATCAGGAGACACAGAATAGCCTCTTGTTGCCTGGCTTGTGAGAAGCGTTCATTAAGTGGTATTCTGAGGGAAAGCAGCTCCGACTTTAGTCGGTGCACTCATTACATTAGAGAATGTTCAAGAGAAAGACGTGATTGATGCCAAACATTCATGCTCAGGGGTCTTAGAGGAATAGTAACAGAAGATAAAGCAGCTGAACGACTGAGCAATCTTCTGTTTTAGCTATGTAAATTTGCATAAATATTTAAATCTAGTTCATTTAACATGTTTTATCATAAAGAAATATCATTAAAATGAAAAAAAGACTCGCCCTATGATGCGTGCCACCATTTTGACATCACATGATCAGTGATGTCATTCCGTCGACAACAAGTTACAACTAAACACAAACAGAGTGCAAGATTTTTAATAAATGCAGGGCATCAGGTGCTGTGCATGAACACACAATAGTAATTGTAAAGTGGCCAGTAAACTTCATACATCCAGGCCAGTAGGTGTCAGTATAAAGTCTAAAACATTACTACTACTGGGACAAATCTGATTCAGTTAAACAAAAGCAAAACCTTGTGTGCATTAATAAATTGTGTAAAACGTTATATTATTATTAGTAAACTGTATTAAAATAGTATTATTAAGTATGCACAGACACCCTGTGGGCTTTTTCTTTTTTTAAAGTCTTTTAATGGTTAAACTATAACAGGAGTGCACTTATCAGTGATTACTGCCAAATCATATTGCCAAACCAGAGTATTAAAATTTGTGACTAGTGGTGAAATAATACTTTTAAAATAAAATGCTTAGCCGAAAATTAAAAAAGAGCTACATTTAGTCAGAAACCCAACACAGGTTGGTTGAATTGTGATACATGGAAATCCATCATAAACGATGCAACATAACTGATGTATAACAAATCTATTCTGAAATGGACAAAATACCAGAAAACCATATATATATATAATGATTTAGAGAGGGAAAAAACATCTGATCACTACCCAGTCTTGCTTTTTACAAACCCTGGATATGAGAGTGAAATTATTGCTGTCCTTCGAGCCAACTGGCCCAAATGACTCAGTATATCATGTAGAGAGATAAAGGCTTCATGTCAGTCCCACTCTTAAAAACAAACCACTATGGTGTTGGCTCTCCGCAGCATTCCCACTTTGAGGTTGTTTTCGCTCTTTGCCTTATGTAACCCCATGCCAAGCGACCCTACGGGAACTACGGCATGAACTACAGCTACTGCTGTTACAATACGATCAGGCTTGGCTGAGATTTGTACACCGTCATTCAGGAATTTCAGAGTGATTCGTGTCCTGAGCCATTCGATTAAATTTCACCGGAGGAATGCCTGCAAAAGGGCCTCGTCTACCGGTTTTGTGAGGGACACACACGGATGCCTGTCGCCACCGGTGTGTTTATTGGTAACATAATCACAAGGCCGAAACGCGGAAGGAGAGCGGCCCTCGTGTCCACAGAGAGGTCCGTGCGCAATAACACTCTCGTCTGACAGATAGACAGCTAGATTAGAGGAAGTGACAGGCAAACAGACAGAGATCAAGCCGTATTCCCCTCGCCCGTCATCTGGCTATGTTTCTCTCAGGTCAGTAAAGCTAATTTAATTCCCTCGGTCCTCCACCAAAAGGCAAGTGCCACTCAGGAGAAGTGACGGAGGTGAGAATGGGAAGGATGGAGAGTGAGAGGGCACTGAATAATTATGAATCAAGGGAGCTTAACCTTCTGGGGAGTTAATTTGAAGAGTGGCAGTGATGGGTAGTTTGAGTGTGTGTGTGTGTGTGTGTGTGTGAAAGAGAGAGAGAGAGAGAGAGAGAGAGAGAGGGAGAAAAAGAGACAGCTTATTTCCCAGGGGTGTCCCTATAGCCTTTTGTGTGAGTATGAAGAGATCAGAGCGCAGAGCAATATTATGTCTGTTAGCAACCATATGACGAGCTGACCCCGGCAACCTGCCCTGGCGACCGCACCTGCCATCATCATGGCTAATTTGTTAAACAAATCAATAGCGCTCTATTGGCCCGTTCACACCCGCCGCTCTCTCTTCCCCGCCTGATTTCATCCCTCTGTTCTGGCCAATATATTATTGAGTGCCAGTCAGTCTGTCAAGAGCAATCCACAGGTTCAGTTTGACGCAAATACAAAAAACACATTTGGCTCGCTGTAACTTGTTTAAAACAAATCTTTGTAGCGATTTCAAATCCCATACTTACAGACAATAAAAGTTAAGGGCACAAAATATGCCTCCAGAAGTTTCTCTCATAAACAGAACAAAGAAAATCACAGATACATCGAACGGTACATTTAGAGGATATTTCTGGGTACTAATTTCAGTACTATCAATGCTACTTTACAAACTCTAAATTTAAATGATTTATCATGAATCACTAAATAACTGAGTAATTACTATAATGATGATTTCAAAGAAAGCTATTTACCTTACATTTTAAAAAAATACTAAAAAGCGCTACTTGGTTATTACAGAAAATGACCTAACAGGCACTGATTTCACAGAACACCTGTAATTACATTATGCTGTTTTTATAAGAAATTGCTTTTCATTTTTTAAACATTGGGTATTAATGCTGCCATCAAGGTTTTTAAACACCATTTTCATTAATGCACACCGAACACTGTTCTTGTAGTAATGAATACCTGTTTGCTAAAAAGACATTAAAATATTGCCTATATCCAGAGTTTGTGATGATTTCATGAGAAATGTTCTAAATGTTAAAAAGGTTAATCATTTTGCTGGCTGGCTTTTCATAACCTAATAATAATAGAGTTAAAATTAATTTACTTTCATCATCCTTGTGCCCCTAAAACATTTGCAGAGGGAAAAAAATAAATAAATACAAAACTCATGACTACAGCCCCTTCAGCCCAGGTCTAGTGACACATCTGGTGCTACACCTCAGTCAGAGCGGATAAATCAGAATGTATTTCTTTTCTCTTTTTTTCCACCACACTCTCTCCCGCAAATTCAATCACATTCCTCTGATCTGCCACAAAGATCAAATTAGGGCAGAAAGTCGCTTTGGGGAGAGAAGGAGGGATGGAGCTGAACAGAAAGGCAGAGATGAGGAGAAAAGAGGGGGAGAAGGATGAGACGAGACAGATGGGAAAGCAAAAAGAAAGAAAGTACTAGAACTAAAAACAAGAGAAGAGGCAGATATAGAGGAACTAAGTGATAAAACAAGGCAACTCCAACGCTGGTTAGCCCACCTTATGACTCGACCACAGCTCAGGGCTTTGTCATTACTGAAAGCAGTCAGAGAGTTTTTCTCATTTATTGTGGCGACTTGGCTCGGCAGCACCACTGGGCTCCAGCACGTCTCATGGTGGTGTGTGGTGCAGTGCGGGCTGAGAGAGGGGGACGTGTGCATGGCAGGAGGGAGCGGAGGCCCTGCTGAGACACTCTAGCAGTCTGGTCAGGGCCCTGTGGCAGCCCACATCTGCTTCCAGTTTGGCACAAACCGGCTAAAAGGAGGGCCCTCTCTGCCAAGGGGAATCACAGCCCTTTGATTGTGCAGCTCTTTTGACTTGGTCTAATTGTCATCTCTCATTATGCAGTCAAAAGGTGCAAAGATGGAGCAAAATGACGAGGAGGGAGCAATGTTTTCGTAGTCCTGGAAAATGGAGGGCATGAGATAGACTGACAGAAGAAACAATAGAATGAGCAACAACACAATAGATAGATGTACAGAAAGACAGATAGATCGATCAAACAAATGAACAGTATAGATAGATAGATAGATAGATAGATCAAACAAATGAATGGTATAGATAGATAGATAGATAGATAGATAGATAGATAGATAGATAGATAGATAGATAGATAGATAGATAGATAGATAG
>JAUMHR010000055.1:10965625-11004310 GCA_032361145.1 Enteromius fasciolatus
AGATAGATAGATAGATAGATAGATAGATAGATAGATAGATAGATAGATAGATAGATCAAATGAACAAACAAACAAACAAACGATATATATCAAATAAATGAACACCGGATGATGGATAGATGGAGTTCCTCTCACCCTACAAAGTCACACCAAATACAGCACGAAACATTACAGAAGAATCAAAGTCATCAAAAGCAAAACATTCAGTGAATTAACAAGGGCGTGAGAATTAGTGAAAGAGCGTCATAAATTGTGGAAAACATCTGCAGATGAATTATATTGGGAGTGGTGAAGTTTTGTACTAGTAGCAATTGCTGGAATGACTGAGAATCAAAACAATATGTCGGCAGTATTTGAAGGACACACTGGCCCGTCATCAAGACTTGTTTCGACAGCATGTACATTCTCATTTGTAAATGATGCAGTATATGTGATTACATTGGTTTTTAAAACCCAAGTATGCAAGTATCATTTCCCAACAACCAAGAGAAAAATACATTCACGAAGCCACTGACTATTCATTGTCTGGACAGCCATTGTCTATTGGTCCAGAACTTCTCATCTTTTTTCTTTTGTTCTTTTGTCCATTTAGAGCTGTTACCATATTCCTTCAGTCAATTTTAACCATTTTCCCAAGAGCAACATACTACAATGAATCACTGTCATCTTCAACTGATATCCTTTTTGAATTATTAGCTATTAGACAAGACAACAGTATGAAGATATGAGTCTAAATTGGATAAAAAAAGGAAGAGTCTCTATCTCCATATGAGACCTCCTTTGTTTTGGCCCCCATGGCTCTGCGGTTTCTCCTTACTCTTCTTAAACTCTTAATTTATTATGCTGTAATCGCAATACAAAGAAGCCACATTGAGCACAGCGCTTCTGAAAAGCCTCCTCAGGTGTTCGCAAAGACTACGTGCTCGGTGCTTAATGAGTCCAAAGGTTGGCTTTTACCTCAAGGTGTTAAAATAACCATCAACACAGAAGCCTTCAATTACAGCTGGGTAATCCCTCCAGCGATGGCAGGTATGTATCAGGTGAGAACAGGTTAAGTCACACACACATACACATACACACACACACCCCTGACAGGCTAGGGTGTTGCCCTTCTTTGATGTGTAGCCAGTTTGTTTGAGAAACACACTTGAGCTGCTGTGACGTGCCCGAGAGATCACCCCACACATGATATGTCCCCTGTCTGCACTGCCTTGACATCCTGGGAATCTTTCACACACACACAACCATACTCATACACTGTTGTTCCAGTATTTCTGTGCAGTGACAAATGATGATACTATAACAGAAGGAAAGGCCATTTCTCTAACTATGAGCACTTTTAGAAAAAAACACACCTATTAAACTCTTTGGAACAAAACATCATTTTTTGCTAGTCTAATCAAAGATTGCATATATATATATATATATAATGCTGTCAAATGAATGAATGCAAAACCTAAACGACGAAACGAAAATGATGAAGCAACCAACAAAAAGTCTAAAAATAAAAGTGTATAGATATGTGTGTTTGCTGTGTATATTTATAATTTTATTTTGTATCTATATATATGTATATATAAACACACACATACAGTATATACATTGAATCTATGTACATGTATTTACATGTATATATTTATATTCCTATAATTTATAATATCTAAATATATTAAATATGTAAACACAACATATTTTCTTAAACATCTATCCATGGCTATGTATTTATATATACTTGATAAATATACACAGTTTACACTTATAACAACAAAAGTTTTATCACTTAAACAATATTTTGATGTATGTACGTATGTGTGTGTGAGAGAGATTATGTACTGTATATATATATATACATAAACATACACAAACTCACACACACGTATATTTACATATAAACACACACACACACACACACACACACTATAGATCTTAAAAATAAATATAAGTATATTTCTGAAATGATTCTTATACAGTAATATACTTACATATATTATTATGATTACTTTGAATGTTTTTAGAAAAGGACTCTGCAACAAAAGTAATACAATACAATATTTAATGTTATAATTATATACTAAATTCTTTATAATTATTTTTTATATGTAATTATTATTTCACAATTAATATTGTTTTGGTCGATTTTAAATATTTATCATGATGCAACAAGGGTAAACTAATCTATACATAAAAGCCATTTAAAATGAATGGATGAAAGTAAATGCTGAAAGCATTAAAAGAAGAACCTAAATAACAAATTGGGACTTTTTTTAATCGCTAATCTGCCTGTTAGTAGTTTTAGTAAAAATCAACCTTGGGAACATAAAAGTGCCCATAGTTGAAGAAACGCCCAATTATGCTTATCCATCCCTGGCATTCTCAGTCATAGTAGACAGGAACCATTGCTCTAATCTTTTTTCAGGTTGGTTGCAAAGAGCACATTTCTTTTTTCCCCCTCTCTCTAGCTCTCTGTTTGTCAAGCGTGCCATCAGATTAGCCTGCGCTCTGGTTTCAGTGCTAATTGTGCTCGTCCACTTAAAAAGCTGACAGACTCTTGAGTGTGGAAAATCGCAGGCCTTGGGTGGCTTACCGCTCATCCATCATCAGCAAATAGATCCCTCACAAGAGCTGCACACCATCACCATTAGCACGCGGCACACCATCACTATTAACCTGCCGCGTGCTCCCCATCAGCTAGCGCTCAAACACTTCTAGCGTGGCTTGTGTAGGACACTTAGACGTGAAGATTAATGTACATCTCAGAATAAAAACGGCAAGACCGAACAAACGAACTGCTAAAAACGTTAACGTTCCAGGAAATATTCGGAGATTCAATGCTGAAGTAACCTCGTTTCGATGCAAATCCAAACAGTGGCACGAATAATCCCCCTCCTTCATTTGAACAATATCTTTTGAAGCAAAAAAAGTAGTAGCATTTTTCCCTCACCGTATTCATTCAATCGTTTATTTTATTTATGCTCCTTTCCCCATTTTGTCTGATGTTGCTATACATCCTAGCGGAGACTTAGCTTCCTGTTTCTTCCTCTGAAATACAATACAACTGTAATTTCATATTTCACAATGACAGAAAACCACAGCAAGGATTTTTAATTAAAAACCGAATGAGTGAAATGAAAGTAGGAGGAGAGACAATAAAAGCAGGAATGTGCGAATCCGCGGACAGATTCCCAGCGTATTTTTTTATTTAAGACCCGCGCCTGTGCGCTAACAGCATTAATGACATTATAAAGAATTATGAGGAGAAATCGAATTTGCTTCGCCACTTGAGCGCCACTAAAATGCCAAACAATAAACTACCAGATTGCAAATTAGATCAGTAAAAATATCAAACACATTGCGGTGGTGGGGGAGAGAGAAAAAAAGCAAGAGGGAGGGGAAAAAATCCATAATTGTGTTTAGCGTCTGGACCCCAGGGAGCACAGACACTAAAGATCATCAGGGCCCGACGTGCGAGCCTGCTATTGACAGTGTGCTAAAAATCGACAGGCTAACTAAATAAACACTGCAGGCTCCATTAAATATTCAACAGCCGAGATTTGACTAAATCGCCTGTGTTTCGCTTCTGCGCTTCCCCCTTGGAATCGCTACTCTCTCCTGTTTTGCCTCTCCTTCTCGCTCTCTCTCCATCTCGCACTCTCTACTCATCACCCCATCTTTTTTCCTTCCCTGACTCTTGACAGCAATAAATGATGTGGAGCCTGAGGGCCTGACTCAGAGGGGAGAGAGCGGAGGCCTCAGCCTGCTCAGAAAAAGCAATAGAGGAGAAACAGCCAATGACCAATGCTCATCACGCCAGCGCTGAGGCGAAGATCAGTGACATTAAATAAAGGCTCCGAACACCTCCCGCTACCAAGATGGAGGACCTGTCATGGGCGCACACATCCACAAAATCTACCCAGCGTGCACTCTGTGCAGGGAAGGCTGGATGGATGCACAGCGTCAAAGAAACCGGGAACCATTTTGGCAAAGCAGATGTTTATGATGGCTGCCATACAAGGTCTTCTATTCAGGGTTAAACAAACAGATTTACAAGAGATATTGTTTTAAAAAATGTATTTGATTGTACCAGCAGAGATTGGTTGGATTTAGAGTATGTGAATGGAATGGAGGGAGGGCAATTTTCCTCCACCCTCAAACGGTCTGTGATCATGCATCTCCAGATCCACTCCAGGTTTTCTCAATCGCTGAATAAATGAACACAGCTCTAAATGTTTTTGTTTGTTTGTTTTTTTCTACATAAAATCATCCTTCACAAGGTAAAGCGCATTCTGTGAAAATGTAACCTTGATATCTATAATATTGACTGAGTAAGAACATGTCGAAGGTGGAAATCAATGTTTGGAATCAAACTTTGATGCTTGTTATCTCATAATTAGGTTTTGAGACTTTTAAGTCTTTACTTTACAATTTTAAATTACATCTCACACAAATTCTGAAGACTTTTTGTGAGACTGGGTTGACTAATAATACGGTAACATTGCCATTGTGGTGAATTCTTGTGGACATATTAGAGTGAGAGAGTACACAGACGGTCAAACTTTCAAATCAAAAGTATGTGAACCCCTCATACACTTTCCTAAACTATTATATCAGAATTTCGGTGAAGTCATGTGATCTCAACTGACATTCAAGGTCAGCTGCGTTGCACCAAGACTGACCTCTCAAGAACCATCATCACATTGCATGTGTTTTAATCATAGCAGCATCCTGACACTGTTGGTCCAACTCAAGGGACGATCTCCCGTCCTTCCTCTACTATCCTAGCACTCGACTGCTACCCACGCTATTATATATCTGTGTATTTCTAGGGGGATAGATCAGGACGGATGACGGCGCGAGCCGAACCCGTTAATCTGAACTGAAAACCAAACTCCTCCAGGTTTCTCCTCCTCTGTCTGCGCTCATCTGCTCCCGCGAGAGCAGAGAAGCACTTATGCAAATGAGCAGTGACAGCGTTATTGTGGAAGGAATATCAATGGAGTAATTACAGCACAGCCCGCGCTCCTTTCCCCACCACCCCTGCCCGACTTCATCTCACAGCCCAGCTATGGCTCTCCCTGAGGGGGGAGGAGGAGACAGCAGCCACACTCTCTGGATCCAGAGCTAATAATGGAGGAACAGGTACAGGCACTGAGGGAGTCAGCCCGGGGGTCCTGAGACGCAGACGTGGCTAAACGTGGCCCATGGTCCCAAAGAGTGATCACAACATGATCTAATGATTAATGTGCAGTGAGCTGTGTTTAAAGGCTGCACAGTGTGTATGTGTATGTAAACCTATGTATGTTTAAGTGGAGTGAGTTTTGAAGGCACCTGTACTACTGAAAGATGCTAAGTCTAAAGGATGCTAAGGTAAACTGCCAGTGTTTTTTATTTATTTATTTATATGTGATTTACATTATTTACGTCATCTAATCCTCACTAAAAGTTACCATACATTTATAATATACACTTTGTCTCTTCAATGAAAAAACACCTAAAATACTGATGACTCATCTTGTACTTATCTTGCACTTTCAAGTTTTTTGTCTAATAAAATGCTGTAGATTGACAATGTCTGTGCCTCTAAAGCCAAGAAGCAAATAATGGTTCACTGCTGACATACACAATTAAGGATATTGACTATTTAAACAAAAAAGGACAAGCCCTTCAATATGTGATATGTCGTGTTCCAACTTGGTGTTTCGATACATCTGCACAATAAGTCATTTCAAAGGGTTCTCAAAGAGTGTTGATAGTTACATGAACAATCACAACTGCATGTAACAAAATTTCAAAACGTCACGTTGGTGCGTACGAATTACATCCAACATTTAGCTTCTACACTGAAGTTTAAGGGAAAGCAAAAAAATATGAGTTTTTGCAACTACCCGTGAAACATCACAGCATATTCCTGCAGTCTAAGAAATATACGGCTCGAAGCAAGATTTATTTTAGCTTAAAAGAACATAACAAGGTCTAGAATCTTAGCGTACTTATGCTTGCTTACAGGATTAGTGTTCATCAGTGAATCTAAGGTGATTTACTCTGACAGGCTCTGGAAACAAGTTGGCGATTGTCCAATGAGCAAACACTTTTGGCATGTATGAGTTGTCTAATTTAATGCTCAAATTTGTCTCTTTGTGCTTAGGGAAAGCACTCCTAGCCCCATTAATCCATGTGAAACAACAGTCATGCACGCCTGAAGAGAAGTAATCTTTCATCCTCACCATCTATTCACAGGTGAAGGATGGGTACGACCATAAATAATGAGGGGGAGAAGAAAAAAGGAGGCAGGAGGGATCAAGGCGAACGCTGGGAGACCAGAAAAAAGTAAGGGAGAGAAAGCTAAGGAGAAAGAGGGGATAGCTTCAAAGCCGCCACATTCCTTAATACCCCCCTTAGGCTGAGCATTAACACGGCCAGGACTGGAATGCTCCTGTCGCCCTATGTGCACCATCACTGGCATGAGCGATACCCCTAAAAACTTGTCTGTAAACACTCACATTTGTAAAAGTTTGGAATCAATAGTTCCATGAAGAACCCTCAACATTGGTTCCAAAGCAATTCTATAGAACCATTTCAGTGAATAGTTCTTAAAAGAACCATTTTTGTGTAACAATCTAAAGAACTGCTTTAAAGAACCTTTTGTGCAATGCAAAGGTTCCATGGACATTGAAACTCCTTCTTAGAACCACAGATGCCAAACTTTCAGAGTCTGGAACATCTCCAATGCACAAAAGGTTCTTTACAATGTAAAAAGGTTCTTCGGATTATTGAAAGCCCTTTAACACTAATATGAAATTGTTCTTTCAGAAGATTAAAACACATTTAATGAAAGCATTTGAAATGACAGTTACAGAACAACGCAAAAGTTTCCGGGTGTGTCACACATCTGCTTTAAGGGGATGAGGAATTAATTGATGTGTGAGAGATCAGGAGACGTCTTCAGAGGGCAAGAGGAGTGGAGCAGGGGTCAAGCCCAAGACCCCGAACACATTCTGTTATTGCACGGCACTGACGATGTCCAAGCACCTCATAGATCAGAGAGCGCTTATCCCCACACTTATCTCACCAGCAATAACTCCCAATTAAATCTCGAAGAGAGTAAAACAGATGAAGTGAGAGACAGGAACCAGAGGTTTCCGAGGCCGTTCGCCCCTTCCGTCTGCGCCAGCCTCTTCATACGCACGTGTTTGCACTCCGACGGACAGCCAAAACAAATCGCTCGCGACCCCACTGGCATATAAATTCTGATTATAGGGGTGAAATGTGCTTGTGGATTCCCTACCACACATTTCTGAGGTCTGTGTGGCCGTAAATAAATCAGAAAATCATCCCTAGTAGTTTCACCCGATCCTGTGCGCCCCCCCCAAAAGACGATTTCTAACAAAAATCAATGTTTTGCTACGGATGGGAATCACTTTAGTTACTTTGAAAGTGGTGAACGTATTGGGATATGCAATGGTGGTATAAACAAACAGCTGTTTATAATGATAACGGTTGGAGAAAATATACGTGTGGCAATCAGGTCAATTAAGACTTGCGGAACACAAAAGGATTGGCTTTTATTGCGAAAACTTTCCTGACACACATCGTATCATTCATACAGCGGATTGGTGAATGTTTCCATGCAAAGTAAACCTGAAAAATAAACAAATGGGATAGCGAATGTAGGAAAGAAATAAGCAACTGTCAAGTATGATCTTCATTTGCTCACTGGCCTTTCAGAGAACAAATTGTTACAGTGCAATAAAAAATATGCAGAAATAGGATATAGGTCTGTGGTGTGAAGTTTCGTGTTGCTTTTTTCTTGTTCGTTTTTAACTGCCATTGTTCTTATGTTTAAGAGGTCTGTTTTGCGTTTTCTCAAGTTTTATTTTTCTTCACGGTAATAAAAATAACGAATTAAAATAACGGGCAACTCTCCACAGCATGAGCCCCTGCCGTGGGAGGAGCTGTAAAGCCGATGCTAACATGATTAACAGTGTTGACAACGAAAAAAATAAAGAGTAAGAAAAAACATGCCCTCTCTATTTATTTTTCCTGTTCCCTTCTATGCCGTTTTCCCTGCTTTTCTTTGATCCTGTGGGTCTTATGAACCTTACACATAAACAGCTACATGCGAAGGACACTTTTAGTACATCCTGGGTTTGATGCAATGCATCTGCATGCACGTCCACAGAATCACAAATCTCAAGGATAAAACGGACATTTATACTCATGCAACCTCTGGAAAATGACATCTCTTTCTATCTGAAATATCTTAAGAATAGGTTACACGCTCCCAGTCTAGCACCTAAACGCATTTGGAGGACAGCGAGAGGGCGCAAGCTTTGAAATATCAACCACTTGTGCAATTACCTACAGGCCTCTGGTGGTTTGCCGCCACAGGGCGAGTGTCCATCTCGAGGAGGACAGCCGAGACACGAAATCCAAGATAAAGAATGTGTATGTAACAGAAATCAGTCTCTGATGTCCACAACTCTGGAATATAATCAAGATACTTAGTCATTAAGCAACCAAGGACAAGGTACTGATTTATAGGTGATGAGGGAATTAAAAATTGAAAATATTTTAATGCTCTAAATCACAGGTCAAGACTGTTTATAGCTGTTCAAAGAGAAAGAGAAAAACAGCATTGAAACATGTTCATTGGAATACAATTAATGCACCAACTGTCAACTGGAAAGTATATCATCCTGCAAATACTGCCACTTTCTTCTTATACTACCTTAAAAAGACACCTACTAAGCCTGTGAGAAGACGTACGTTTCGCCATCAATTTTCCATTGAGGTCTTCGTCCTCACAGATATCAAAGACTCAGGGTTAAATAACTAATTAAATAATAACGAAGGAAACAGAAATACAAATGCAACCAGAGAAGAAATGAACACTGATTGCAGGGGCCAAGTAAGAGTTTCCATTTGGGGTTGCCAAAGCACCGTTAAATGTTATGTGCACATCAGGGTGCAAAGAGAGCCTGTTGGTCAGCCCAGAGGGGAGTACGACATCTGACACAGAGCAGAGGCGTTCTGGACCACGCAGACCCCATGCTTCAAAAGAACCGCATGGGAAACAGACAACACCGCTGCATCTGGGTCACAAACAGGGCCTTCCAGCAGAAAAATAGAAGAACAGGTATCATGAGGAATGCAGGTTATCCAATCCTAGTCTTTACTCAATGCAAGCAAAAACATATCCTAACGAAGTCATGTGAAACCGTATAGCGCGTGCTGCTTACTTATTTATTTTGCTCTGACTTTCACCAGCTGCGGTTGAACTCAAACCCAAGGGCCCCAATAGTTTTCGGGTCTCAGATGCAGTATGGCTTGAGGGCCTATCTCCAATGCTGTGTCAGGGATTCTGCTCTAGTTGTCGGTTCACTTTTATGGCTTCCTTGAAATATCTGTAAAATGGAGCTGGTGAGCTTAAGAAAACTTGGGGTGTAAATCTCTTTTAATACTACAGAACCCTGTGTTAATGTGCCTTCAGAAACCGCTCACCGTATTTCTCTTTCTCCCGTTCCCTCCTCTTCGCTCATTTCGTACAACACGGAACTAAAAGACCACATCTTCAAATTCAGATACACTACAAGAGCTCTGGCCAAGAGTCCACAAACCCTTCCTGTTTGGCTCTCAAGCTGCTCGTTTGTCTTTCTCTCACTGGTCAGAAGAACGTAACATTTCAATTACAAAAAAAAAGAAACTTCTCTCATAATCCTTGACGAATGTCCGCTGAGGTTCATCCGATGGCTGGCAAAAAGTTTCTTCGCAGCTGCTTGAACGTCTCCCACGGAGGAGAAAAAAAACCCCACATGGGTGGGAGATACTTGGAGTTCTCAAAAAATAATGATGTTTGAGCCTTTTGATTGATCATACATCTCTCCCTGGAGTTTGATACGGTTTTTGGGAGACTTAAAAATCTGACAGAGAGAAATACAGCCTCAGAGAGGTCGGTATCGAGAAAACATTCGCTGGAGTAATGCAAGGCCTGTCAGCTTGCGAATAAAACGTCATGTTGTACCTGCACCGATGACATCACTACGAAATAACAATTGATCAGAAAGGAGCGTTGGGACAAAGCGAGCGAAACCCTGGTGGAAAATCAAGGCCAGTTTTTCCTTTCTCTTAAACTCTCAGGGCTGCGGTAAGCTTCAGCCCTATAATAAAATAATGCACAGCAGTGTGTGTAGTGGATCTCTGTTTGAAAAATACTTGTGGAGAAAAAGAAAAACACATGGTGCGTAGTGTGGCACAAAACATATTTCATGCATGACTTTAGAGAATGTTAATAAGGATTAGAAACATACTTCAACTAATGTTCGGGTTCCCTCATGGGGCCATGACTGATTTTTACTCATGTTTCTCAAATGGGGAGACATAACATCTGAGGTAAAAGTTAACATTTTTAAAAACAAAAAAGGTAAGAAATGCTTTTAGGGGTATAATTTGTGAGCTCGGTACTGAGAAAGCGAATCATTCTTCTCTCTTAATAGCTAATTCTGAGCGGCTCTCTTGCGTTTGCTCTCTTTCTGCAGTCTTTATTTCATTAGGATGTCATGTCAGGGGCCCTCAAGTCTCTCTCTGACCCCACACTCCGAGCACGGCTTCTGGTTAATGTTACATCGATACGGCTCTTGTAAAAAAAAAATGCTTTAACGTACAATGTATGTTCGGTTTCCAAGGAAAGATGGACCAATTAATCTGATTATAGTCTCAAATCCGACAACATGTGTACGCGTGTATCTAAGCATGTGGGATGCAGATGTGCGGTGCGTATGTGCGTGCCTGCAAGCGTGCAACTGGTGGATCAGGCCAAAATGTTGAGAGGATACAGCAGCTGCCCTTCCACTGAACATCAGCTTTTCAAAAAGCTCTGCAGACTGTCAGATATTGAAACATCGGCACTACTTGAAAACCACGAAACAAATATGCCGCCATGCGCAGTCACTTTGTTAAAAAGGCAAAAACCCACAGCACAATACCACTGTGTTTGTGTGCGAGCGTCGCATGGTGTACGGTGACATTTTTCAAAGTTAGGTTGGAGGATTGCTTACTTGAAAAAAGTATCTGCACCCCAAAGCAAGATACTGGTTTACTGTTAGCATGTGCACTTTTGTTCATCACATGAGGCTGTGTGGTCACGTACAAAGACAACTCAGCAACTGTATGCAAATACAGCCCACGTGTAAGTGACAGACAGCTGCTCTGAGACTGGAAATAACGACAGGAAAGAGCAATGAAAGGGATACAGAAGTGAAATCATAAACCTCTGTCCAAGCCTTCATGCTCCATTTGATATCATAACACTAAAGCACTTAACACTTCTGAACAGATCATTTGTACTTCTCTACTTACATCACTCGGTCCAGCGTTATGGACGATATGTTTGCAGGGCTCTCTTATGAAAGCTATAATACATTTCTGTCCTTGCTCTGGTTTTGCTTTGTTAGTAGTATGTAAATTGGTTGGGATAGCATCTTACCCAGACCAGTTATTCAGGTGGTTCGTGATCCAAAAATGTATTGCAAGTGTATGACATAACACAGGAGAAACACTAAATGCAAATTACAAACAAATGCAGAAATTTTAAGAACATTCTTGGTGACTTTTGCACTATTAACAATTGTGGTACTGTGCCACTTGATCTGATCTGAGCTGCTGCTTCTGTATGACAAAATATGAAAACAGAACATAAAACACACAGTCTTTTCTAAAAAATAAAAACCTTATTCATGATACACTGCCCTGTTTCAAAACTACCCTCTTGTAGCAGTACCATGGTAGGGATGGAATCAAATGGTAATACCACTGTGTTGGAAATAAACACCATGGTATTGATCAATATGGTATTTCTTGTACATATATACATCCAAAATCCCAAGCATTTTTATTTTAAATGATTTGCTATTTTTTTACATTAAATATCTACTTATTTATTTATATTTACTTGCATAACACAGCCATTCACAATTTTCACATGTAGGTGTTGAACCTACTAAAGACCTACTTTGATGCTGCTAAATGGGAGCATTTCCAGTGGATTGTAGACACATATTCCAATGTCCAATGCCCTTAATCCAATGTAATTTTCTTTATTTTTAATGTGTTGGGTATTGCATTGTTTTATTGCGACTCTGTAAGTCAGTGATCTGATTCAGACCGAAACGAAAACCGATTCATACAGTTTTTCCAATCAGTTTGTCTTATTCATTCAGAAGAACAGACTCAAAGGAATGATTCATCTGAGAACCAACAGAAAAAGACAGACAAAATGTTGACAGGGAAAATGTGCCAGGATACAGTAATATCCACCACCAGACATGAATTTATCAATAAATTATAAAACTGGTTGGTAAGTCATTGTCACAACTTAAAAGATGGCGGTCAAACAGTTTGCTATGTCATCTTATGGCTTGACTGATTCTGGCCAAGATTGATAAATTAATAATTATTGAGATGTTTTATAAAAGACACACTAAAAGTAAAACACCAATCCAGAGCCTCACAACCAATGGGACATTAGTCAAATAAAGAGTACAGTTTCTGTACTTAAATACAGTTTGGTTTTATTCCATTAAATGTTTTAATTTGTGCGCTATTTTAGACACTCAACACCCTCTTTTAATTCTTTAACTCCTGTAAAGAGTTCATATGCAAACAAGGATGAATGTGACAGCAAATTGTTTGGATTGCAGCAGACTGTTTATCTCACAGACGGAGATGTTTTTGGGCGCGTGAGGCGTTCAGGCTTTGCCCTCAGGTGGTTTGGCACCGTGTCCCACCACTACAGAGCTGAAGAAGGAGGGCAGAGGAGAGTCTGGCGCACGGTGTGATGTGGAGCTGGAGGTCAGAGCTCTGCCGCCTCTCCAGCTGAGCACCAAGCGCCACACACCGGCTCTGGTTTCATGTTCTGGGCCGGGGGTCAGGATCGCTTTCCCCCTGCTAACTGCAGGGGCAGGGGCCGCTCCTCACGCCTGACAACAGACAGACGCCCACCTCGGGAGGGGGGAATAGACTTACTCACTCGCTCCCAAGAAAAAACAACAGAAGCAGGGAAGCCAGGAGATGAGATGGATTGGTCTGAGATGGAGAACACGTTTGAAGCCATAACAGAAATCTGGGACTCTTTTTAGGTGGCGAAACATGCAAAAGTCAGGTCTATCTATTCTCCATATGCGACTCCAGTGAGTTCAGCTTTCTTTCTCATTCAGTCCTTACCGCTGAATAAGCAATTCTAAGGTTCAACATTTCTTCGAAACACTATTATGTCTGAACAGCATGTTTGTGTTTGTGGTTACGAATCCTGCCAAAAAGGGCATCGAGAGGACTGGTAAAAAGTGTACTATCAAAACAACAGCGTTCACGAGGTAAAACAGAATAAAGAAGACGCATTGTTTGACACAAAAACAACGGATAATATCTCAATATTAATCAGCCAATATTTACATCTTTTTTTTTGGCTTCGCTCGCATGTAAACACAGACACATGCGTCTTCATTAAAATGGCACTATGAAATAAATCATTTTCTTTTATTCGATTTTCAGAAATCCTCCATATTTCATTCCCTCATCCACCCTTTTTTCAGACTAGCAGATCATTTTGCTGCACTTGCGAGTGGTGGAAATTCCCAGGAAGATGTATCGTGGCTCTTTTTAGAGAAATATTAGCATGCAGCCAGGAGAGACACGGAAATACAGCGGAGAGGGGGAGAGAAAGGAGAGGAAAAGACACAGCCGATCAGTATCGTACTTTCAGGAATTGTTGCTGTTTTTTTGTATTTCGTTTTTTCTCAAAAAGGTGGCATCCTCTTGTAAAAAAGCAAGATGAGACCTGACCTAAAAATGACATCACAAAGATTCCAGTTGAAACCTTCTCTAAAATAAAAATGTAAAAAATGTTCTATTCATATAATTTAATTCTGGGTTCAATGAGTTGACAGCTTTATAATGAATGCCACAAAAAAAAGTCTTTTGTTTTCTTTGCAAAAGCAAATTTAAAAGTTAGAATGAGGCATTTACATTAAAAGTAAATGAGGCTTATATTTGAATGATTCAGAAATGAAAGCTATAATTTTAAAAAAGCCCTTACATTATTTTTTATCTAGCTGTAAAGCTTTGTAATCATTATCATTGCTTTAGGTTTTTACATGGTCGTGGAAACAAAATGCAATACAAACGTACAACTTCCATTCGAAGTGCATCACTGTAAACCAGATTTCCTTTCTTTCCTTTTTTTCTTTAAGAAAAGCAGGGACAAGCGACTTCGCTGTAATCAGCATTATGCCAAAAATGCTGTTGCTCGATCTTAACTTGCATTGAACCCTGAACATCCCTTTAATTTCTGTAACTACAACATTAAATCCAATTGTGTTTACACTGCTGTGGCTTTGTGTTTAACTCCTCTGAATCGTCTGACAGAAGAATATTACAATTTTAAACATCTGCGATCCAGTTAGCTGCTTACTCAACTCTTGTTTTTTTCTGTCTCAACTTCTTTCATTCCATTCTCCATCACTGTGCCTTTTATTGACTCCGCCTAACATCCAAATATTTCCACTCTCCACTTTTTGAAGCAGCCATGGGTC
Source organism: Enteromius fasciolatus (assembly GCA_032361145.1). Taxonomy (NCBI): domain Eukaryota; kingdom Metazoa; phylum Chordata; class Actinopteri; order Cypriniformes; family Cyprinidae; genus Enteromius; species Enteromius fasciolatus. Next base: position 10,980,208 of record JAUMHR010000055.1, read on the forward strand.
TTTTGACCTCCAGCACAAATCATTTTAGCTGCTTGCGGGGGGCTCGCAGTCCCGTGGAGGTATGGAAATACGATCCCCGCCATCTCCTGCTCACGTTTGTTTTCCTTGGTCCAGTCAGTGATGGGCCGATCAGCAGCGATCCCCATGGCGACAGAAGATCAGGACCGTGGGCGGAGAAACAGAAGGTCTTGCTGGTCAGAACACTGTTTTTTCAGTTTACTTTAACCTGTCTTCTACTTCATCTTCCCCTCAACCCTGGGAGGGAGATGAGGAATATTTAGACTACAATGTTCAGGATTTTGTCCCGGATACACACACAGAGAACTTTGATGCACAACAGGATGAAGCCATCTAATTTTCATATGCCAATGTGACCCTGGACCACAAGACCATGAGGGGCAGTTTTTTGAAAATGAGATTTATACATCATCTGAAAGCTGCATGAATAAGGTTTAAGACAGGACAATATTTGGCCGAGATATATTTTGATTTGAAAATCTGGAATATGAGGGTGCAAAAATTAAAAGAATAAAAAAGATTGAGAAAATCATAAATAAATGAAGCCCTAATTAAGTACTTAGCAATACCATATTACTAATCAAAAATTAAGTTTTGACATAGGAATTCTATATCTTCGTGGAACATGAACTTTATACTTAATATCCTAATGATTTTTGGCATTAAAAAGAAATGTATAATTTTGACCCATACAGTTTATTTTTGCTTACTGCTACAAATATTCCCCCGTGACTTATGACTGGTGTTGTGGTCTAGGGTCACATATGTATAACTCATATTACCATGTACAAGACATTTAAGAGGTACATGATTTCACGCTTTTAGCAATCAGCCTAGGTTTTCTTGTTTATGAACAGATGCGTATAAAGAGGCATTTACGATTAAACTTAATAGGAGAAAAAATTGAAGCTTATAATTTAAAAAAACACTAACATTTATTCTACATTTAAACATTTATTTTATTTAAAACATCTACTTGTAAAAGATTATTCTCATGAAAACTGAGTCTGACTTCTAATATTTGATCCAAAAATCCCAAAAATCTAAACTTACAATTACATCAACACTGTTTAATTCTACAAACTTAAAATATTGCTGCCAACCAAAATGCAATCTGTCATGTTCGCTACAAACACCAGGATGTGTAAGAATTCAATTCCTGACCAGAGTTATTTATCCAACATTTCCGTTTAATTTTCCTGAAAGGACCATATAAGTAGTTTGGCAACACTCAAGAACGGTTCAACTGCTGTTCTTCTCTTTTCCTTTATAATGAATCTAAAGAATTATCGTAATGCTGAGCTTTAGAACTGTGGTTGCGAAGTGGAAGGCAATTGGCTGGTTGAGGTAATCAGATTGGTTTCAGAGCATCTGATCTGGGGTCTAACGGACTTCCAACTAGTTGAATGAGTAAATAAAGAACTGTGGGAGCTCCAGTTGAAGACAGATTACCTCTAGCTCCAGGAGGGTCCGACCCGGAGAAAGTTTATTCCACGTGAAGGAAAACTGAGCGGCTGCAAAAGACCGCAAAGCATCCAGCAAGAACCAGCAAAAGTCATTCTTTCAAGTGACCCTTAAAACCCTCTATTATACTCTAGGACCCAAATATGGTAAGGTGGGATTTCAAATGTAATGTTGACCCAAAAATGAATATTCAGTCATTATACTCAACCTCATGTTGTTCCAAACGTGTGATTTTTGTAACACTTTATTTGTATACAGCATGTTACATGTACTTACTATTGTAATAACAATAAATAATGGATAATTACATTAAAGTGACCCTTAACCAAACTATAATCGTAACCATAACCATATAGTTGGTACTGTAAATGTAGTTAATTAATATCACTCAGTATTTGTAAAATGTATTACACTGTAACCTTAAAATAAAGTTTAACCGGAAGAACACTGGGTTCCGAAGAAAATGCTTAAACGAATACATTTAAAGACATATTTTATGTTCCACAGAAGAAAGAAAGCTAGGTTGATATCCAACTGAGGGCGAGTAAATTATGACAGAGGCTTCCATTTTTGGTGGAATATCCAAAGGTAAACCTGCCAAAATGCTATTCATTACATTTCTGGCCTTTTCCAGCATCAAGGGCTTTTTATTTTATGAAAATGCCTTCAGAACAAGGGTTAAATGGAGGGAGCAAACTGCTTAATGCGTATGTGACTCTGCCTGAGCCTCATAAAATCCCTCTCATGCTCACTTGGCTGTGAGAGAGGTTTCGGAGGGAGGAAGTGGCAGCGGTGCCATTCCAAAGCACTGTCCCATTCCACCTCATTCTTCCCTCTTTTCTCCCTCTGACACAAATAAGAGGATTAGGGCACACAGCTTCCGTCAGTCCCTCCATTCAAGACAATGCGGCGAAGAGCTTAGTAAGATAGCCTTGGATAGCGGAGCAGACCTGTCATTCAAATCAGCTAGTACTATGGCGGCTGGAAGGCTAATCTCATTAGGATATGAAAAAGAAAGAGAGGGAGAGAAAGAGACTGAGAAGTCCAAAATGAGATTTGATTATCATCCTCATAACTTGCATCTAAGACATGCGCCAAGCTTAAATCTTCTTGTCTATGACAAGACAGTTGAAACACTCTCACAAGACAACTTAATAGTCCGGGATTATTTTGGAGGATGCAGAGATTTTGAAAAGAAACCAATTATTGTTATACCACTGGATTATGTTGCTGTTGTTTTTGCATTTACGAATTCTATTTTTTCCCTCCTCTTTGCTTTCATTTGCAAATTCTTGTTTTGAGATAAACCCACTTGCTAAATGTCTTCATGCACAGGTAGAATGTGTTAGGTGGGTGTGACAGTGGTCTGTGGGCGAGCCAGATGCCCTGTGGCACCACTTGCCATCCCAGTGCCAGTGTTTCTAGCGTATCTGCGAGAAGCCTGTGTAGGAATAACACTGTGGAGACACAGAGCTTCGTCGTTATGTTGAGAACACTGTGGAACAAAGACAAGAAAAGAGCCTACAGCAACATTAGAGAGGAATGACGGAAAGATTGTGCTTATGGCTTCTTAATATTACGCTAAAATGATAAGAATCTTTTTATTTACATAGTGGGTGATATATCTGTTAGGGTGTGCAACTAAATAAACCAAATTGTAAGTTGATTCTCCTGAAAGAAACAGCATCTTAACCAGTTCAACTCAGAAATGCACCTTAAATTGCAATTTGGGGAGGTGTTATCTGTTTGCCCAACCAATGAATGAAAAGTGGGTCTATTGCTTTCATTAATTATGCGAATCATTTTGTTGATGTTATAATGGCCACGAAATTACACACTTTATCTAATACAGGATTATTAATTCATTCATTCATTCATTCATCAATTAATTAATTTAAATAAATACATATTAGTGCTCTAAAAAGATTAATCGCAACTAATCGAAAATAAAAGTTTTTGTTTACACAATATGTACATTGTATATTTTTTATATATAAGTTCAAACACATTTGTGTATGTTTAGGAAAAATGTTATGTTTATATATAGAAATATATAAATGTATATACATGTAAATATTATCTATCTATCTATCTATATATATATATACACACACACACACAATATATATATATATATATATATATGCAAATTGTATATATATCTAAAATATATTGTGTATGCTTGTGTGTTTATGTATACATAAGCACACAAACATACAATATGCAAACAAAAACTTTTAATCAAGATTAATCATACGTTTATTTGCTAAAACAGATAGTTTTTTAATTTTCAAAAAACTATTTTTTTGTTTTGTTTTTTTGTTGTTATTTAACTGTTACGTTAAACCAAAATAACCCAACTGCAATTTGACTGAGATCAACTGGAATACACATTTAAAAAAAAAATATATATATATATATATATATATATATGAAATTTTGAGAGCTGTTAAAAATTGTTATCTGTTTTTCCAAATGAACTCTTCATATATATGCAGCTATATTCTAATTTATTACGTTTGTCAGGCTATAGTCAACAAAAACACTGAGGTCAATGGAAATAAATGAAAACTGATAGCTGTGACATTTTCATAATACATTCATAATGTAGAGTGGTTCAAGAAATGTTAGTTTCGCAAGTACTATATTTATAATAGTAAAATAAATACCCTTTAAAGTTGGCTCTGGCTGGCACATTAAGCATATAGACATAGCTTACATATTTTCCATGGTTAAATACTATCACAGCTGTGGAGTTACATGTCAAGGACATTAAGTAACAACAGTCACACATCTAAAAGAGGAGAGACATGCAGGGAAAACTAAATAATCTATTCCACGGGTGAATTTAAAAGCAAAACCCAGTCATCTAACCCTCTACACCAGAATAACATCCCGTTAGGTTGAAGCGTTAAACGTCTGGTGGTGGGGGGTGTGTGGCACTAGTCATGAGATGACAGATGATTGCATCATTTTAATGCTGCCAGGAGAGGCCGGGCTAATGTTGACACAAAACCTAATACTTCCTTGCAGAGGAACAGGCTGGCTCAGGCTCGGCCTCATCCCAGAGCAGTGTGCTACGAGGGCCTTCAACACGGCGAGCTAAAACCCCTGAACGCTGCAGGATCAGTACCCGCCTCGCTCTAAACGTACGAGTGCTACCTTTTCTCACACGTTCCTCGAAACACTGCTTTTTTCATTTTTAGATTTATATGACAAGTATTCAAACACATCACAAATCATTAATAAATCACTATACTGGTCTACAGGTTATTTTAATTGAAACAATAAATGAAGAGTAAAGGCATTCACAATGTCAGGGTGTACTGGGAGGGTGTACAGCTCCAGTCATGTAGAAAACACACTGCCAGGCCCAAAATCCACTCATGTCAGCGGGAATGCAGCATCCCGCTCGCAAAGCAGAGCTAATTAAAAAACAACACATCGCAGGAGGACGCCCCCACGGTGCTAAAATAGAACTATCAGCACACCAGGGGATCATCCACAACTTCCTACTTCAAGCAAATTATCCCTGGACCAAGACTAACAACAGACTTGAGCCAGGTTCCACCGACACTAAAGGCCAGATGAGAACATTCGAACAGTCAGCACTTGAAAAATACAGAAATATACAAACAAAAATGAATCTATCTATCTATCCACACACAAACTCAGTGTACAGACACCCTCCTTACCTACTTCTCGCATGGCACAGAAATGTGTTGTCTATTTCAGAATATTACAACAGCAAGAAACATTTTACAAACTAAAACATATTTTCTTCTAATCTAGGGAGTGCAAGATTAATGTTTTCATAACATTACAAACAACAATCATTAATTTTCTTTGCAGTAAGCCTATTCTGATCATTTTTTAAATTATTATTCGAAATAAAAACAAAGGAATTATTAAAAATGAATATGTAAAATATGTGTAGGCTATTTGATTTGAATGCATACAAATATGAATATAAAGCTATTATAATAACATTTAAGCTAATGAACAAAGAATACGAAACACAATAGCTAGACACATTTCTAGCTTCCAAGAATTTAAAATGTAATTTTAAGATAATAAAAGATGTCTGTCCAAACTGCTTTGTAACTGTTTTGAATTACTTTATAATAGGCCTAGTCTATTTACTTTTTTTCTTCTTTCACCTTTAGGAAAGAAAGGAAGGAAGGAAGAGCGCAGGCTGCATTGTACTGGCATTGCAATTCCAATTCATTGCCGAATAATTTGCAATACAGTAAAGATAATTCCCTCTAATAGCCTAGCCTGAAAACACAATTATATTTCCATAACCTGTGTCTTTAATTGGCGCTAAAGCAAAGGTCTGCTCGGTCATCTAAAGAACATTATATGCAGATCGTAATTCCAAAGCTAATCCTCTAATAACGAAAGCCTGTTATTCAAAGTTACTCTTGAGCTACAGCGAGGGGAAATTTCCGCGCCAAAACAAGCTATAAATTCCCGCCGGTAAGCTCGTGCTGTAAATAGCTGACAGAGAGGTGTGAATATGAGCGTTTGCCCAATGTTGTGATTTACGGTTCTAATGATTATAGGGCATGAATCAATTGATGCTAGTGTGTCATTAGGCGGAGTTCCACCAGAAACGGCCAAAGGCTTCAACTTCGTGCCACGGGCGCTTTGCGGGGTTGACAAGTACAACCTAAATGAACGTCATAAAAGTCAAAAAGGTGCCAATTACATCTACTAAGTGGCCCGTCATTGCGAAATAAATAAACAAATATTACTGTTATAGCTAGGCTACCTGTGTAGCGCGCGTATGAAAGGACCCCCATGGTAGAGGTGTGAAATGAAACGGGTGTTTTGAAATAAAAGGTGTTTTAATGCGAGCAAAAAAAAAAAAAAAGATTTACACGAACCTAATGCCTTATTGGCATTCACAAGGACAAGATTGCAAGTGGTGGTGCAAAGAAAAAAGTGAGAATAACAGGTTTCCCAATAACAGGTCAATTGTTTAAATATGCTATATAGCCTAAATACTAATCGAAAAACGTTTTCACATGCTCGGCCTGTCTCAGCGCTAGCTGCTGTCTCCAGGGCAATGGAATTTAAGACCACAGCTATGAAATTAATTTTGTTAACACTAACTCTTCACGGTCAAACTGAAAGAATTGGTGACTATTAAAGTCAGGCGGTAGATGTGGCTCTTTAATTATTGCATGGTGTCGGACAGGGACCTCCCAGTTATCACCATGAGAGAGGGAGCGATATTTCAAAACCCCTGACAAAAAAGCTTGCAAAAGTATTGACATACATGGGGAGAAGACATGCAACACAAGGCGCCCCGCGGTCCACTCACAGCTTCAGGACCGGGTGAATATCAACACAGCACCCACCCACTGTGCGAATTCAGACTATCCCATGCCATGACTACACACGACAGTGCGATTCGAGAAGATTTTAATAGCTTAAAACTGTGTTTTAAAAAAGATTTTGTATCTGCCTCACTTATAGCGTTTAGGCTATACATTCATGGTGGTATGGTTATATGTTAGTTAGCCTAAAAACAAACAAAAAACAAGCCATTCTGCAACACAACGATAGAAATGGCCCACGATTGCAAAGTACAATAACATCACAAACGGTAACCTAATTGATGAGAAGTCTAATAATACTACATTGGCTAAACAAACGAATGAAATAAAGAGATTAAACGAAATGAATGAAATATAGGCCTACAAGAAGATAAAACAGTGCGTTATTAAAACAAAATAGTGCATTTATTATTTAAAGTCAGTCAAGAAATGAATGTGCGTTTATGTGACCATACAAGAATTAATGCCTAATGTTAGCAGCATCTGTGTTAAATGGACATGGGCCTACTGTATGACAGGTGATCAAATAATTATGTCGTCCTTGACTGATCGAATGATCTATGAAAACACTAAATTAAATGAAATCGCTTAATTTTGATTGGCATTGCGTTGATAAAAAAAAAAACAGATCCAGTGCAGCATAAACTGAAATGAAAATTCAAGCCAAACTAGCTACCTCTCACTAAATAGCCTAACAGTTCAGAAATAAGAACTAGACAACGCAGGAACTAAATTAATTATGGCCATAACTTGCATAAATGCCTGATAAATATAAAGACAATTCTTCGACAATACCACAGTACACTTGGCGTCACAAACATAATTTTAAGATGATGACAAGTAAAACAAAACCATACCGTTTACGCCACCATTCAGTTCAGCTTTACGAACAGAAATATTGTGAGTGTTTGTGCGTAAAAACGAAAGATTTGTCACTTTCTTTGCTTGACCGCGGTCGAATAAAAACAAGTCAAGCAGAAGAAATGAACCTGCGTGCGTGACACCAATAATATGTTTTTTAAAAATCCATGCCCTTACTGTTGGTAGTCGTGTTTGCAGTAAAGTTTCCTCTCCCGGAAGTAGCAGCTGGTGGTGAGCGGTTGTTGACACACGGCGCATTGCAAACACTCCTCGTGCCATGAAGACTCGTTGACTCGCATCAGAAAGCGGTCGGATATCGGCCGCTGGCACCCCTCACACACCGCCTGGTGATGGCACTCCGTCCCTGGAGAACAAATGCATCTTTTTAATAAGACTCTGACTTCATCTACATTTTTTAAAAAGAAGGATACATAGATGAACAAGTGGTTATGGTATCATTTTTTAATATAAGGCTTTATTAAATAAATCAATATGACACGGTGAAAAAAACAACAACAACAAATGCCGTGTGCATAATAACTGACGATTTATAATTAGTCTAATTATTATTATTATTATTATTGTGCTAGCCTATATAGGCTACGCTTACAGTATAATCAGTTTTACAGTCCAACTATCAGTCAAGTCTCAAAAAGTTCGTATAATTGAGATTTTAAAATAATTGGCAACATAGCCTATTTGTACTTTTTTTTTACCATACAAAACAAAATTGTCAGCCATTAAAAATGAAATAAAATGGTAATGAAATTGTGTAGGTGTTTTGTATGTATATGTGTGTGTGTGTAATCTATTTGTATTGTATTATTATTTTCTTTTCGCCAGTATTTCGCCGTTACAGATATTCGTATGAATGAAGCAGACATAATATTTGTGTAGGTGTGTGAATGAGAAATAAGTATAAGTTTGTATCCAGAAAAGACAATATTGGAGCATCAAAATAAATACACACGTTGCACATGAAATGTAAGAAATATATAAATACGTCAGCTGCGTATTGGGGTTATTTTCTTTGAGAAACATCATTTATTATTGGACAGTTATGCGGCCGGCCGGTAAAAGGCATCGCGCATGAGGATGCATCCCAGCCGCCTGCATAACTCGACTGCTACACATCCAGCTTTAGTTCTCGCGTACGTCTCGATAAAACAGCATTATTAAATTCTCTGAAATTATCTTTTTATTACAGAAATGCGTGTTCACAATTGTAGGCTATGATACTGAAAACAATGAATCATTTACCCAGCATAACTCCAAGCGTAGCCTGTCCCGACCGCAGCGGATGGTCTTCGATTTTTATACCGTCCAACATCTTTAAATATCCCCACTGTTACCAGCAAGAAAGCGCCGTCCTATTGACTCGGGACCTGTTGTAATATCCACAACAACACATTTGTCAGAGTTGTCCACGCTTCAAATCCCAAAACTATAGCACATAACATTACAGAAATCTCAATCTCACGGCTTTTGCCGCTAAGATGGCCATCTCAAGAAAACTTTTCACTGCAATTGCCACTTGCAAGATTAGTATTTGCTCTCGATCAAACCTTGACACAGAAGGACAAGAAGACGTAACTATAAAACTTAAAACACGCGCTAAATCACCTGTTAATTAGTGGCCGAGTCAATCTAGACGTTTTCTGCACGACGCGCAAAGTTTGTATCCCGGCAGTGTCACGGGCTGCAAGGGAAGATCCTCCCTTTCCTACACCGTGCACAGGTCGTCTCGTCCCGCAGAAAGTTTTCAGGAAAGTTGTAAAATCCACGAAAACGTAAAGGAGATGTCTAAACGTTAACTCTTAAATTAGTGCGCCATTTGGCTCCCTGCAGCTTGAGAAAGCTCAAAACTGAGATAGGCTTGAGAGAAAGCGCCCTCCCCTTTTGGTCGCGTCACTTTGCAGACTATTGACTGACATAGGGATGCTATTGGTGCGCCAGTGTTCGTGCACTCTGCCGAGTGGAACTAAACGCGTTCCGCCTCCAAAATCGCATTGCCTCGCAAACTAGAAGCGCACAAGGATGGTAAACAACGTTACCAAAATTGTGGTGAAACAAATGAGTCTAAAAACACAGTTTAATTCAGACAAAAGGCCTGAAGAAAGAAAGAAAGAAAGAAAGAAAAAGAGTTCACATATTCATACATTTATATAGGCCTATATATATATATATATATATATATATTCATGTTCTGTATTAATTATGTAACTATGTAAAATGATAAATTTTAAGCCCTCAATTATTAAACAAGTAGCCTAATGCGTTTATAGACACAGACCAGTGGCACGCATTTGACAACATTTTGGATAATATGAAATTTGCGTTTTAATGAACAACTGCTTCTGTAAGTTTAACGAAATAAAAAAAAACCATGACAACAAAACAATTAATGTTAATTTTATTCTTAATAATATTATTTGTAGCAGTGAAAGTAAGCTAAATTTTTATTGTGTGGTACTATGCGTTTATGATAAACACAAGAGGAACGTTTGAATTAAAGTGCTTGCAATTACGCGATGTTGTTGCTTTTGTAATTAATCACAATAACCTTCAATTTGTAAACTGCCTATTGTAATGTAAAATGTTACTGTTATTGTTGTTGATTTAAATAGATGGTGTCACTTCAAACCTTAAAGCGCATGTTACTCTTTGGTTTTATTCCGGCTGTTCCGAGGCCCTCTCCTCTCATGCAGAGGCTGCTAGCTTTGATATCAGGTAGCGGAGCATCACGCCTGGCCCGTCCGCATGCTTTGTGCTTTTGTGTCCATTATGAAGCCTCGAACCTTCTGACCCTCGTCTACGATGCACCTGGAGATCAGGGCTGATAACTACAGACAGCAGCCGACAGAGTCCGATGAAATAAAAAGCAAACCCTTGTGCAGTCCTACAGGATGGCAGAGATGGAGTAATAATACTACCGATTACACAGAAAAGATAAAAATCGAGCCAATGAGTTAGATGTCGCAGATATTATTTAGAAAGCTTTGTGGTTTTGTTCCGGGGGGACCGCTTTGGTTAGATCTATTCTCATCAAAAAAAAAACAATAAACCAATGAAGAGAGGACGCATCTGAACAAATGTAGTGATGCAAGAGATAAGCGATGAATCTTTTATACATTATTAAAATGTGTAGCTTCTTTGTAATTGTATTATTCCGTTACCTTGGCAATTTACTCAAGAGAGCGCCTTATTAAAACTATTTAAATGACAAATAACGTTTGCAAAGCATAATTTATAGCAGTATTGTAAAGGAAATATTTTGCTCACCGTTTTGATCATGAGGGAAAACAATAAATCAGTTGTATTTATGGCAGCTTCATGCTTCACAAATGTTTGAGACAGGCTAACGATAGCCATGAGTACCAATGATATACATTGGCTACCTATTGAGAGCAATTGTTAGGATCCCAGTGCTTGATATTTGGCTTGAGAACCACAAATGGTCGCGCCTTTCATCTTCAGGTCTTTATTAATTGCACGTGTCCTCAGTTGTTGCTAAGATTAAGTACGCTCAAGTCAAGCCCTCGTTCTCTCTCTTTATTTATTTGGAAAAGTCAATCTCAAAGTATAAAAATCCTCTGTCAAAATGCTTAAAATTCGTCAAAATAAGAAAAGAGAACGAGCAATATTGATGTGTCTCATTGCATATTTCATAACGCATAATGGGATTTGAAACGTCCGTTTTTAATATAACTAATACTTGCCTTCAGTGCCTGAAGACATATACGCGAGCACGAGAGTTAACGCGCTCTTTTCCAAGCGTCATATAGCTACGCTGAGAAGGAGGAATGCACGCGCTTAACTCGCGTTATACGGAATTCGTCACGCTCCCCTGTTACCGCCTCACTCCCGGGATTCCGTAGTACCTCCGAGCCATTTAGGAGACTTCAAGCAGTCGCCAAGTGAGATACCTATGACGACCCTTCATTATCGAGCAACCCCCACCAGCCCAGCACCTTCAAAAATAAATATCTTCAGCTGACACTCAGAAAACCATAGGCCACGGCGGCCAGTTCATTACGGTCCCCTAAACGGTTTATTCTCGGTCGAACTCAGCTGAAGATGTATTTTAGTAGGCTGCTTCCTCTATTAGACTGCAGCAATGCCTCATGATGATCAGAAAGGCTACTGAGTAAATTATCAACCGAAACACCGGAGGCGAGTGAAAGGACGAACTGTAAATTTCGATAAAAATGATTTAAAGGTGGAGAAAAAAAAATTAGGCTATTATTATTATTATTAACCTATTATTCTGCTATTATTTACTGTAACAATACAGTTTTATTGATTAGCAGAGGTGAACGGATAATCCAAATATAAATGAAAACATGTAATTTTGTTGATAACATATAACATTGTTATTATTTTAAGTTAATATTGATATCATTATTTCATTGTCAAATGTAAATATGAAGCTTTTAAATACAGCTTTTAAACCTAGCCTATTTGTGAAAATATATTTAAAATATGGAAGATTTCATTATTGATAAGGAGCGGGTCGCCTGTCATGGTTGCCGCCATATAGAGATCACATGACAGTTTTTATTGAACATATATTATCGAACAATTCCGGTTTAGAATCAAGTAATTTGCTATTTCTGGTGTGTCGAAGGAAATTCAGATAGATCACCAAAATGGAAAAAATAAAATAAAATAATTAAAAAGTTTCTTCTTGTTAAAAAACAACAAAGAAAAATGTGGCACTATTTTCTAATTTAATGTTTTAAAAAAACCTCGTGACTCACCATCATTAGGGGAGATCGATGGATCATTTACCTTTATTAAGGTTCACTGAACATCCTTAGTAGTGAAACTGGAGCCCGAGGGTCGTGCTTGTGCCGAAACAAGATTTGTGCAAGGCTCCCCCTTGCGTTTCAATTATGATCTGCAAAGAAACGACTTGGCCTATAATGACAGACAGATTGCTTTAGGTAAATGTGGAAAAATAAGCTTGTTATTTAAAAAAGACAGACAAGTGTGAAAAAAAAGAATATGTTTGATGTACAAATTCTCTTGCATCACTGGTTTAAATTATTATTGAGTTATGTCTGTTGAAAAACAGCTTAAACCTTGCAAACCACCTAAGACCAGCAAACTAGCTTAGGTTTAGTTAAGATTTTCTTTTCCCCCCAGAAGGGATGTGCTACGAAGAAAGTAATTGCTAGAGAGAGGAATGAACTGTGTCCAAGGCCGTCAGCAATATGCTGGTGGCGTGACTTGTGTGTTTCAGGGACTTGGCCTTTTGTTTGGAACTCTGCTTTACGAAGTGTTTCATAAAGACGGATATCATTGGACAGGCATGAAAGGCAATCAGCGCGAACGCCTTACATGTTTAGAGTCCCTTAAAAGTCGTTTGACTTCCGTCACTGGTGGCGCAAAGGCCCAAATGTTGTGCCCACAAAAGTTGAAAGGGTTTTAGTGAACGCACGAGATGGTTTCTGAACTCTGCTCTCTGAAGAATTTTGACAAAGAGGCCCAAAAGCAAGAAACGCAAATAGATGTGATTTATGTAATGTTGCTTGAGAAAGTCACTTTAATTGTTTTCTTTCAGACACCCCCTCCTTTTCTCTTTCTAAATGGTGCGCCTGAGCGGCAGGTGTGTGGCACGTGCACCATGGTGAGTGAGAGAGAGGGTGAAAAAGCCAATCTAAACTCAATAAAGGTTTGCAAGCTTTGCTACACTGTTTTAGTTAAACAACTCGGATAATTCGACCACAAGGTAAGAACATCGCACCACGCATTAAGAAGACTTACGCTGTTTGTTTATAAAGTAACGGGGGAAAAATGATGAAAAGAAAAAGAAAAGAAACATTGCTATTGTAAATTCTAAAATAGGCTATATGAATGAAAAGTATACAACAGCAATGCAAAAATGTTTAAACATTTATTAGATACTAATTTATGAACTTTTTTTTTTTTTTTTTAAAAGCGCGTTTGCATGATAAATGTTCATCAAGACATTTAATATAGCTTAAATATAATAAGTTTTGAATCCTGTATTCGGTAGCAAAAATGTGTTTTTCCATACTTTATCAAGTTTGAGAAAAGAAGTGAAAGTAGCAACCACTAACTAGCTAAATGACAGATTGAAAATAAATAAATAAATAAATATACACTAATCAAACGAAAATATACAGTTTGAAGGAATTGCGTTTTGTTTAGTTTCTATAAAAAAAACAAAAACATGTAAAATAAACAAACTAATATAAAATGACCAAATAAATTATTTTCCCGAGGGGGAGCAGTCCCTTGTAATGTAACGCGAGTTATTAAATGAACAGCGAGTTTATTTTTTAACGTTGTTAGATTTGCCCTGCCTAAATATATCAGTATTAATCAAAGAGCGCTTTACAATGTTAAATGGTTATAATGCAACTCAAAATTAAAACAACGATGACAATATTATACAATTCTGACATAAGCAACAACAGCAATAATAATCATCATCATATCATAATAATAAAGGTCTGCATTCAAGGAACGTGCATAAAACTAGTTTTAATTATAACTTTGAAAATAAAGTGTTAAGTGAGGTATGGGATGCGTTTGGGCTCTATAGCAACACCTCAGATGTCATGACGGACTCTCTGAAATGATAAGGAGTGTAGTTTTCACAGCTGAGACGCATCACTGCCATCTAACGATGATTTGATTACAAAGAAATAACGTCATCGAAATGTATTTATACACCGACACAAACATATAGGCCTATATTTAGATTATTATGATATAAATCGAAAAAAAAAAAATAGCAAAATGGCTTTAAAGGATTTTTGCATTAAAAAAAGGGAACTTGGACAGCATTAGTGTTCTGTAATTGCGTAATGCAATTAATACTAATATTAATACCAATAATACAAAACAATTCGTTAAATATACATTTTATGAAACATTTGTTTCGAAACAAGAAACGCCATACAATTTTAGCTGTAGGCTATAACCACGCTAAAAGTTGCTAATGATGTTCTAAAATTATTATATGTAAATAGCCTATATATATTTACGCTTTCCATTTTAATCTCCTAGAGATTTATTTTCGCGAAGTCTCAAACAAAAGGCTGATGAACACAAGTGCGTGGTAAAGATACATGTTAGAGATATTAACCTACACATAATATCTTGTATTTAGTGTATCGGGTAAATCGTGGTGCTGTTCGGAGCGTACGGGTTAATCCTTCACTTATCTGAACAAATCCCGAGTAAGAGAGCAAACCCTGCTAATGGCAGTGAGAAGCAGACACATACAGTAAATTGTACGTGGCAGTGAACTTTCAAGTTCGGATCCACTTTGATCTTTTAATGAGTTTTTGCTATAATGAACCATTACACTTTTCAGAGACTTGAAAACAAGATAAAAGGCAGCTTTAAGTTATTTTCAGTCGTTTGAAAATATGTCTTACTTTATTAATAAATAAATAAATAAATAATTGTAAACAAGAATAATATTATTATTAAGCTATTTGTTTTTAACGGGACGCTTATTAAATTTGGTGTAACGTTTAGTGAAAGAAATACGTTTTTCCTTTCTTTGCAAAGTTATTTTGAGTAAGTTTTATTATAATCTGCAGTCTCATAAACTCTTGCATTTAAAATAAACTGTAGGTTAACATAAAACTTCATAATAACAAATTGCAGCATACGTTATGTAGTGCTGAACGGACAATTTAGCCTATGCTGTGCATTTATTTTCAATGTTGTCGTGTTGCTTTGTTGAATTTTGAATAGGCTAATATATTTGCATATTACACATTTTGAATTGATAAAACCTACTAATATGCATTAAACATAGAGTAATATTGATCAATATTTGAATATGCAATAGTTATTACTTATTTTGCACCGAATGCAGCTAAGTACAGTTTGCCCGGGATGGACATGTCTCAATTCTCAGTGTTACATAGAGGGTCAATATCGCCCTCCAGTGGTCAATCTAATTTTAACTTATTTCGTTTCACTGACATGCTTCTGAAGAAACAGTATTCCCCGCTTGCCGGATCATGTTTATTGTAAATATATTTCATCTACTGTTACATTCAAAAGGGCTGATCGTTTGAGTTTCATATACTAGATAGATAGTAGGCTAGATAGTGTTTGACTCATACTCATGTTGTAAACAGAAAACAACAAATATCTAGTTTTAACTAATTTTGCTAGTAAATGAACATTTTGGTAAGAGTTCATGTCAGCCACTTTAAGACGTTTAATTGAACTTTTGACTTTTGACCTTACACTGCAATGCGTAAACTTTGAATAACTTAACTCTGCAAGTCCAGTGCATTTCTTATTTTTCGAGCAAATATAAGAGGACAATTCATTTGAATGTGCTTCTGATTTGAACATACTGGAATTAAGAGAAAAAATGAAAAGAGAAAATCAACTCGCCCTCAGGCCATCCGGTATAAACAAGTTTTTTTCTTCATCAAAACAGATTTGTAGAAATTTAGTATTACATCACTTGCTCACCAGTGAATGGGTGCCGTCAAAATGAGAGCCAAATGATAAAAACATCACAATAATCCAAGCAATCCACATGACTCCAGTAAAGCGAAAAGTCTCAAAACATTGCTTTCTGCTAAAATATGAGTATGTTGCACAGAAATATGCACAGATTAAACCCCAGAAAATCCAAAAGCAGATTATTTTATGGATTTTTTAACAGAAGCATTATGGTTTATGGACATCTGCATTTGAGCAGAGGGAACAGTTCAAAGTTAATCTGCTTTAATGATGGATTTGTTTCTTCCAAACACGGAGCTTCTCACTCAACAAAACATGTACTGGATTATTGTGATGTTTTTATCATCTGTTTGGACTCTCATTCCGACGGCACCCATTCACTGCAGAGGACCCATAGGTGAGCAAGTAATTTCTCCAAATCTGTATTAGTACGTAGACATAGTACGTCTTAGTAGGGCCGAGTAAACTTTTAGTATTTTATTTTATATTGATGAACATTCCAAAAGTGGCCATAAAATATAAATGACTACATGCTATATGAAAGAAAAGAAAAAGACCAAACAAATTGCACGTATAGGCTTTCATCCAGACTTCTTTTATCTAAGGTCAGGATCTGAAGCAGATCAAAGTTAGCTTAAGATGAAACAGACTATTTTAGGTACAGCTAACAAAAGCGCTGTTGAAAGAAGATGTTTAATTTCTCCATCGAATCTGGAAAATGTCACATGGTTTGTTCGGCAACTTTGTATACTTTTAATGCTAAAGAAATAATAACACACAGCTATGGCGACAAATAATCTTTTATCAATGCTATCGCACAATTAATGTACCAGTATTTGCTTTGTTGTTATTGAAAAGAGTTAAGGCTTTCGTGAGGCCTGCAAATCCTTCCAGCGCAACTGAGGGATGGTAACGTTTCCCAAACTACATGAGATTTACGATGCTTTTCAGCAGATGGTTGTCTTGTTCATTGGGTTCTTCTCCAGACTGATTTATTCATCCCATGGCAAAGCGGGCTCAATGGCGGCTCCGAGTCTGATTTTAGGATGCGTGCCATTTACAACATACATCCCCTGCTTGTCTTTTGTGGGAGGAATAACTTCAGTCAGAGCTCTTGAAATGAAATGTGTGTAACCCGTCTTGTGGCCTGAACACTGAGAAGTTCTAAATAGATTCGAGTCGCCACATTGAGGAGAGCTCATGTCTGAAAATTTGTCACTGGTTTGTAATTATGGCCAGCCAACAGTGAGTCGTGAAGATTAAAGGGGAAACACTGGGATCAAGGTAATTGCTTAATGTTTCTCATCAAGACTTCAACTCGAAATTTCAGGTGCTTTGATGACTGTCAGGCCTCTGGTCTCTCTCTTATTATTTTCAACCTTGTTATTACTCTCTTAAATAATAAAACTCTAATAATAATAATGGTTTGGGACCCATCCATGCACCATGATGTTTTTTTTCTCTCTCAAGTTTAAGATATAAGGTTATAGTTTTTGCCAATTTATATGTGTTTTTCATTATTTTTCTTTCTTTATTTATTTCCATTTTCCATTTTTAATTTTATTTTAATTAAGTTGTATTGCTTTTGAAAATACTGGTGGTCCTGTTTTCTTGACAAATTCAATTAAAAAAATAATAGTCACAGTCTATTAAAAAATAACAGTCACTAAATGAACATGAGGTTATTAAATCTCTATACTGTATATATGAAAAAAAAAGGTTTAAAATAGTTTTAGATTATGTCAAACTGCAGGACATTTCTAAGTGCTTAAAGTAATTTAAAACAGTATTTTCTGTAAGTAATAAAATAAATAATATTAAAATTGTATCACAATATATATCATATAAATATTTGTATTATAATTTTTTTTACTGCTTGACATTTTCTTCTAAAAATTAGCTTCTTTTTTTGATAATAGGTGTAATGATTTTAGGACATGTCTACGTGCTTAAAGTAATGTAAAACGTAAAACACACACACACACACATATATATATATATATATATATAAATAAATATTTGTATTTTATAAATATTTGAATTATTTTTTTTTTTACTGCTTGACATTTTCTTCTAAAAATTAGCTTCTTTTTTCTATAGGTTTAATGATTTTACTTTAATGGCAATTAATAGGTTTTTGATTAATAACTTTAAAAATAAATGTTTAGAATAAATAAATATGTAAATAATGTAATAATAATATTAATAGTAATAATGTGTGTGTACTGTGTAACATTGTATATATATATATAAATACACATGCAATATGTATTTTGAAAATATTTACATGTATATACTTTTATATCATTATATTTTTTATATTATATATAAATGTATTTAATATTTAAGCATAACATGTTTTCTTAAATACACGTGTATGTGTCTGTATTTATATAGTCCTAATAAAAATACACAGTACACACTTACATATTATGTAAACAAAACCGCACTGATATATATAGCACTGATTTATACACACACACACCCCACCTAAATCAACAGACGTGACAATTTCACAGGCCGCATTCAGCATTGCTTTGTTATAAATGTAGTTCACAGCACAGCTCTCAATGTCTGCGTCTGAGTGTGGGTTGGTCCAGATGTTCCTCAGCTGGCTGGATCTGGAGATGAAGATCTGTGCAGCGTCTGTCAAAAGCTAGCTTTTCTAATCTATCCAGCACCCCCTCATCTCTATCAACACATTCAATGCTCCCTGCATGTGCTGACCTGGGGGTCTCCATCTATCCCACGAGAGCAAAAAATGACTTTCAGAGCACTGAAACCGGTCCAAACGCTGATCCTTTCCCCGTGTGTTTAAGATCACAGATAAATAATGACCTGGAGTTGAGCAGTTGAGCTCTGCTTTATACTGGAACACAACATGTTGCAGAAAATATGCTTCAATTCAACTGAAATCAGAAATGAAGGCTGAGGTGAAAAGGCCTTTATCAGATATGCAAACATTAAGTTCATTTTCACTATTAGTTTATGGCCAATATAATATAGATAAAGTCAGAAGTGTAAGGGTGGAAAAGCAGCTTTGGTTTAAAGTCTTCAGATTTGTAGCCGTGTCCTGGCCATCATTTACTGGTCCATCTGCTGGGCTATTAGAGCCTGCAGTTTTGAACCCCCTGAATGGTCAAATGTAGTTAGTGGGCTGAAACATGAAGGTGTGAGTGGATTCTGCACAGGATTTATTGCTGTGGTCTCCCTCATCAAAGGTCAGCATGGAAGATGGGTTACAGCCTAGTAAAGAACAGACCTGCGGCATTAGAGCTGTGAAGTTCTCAGTCTTATGTAGTTTCCAGGTGTCTAATTGACTATTTTAAATAGCCTATCTCTGCCAGATTTGGGAATATACATTTCCTATCAAAATACTTAGAAATAATATAATATCATATAATAACACTATATTGAAGTAATATTTAAAGCTTTATAAAATAATGCATAATACAATAAGATTACTTCAACAGCATTTAAATTAAAGAATTAAAAAAATTAATATTGCTTATGATTTAGATAGGGATAAATATTAAAATAATTATCCACATCTGAAGCATTAAGCATAGTGTTAGCATTTAAGCATAATAATTAAAATAATAAGGTGTTTTGACCTTTAAGATAATAATAAGCAATAATAAATAATTCCATTATTTCAATAGCACTTTTTAAATTTACAATTTGTTTTTTTAACATTAATAATAATTATAATTATGCATTTTGACTTTTAAAGTAAACAATTGTTATAAATTAATTTTTAAATGTTATGTATTACAATGCAAATATACATTAAATAAATGTCTTTGCCCTTAAATTTATGATTGAAGCTACAAGGTCTGAGCACAGACCGATATATCAATGAACAGGAAGTATGTCAATCCTAATGAAGTTATTAAAGCTGCCCATCTGGACACAAGGGACTTCCGTCACTGCACTTTAATTTACAAACTTTTTATAGCATCTAGCTGATACTATTCTATTGAATTTCATTCTGATTTTCTGAACTAGATCTAACAAATATGAGAAGAAATAAAACCTAAAACCAACTGACCGGTCATCAAATCACCCCAAACTTTACTCAGGAAAAGAGGAGGGAAAACAGCTCTCTGGGGGAGTGTTGGGAGTAACAAGAAAACAAGCTCCCTCTACAAAATCCCTCTCTGTAGTTGTCAGTGTTTTCCCCCTGGACCACTTTTTGAATCATAAACATCTTAACAGGGCCTGCCTCCCGCGGGAGCCCCTGAGAGTTTCCTACAAGCAGACTCAGGAGCTGCGCTCTTATTGCATCCAGGTGGCCGTGGTAAAAAGCGCTGGCCTACCATAAATGTCCCATAAAATGCAAGTGGCACCTCCAGAGGTGGATAGGGTCACTGCACCTGTCTGTGGACTGAGACTCGATGTTTCCTCTTCCGACTCCACTCTCACGCTCCCTCACTCTGCTTCTCTCTTTTATCGCCTCGCATTGACTATCATTATTTTATGATTATGATTAGCGTAATCAGTAAGCAATGGGAAGTTCTGTGTTGCTGGCCTCCAAAATAACGCTAAATATCAAATGGTAAGTATTCAGATTTGAGACATTTTTATAGCATATTGTTAAATCCGTAGCATGTGTCCAGTGGTGAGTGCTCCATGGGGACCAGCATCTTTATGCTCAAGTTTAATTGGCCTTCATGCCTGGACATGGGGCCACCACGCTTTGATCTCACTTAAAAGAAGCTAATTGATCTCTGTGTTCAGGCCACTTTGTGGTGTCATAAAGGGGAGAAAAGAATGAAACAAAAACAAAACCTTTCGTAGGAAAAATGGACATTCAAAATGTAATTATTAAGACTAAAACTATTATCAATAAAATATAATAAAAATTATATGTTATAACAACATATTATGCTATAAAATTATTATTATTAGTAGTAGTAGTATTTTTTAGTAGTAAAACGTTAATTCAACACATGCTGACTGTAAACATGTTGGTTTTAATATTAATAATTTACCATGAATAAATCTATTATTATTATTGTTGTTATTATTATTATTATTAAATATTTAGCATTAAAACACTAAATCAACAAATGTGCTTATTATAAACATGTTGGAAATAATATTAGTGATATCAAAATGTAGTAAAATACAATCAAATTATCAATACATTTTTTGCATAATGATAATTATTATTATTATTCTTATTATTAAATATTTAGTATTAAAACACTAAAACAACAAATGTGCTTATTGTAAACATGTTGGAAATAATATTAGTGATATCAAAATGTAGTAAAATACAATAAAATTATCAATACATTTTTGCATAATAATAATAATAATAATAATAATAATTAAAACACTAAATCAACAAATGTGCTTATAAACGTTGGGAATGTTAGTAATATCAAAATCTAGTCATAATCAAATTATCAATACAAGTATGCATAATAATAATAATAATAATAATAATAATAATAATAATGCTACTATCAATATTGTTGTTTTCAGGATTTAGGATTAACAACACCAAATCAACAAATAATAAAATAATTTTTATTATTATTATTGTATTTGTAATATCAAAATTTAATTTAACAATAATAATAATAATAATAATAAGAAGAAAAAATAATAAGAAAAAAAAGAAAGAAAGAAAAAAATCCAGGCAAGACCAAGGGAAAATGACTGAAATGCTGAAAAAGAATGGGGAAAACATGAAATTCCAGACACAGACAAAGGTAGGATATGGGCCGCTGGTGGGGATAAGTGTGTGGGACAGGACAGGAGAAGGAAGCAAAAGAGAGAGAGAGAGAGAGATCACCTCACGCCCAGGCCCATTGCTCCTCAATTACTCTAATGTGCCTCATATGGCTGAGGTACTCTAACAGAGAGAGGGACAGAGTTCTTTCACTTGCCTTGCACTTTGATATCACTCTTTACTCTGTGCCAGATCCAGACGTCTCCCCCTCGAGTCCAGTTTGAGCTTGTTAAGAGAGAAGTGCAGTGAAGACCACACGGTGCAATCTCCGTCTGCAACGCCATGCTCTTAACCTCCACATGATGTCATCAACACAGAAAAGCATAAATGTGCACATGCTTTATGGCTTGTCATAATAACTCTTGTTAAAGGTGATTGGCAAAATAAGAGCGTATGGTTTGCGTTGAGCAACAAAGTGCTCCGTCCTTATAACCTACTGTTGAGTATTAGCCATTCATAAAGGATTTTAGAAACATCCAAAAACGTTTTTTCACAAGGTTTTTTATTTATTTATTTATTTATATTCCACATGTTATTCTTGCATGTATGTAACATGTTTTTTTATAGTAAAGTTCCTGATTTCTTTTCCAAAAATGTATTGAGATTTTCACAAAAATATTAAGGAGTCAGTGCCCTGGAACACAACTGCAAACGGACTGAGCCCCGTGTCAGCTATGGACGGCCCTGTAAGCAGCACAATTGTTTCTTTAAGGGTAGCAGGGTTAGAAATATCCCTTTAAATATTTGAACTGCACACTTCAATTGATTTAGTGTTATTTGGACAGTGTGCACCTGTCACCTGTAGAAGAGTTACTCCATATTTGACTCGACTTACATTGTTGTTGTTTTCAAGAAACATTCTAGTAATCGAACAAACTTGTGATACTCCATGGAAGAACAATTCAATCATTTCTGCGTTAGCCACCTCAGTGTAGGACTCTGAATGTCTAATGCGCATTGCGTTAGCGCTCAGCCTGGGTTTTATCAAAGGTTTAGACTCTGTGAATTTCATTATGTAGGTTCCTCCTCAGAGACTCTGTCCATCCGAACGCATGAAAGACCCATCACGGGATTCCAGCTTATTCTCATGGACAAGTTTCCATGTATTCGCGTATGTTTTACTTTGTGTGTGAGTGTCTGTGAAAAGAAAAGAGAGACTAACAAGGCTGAGTCCACGTGCCCAGCGATGGATGGCTCCCTCTGCTCTTCTCTACATTGGAAGCAGATGACTGTATCGGCTCAAGCACACAGAGCCATGGTCTGACAAACCTCTCATCTCTTTCTCTCTCCATCTCCTATAAAATAGAGAATAATACAAGAAACAGAAACCAATTTCTCATCCTGAATGTGCATTGCTCATTGATAGAAACACTAGAAACACATGAAAAGGAGTTTGTTTTCTAAGTGTAAATATAAAGACAAAAAGACTAGCTGAGAATAGCTTTCCTTCATATTTCACGCCAAACCATTTCCTTCAAACACACATGGATTAAACACACTAAACGCTCTGACCAATGAGAGAGCCAGTCCTTTTCATTTTACAGTGCGGTCTCAGGATATGATTATTTTTTCCCTATCATAAAGCCATAGCACGGCTGAAAGTAAAACCATGTGAGGTGGTTGTTTGAAGAGGCAGTGAGGCTGTGAGTGGGAGTTGCGGTTCTGACAGAGACCTAATATTTAGCTCCATTTGGAGACGAGGGTCCGTGGTGAGGTGATCGGAGGCTCAGGAGGGCCCCTGGTCACTTACAAGGGGACAAATCATCGACATATGGATTTTCATGCATTAAGAGCATAACATACGTATTAATTATACATACAATTTCTGTGTAAATAAGGTACAAATATGTACCTAGTAGCTTTCGTACTAAAGGTACCAGTGACACCTGGTACTAATGATACTAATGATAGATTAAGTTATGACCACCTATTACTTTTAATCATCACTATTACTCCACAACAGTATGAAAAAGTCAAACATAATAGAGAAATTGTAAGGTTCTTAAAGTTACAGTAGCAAATATAGCAACCTGGTCTCACGGCAATTCGTACATATTTTACAAGGTGGCTAATTCATACGAATTTGTACGACCTCACTCGTACGAATACATACGATTTATTCTAAATGCCAATTCGTATGAATTTGTACGAATGACCTAAACATAACCCCACCCCTAAACCTACCCATCACGTGGTTTTA